>CM040984.1:21534871-21564065 GCA_022985145.1 Pangasius djambal | reverse complement strand
TTTTTTTTTTTTTTTTTTTTTTTTTTTTTTTTTTTTTTTTTTTTTTTTTTTTTTTTTTTTTTTTTTTTTTTTTTTTTTTTTTTTTTTTTTTTTTTTTTTTTTTTTTTTTTTTTTTTTTTTTTTTTTTTTTTTTTTTTTTTTTTTTTTTTTTTTTTTTTTTTTTTTTTTTTTTTTTTTTTTTTTTTTTTTTTTTTTAATAGATATTTGCAGGTTCGTAGTTTTGCACGTAGTACATTCTCTGCATTTCCTCAGCTACCTAATGACACTGTCTTAGATGGTTTTTTGACACCAATTTAATCTTCAAAAGGTTCAATTTCATATATTTATAATTTGATTAATCTTATTCACATTGATTCCCTGAATTCCATGAAGGCCCTTTGGGAGGGGGATCTGGGGCAGGAAATACCAGAGGAGGTTTAGTCTGAGATTTTGGAGCGTGTACATAATTCCTCTATTTGTGCTAGACATGGTATTATACAATTTAAAATAGTACACTGTGTGTATTATACTAAAGCAAGGTTGTTTAAGATTTTTGGCAATATCTCCCCAGCATGTGATAGGTGTCAGCAGTCTCCTGCAGATCTCTTACATATGTTCTGGCTCTGTCCATCCTTTTACAACTTCTGGATGGGAGTCTTTGACACCTTATCAGAATTAATTGATGAAAAAATAGAGCCAAATGCTCTTACGGCATTGTTTGGGGTCTTTCCCTCATCATCTGCGTCTTCCATTTCTACATCTAAAAAGGATACCTTGGCTTTTGCTTCCCTACTTGCTAGAAGGCTAATAGTGTCTAACTGGAAATCACCAACATCTCATTCTCAATGGATTAGAGAGACCCTTTTTTTTTGTTAAATTGGAAAAGATTAGACTCTCATTGAAGGGTTCTTCTAATACATTCAGGAAAATATGGGGCCCTCTTCTCCAGCTGGATAAGAGGATACATTTCTCGTCCTCCTTAGTTTGATGTGGCTCTCATGGTTTGGCTGGTCGTTAATATCGTGTTTGGCGTGGCACTGGTTCACTTGTATGGGAGCTGGCAGGTTTTTTTTTTGTTTGTTTGTTTTTTATTATAAAAGGTGCTTATAACTCTTGATTCCTTACTAGTATTGTTGACAATCATTTTGTTTTTGTAAAACCAAAAAATAAAAAATAAATAAATAAATAATAATAATAATAATAATAATTTTTTATGTATTGCAGATAATGTTCTTTTTAGATATCTGAGTGATTGATGGTGGTTTTCCTGAATATCATTAACTAAAAAAAGGCATAAAATAATTAGCCTCTTAGGCTAACTAGTAACTGGGGCATTATCAAGCTAGCTAACATCAGGCTAACTGTTATGTTAGGCTATATAACTAGCCCTATTCATTTCAGTGCAAATTAATCTAATCATGCTGATATCTCATCCATTATCAGAGATTTAAAATTCATAAATAGGATAGTTTACATTCTCAATTTACAGTCCAAGTCTTAAGTCTAAATAAATAACCATATCAGTCTATCTAATTCATAAATATGATATATTTTAAAAGTGTTTTACTTAAAAAAAAAAAAAAAATAATAATAATAATAACAGGGTCAACTTATCTTTTCTACTTAATTACACACAATGTCAAATCATTATTCTTCTATGGTTACAGATGTTGAAATGATACAATAGAAACAGGAAAAAAGATTCATAGAAACAGGAAAAAAGCCTCCCCCACCAAGTCTAGTCCTTCTTGTTACAAATTTGTATGCTAAAGCTACCCTTGCAACAGGGGTTCCCAAACTTTTAGGGCAAACAACACCAAATGGACATTACGATTTTTCTGCAACTCTAATCTTTGACCACCCTGCAGATTTGTAATTTAGGACTTCTGTAACATTTGGACATTTTATTATGTCAGTAACATGAATGTGTAATGCAAGTAACTAAAAACCAAAGGAATATTCCTTGCACTTACCATTATACTAGGAAGTATTGTGTTGTAGAACAACAGTCCACACTGGGGTGGAGTGATACAGCCCCATGTGAAGCAGGAGAGTCTGGTTTCTGCTTGAGGCATGACGACGTGTGTGTGTGTGTGTGTGTGTGTGTGTGTGTGTGTGTGTGTGTGCGTGCGTGCGCGCGCGCAGAAGTGGCGGTAACCCGAGCAGCATTGTTCACATACTCTCCTGCGTACCTTATGTACATGCGGAGGATTAAGTGTGACATTCACTAGATGGCAGATCAGAGCCAAAGCATCCCTGTCTCTCAGGTTTCCAAGTCAAACTGCAAAATATTTAGAGATTTCATGCACAGTCACAATAAACAGACTGACAAGCAATGTTTCTCTTTAAAAAGTTCTGTCATCATTGTGATTGTTGTCCTCAGCTGCATCTCAAATCAAAAACTCTGATCTTAAATTCAAAAGTAGTCAGGTGGTAAAAGTAGTCAGTAGTCAGAGAGGTTTTTAAAATTCAGCAGTAACTCTAATAGGAAAACAAATTTGCGACTACCGTGGAGGTAGATGGACAAGGGAAAAGACTAAAATAGCATGTTGAATTTTACATAACTTAGACCTTTAAAAATTTTAGTTTAATATTTGCAAAGCATCGTGACTGCTCTTTTTAAATCCATTTTTATTGGTCTTAGGTTATCTGGAGCATCTGTCATACAAGTGCCTGTATATGATCTGTTACTATAGGAAGAATAAAGTATGAGAACGCACGCATTAATATAAACCTATCATTCATGTAGAACCGGATGTGCTGTCGGAACTGTGCAGTGGTATTAATGGTTATAGCTTTTTTCATGTACTGTACATAGTTAACTTGGACACTACATTATTTCCATTGCCGTTTCAACTATAGGATCCTCTGTTCCGTTTCTTTGAGCGAGAGGTAAAGATGGGCGCTCGGATGTTGCAAGAAGTGCGTCAGGACCTCACTGACGTTGTTCAGGTGTGTGAGGGCAAAAAGAAGCAGACCAACGTTCTACGAACACTGATCAACGACCTTGTCAAAGGTGGGTTACAAATGCTAGAGCAATTCTTATTAAAAAGATTGAACACTGTAGAAATGTAAAATAAGTTTCAAATTAGGCACCTTGTCAGTATTAGGCTACTGATTGAATGTCAACAATTCTGTTGTTGCTTTGTGCAAAACTGTTGGTTACCCCAGATTCAGACAGCAAATGAAAATGGCACATGGAAAAACTAATTTCTTTCTCTGCTGAGACTCTCAGTGCTGTAACTGTTTATCAGGGTGTATGAGGATGGGATTTTGTATTGCTTTAATTAACTTGTGACAAATGTGATGTACGCTGATGTGTTCCCCAGTTTGAATATAATGTACTGAGCAATACAAGTTGCAAGGCGGGGCCTCAGAGGATTGGACTTGTTTGTCCAGCACATCCCCACATATGCTCGGTCTGATTGAGATCTAGGGAATTTGGAGGCCAAGTCAACACTTTGAACTCTTTGTCATGTTTGTCAAACCATTCGTGAGCAATCTTTGCAGTGTGGCAGGGTACATTATTCTGCTGAAAAAGGCCACTGCTATTAGGGAATACTGCAAAAAAAATCTGCTACGATGTTTAGGTAGGTGATATATGTAAAAGTAACATCCACTTGAATGCCAGGACACAAGGTTTCCCAGCAGAACATTGCCCAAAGCATCACACTGCATCCTCTGGCTTGCCTTCTTCCCATAGTGCATCCTGGTGCCATCTCTTCCCCAGGTAAGCGACGCACATGCACCCGGACGTCCACATGATGTAAAAGAAAACGTGATTCATCAGACCAGGCCACCTTCTTCCATTGCTCCATAGTCCAGTTACATTAGCTATTCTGTGGGATCATACCAGACGGGCTACCTTTCATTCCCCATGTGCAACAGTGAGCCTTGGGTGCCCATGTCACCAGTTCACTGCATAGCGGGAACACCCCACAAGACCTGCTGTTTTGGAGATGCTCTGACCCAGTCGTCTAGCCATCTGGCCCTTGTCAAAGTCGCTCAGATCCTTACGCTTGCCCATTTTTCCTGCTTTCAACACATCAACTTCGAGAATTGCCTAATACATCCCACCCCTTGGTGTGTGTGTGTGTTTGTGTGTGTATGTGTGTGTGTGTGTGTGTGTGTGTGTGTATATATATATATATATATATATATATATATATATATATATATATATACATACATACATACACATACACACACACATAAAAAGCTCTTTTTTTAATAGACAGGTCTGATGTTTTTCCAAGTCAGATGCTTTTTCTTAAATGGTTAAATTGTCTTAGATTTTCTTAAATTGAATGTACTTTTTGAATTAATTCTTTGGTTTTCCCAGGCATTCTGCCCCGTAGCTGGTGCCGTTACACTGTCCCTGTATCTATGACTGTGATCCAGTGGGTGGCTGACTTCAGTGAACGCATCAAACAACTGCAGCAGATCTCACAGGGAGCAGCAAGTGGGGGTGCTAAAGAGCTGAAGGTGAACTCTTTAAACAGTTAAACAAAGTACATTCCTAAAGCAGTCATGAAACTACTTCCAAAAAATTTTGGAGTTTACAAAAGGTACCTTTTCGAATTCTAATGAGTGCTAGAAATTAATTTAATGAAAACTTGGAACTTGTGGGAGATTTTTCCTAAATTAGTTGAGAATCATATTTGATTCTGGGAATGTAACATGATTCTCCAGGCATTTCTGGAAGTTCCACCAGACCTGCCATCAGCAGAAGTGCAGTTTAACTTCCAAAACACATTAGGCAGGTTGAGAACTGGCTTTCAATGCTATGTGGATGTTTTGTTTTCTTCCTGGTGAGAGAGAGAGCCTGGATCATGAGACTAGTGTTCCAAATGTGGTCTCCGATGTCCCGAGAAGGGCAAAAGACAACTTTATAAATTTATCTTTTACAGCTTTTTGACTGTTTTATGACTGTTGACTGAGGCTGTCATCTTAATAGAGAAAGTACCAATAAGTTATTCTAGAGTAGAGCAAAAAAATCCATTAAATTAAATTCAATTTTATTTATATAGTGCCTTTAACAATGGATACACAAAGCTGCTTTATAAAAATCTGGATATGGATTCCTTGAGGGCTTATAATCATTTCTCAAATCATTTCACAGTGGCACAGATCCTAACATTATATACCTAATTTAAAGTGCCCATGAAATCAAATGTGATATTTTAGAGCTTTTTGTGGACACACACAAGCCAGTGTATATCAAAAAGTGACCGTTGTCAATATTAATAGTAATTTATCATTTCCATGGAAACAGTTCTGTAATTTGTCTCATCACATGCTCTTTAAAATCATTTCTCGATAGGTTTATTTTACGGTGTCGTGTTAAACTATATAGCCCTAATAATGACATTAAAGTTGGAAGAAGTTAATGTTAAATTTAGATGGCCTGCATGGACAGATGGACCATATTTTAAATATACACTGTAGTGTAACTGAACCCAAACAAGCATGAATTATTAACCTTATGCTTTTGCAGGTAAAAAAAAAAAAAAAAACTTGGAAACACACCACGCACAAGTAGTTTGAGGCTAATGATGATAAACGTTTTTTAGAATATCCACGTTAACCTGGGCAGCCTGTTTGTGCCAGAGGCCTATATCACCGCAACTCGTCAATATGTGGCTCAAGCCAACAGCTGGTCTCTGGAGGAACTCGCTCTGGAGGTCAACGTCACCTCAGCACAGGGCGCGGCACTTGACGCCTGCAGCTTTGGCATCAAGGGTGAGTAAGAGTGCTAGCTTTCTAGATGGTGAACGCATTTTCACTGAGGAATATTTTCTACTGTGCAGCTCACAGTGCAGCTTCATCTGAAATATGATCATTTGCCTCCCTTTTCAAACATGATGTGTTGTGCTTGTAACTCGAACGGGTTATGATATCCATTTCTGTATAGGCCTGAAGCTGCAGGGAGCCACTTGCACCAACAACAAGCTCTCTCTATCCACTGCCATCTCCACTGAGCTGCCTCTCACACAGCTGCGATGGGTGAAGCAAAGCAACGTGGAAAAGAGGAACATGGTAAAGCCTCAATTATTCATTTTTCACTTGTGCCTAAGAATGCATGTGTATATTAACTTGAACAGCTTATCTCATTGTAAAATGGCCTCCTTTATTCTTCAGGTCACCCTCCCAGTGTACCTGAACTTCACTCGTACAGATCTTATCTTTACAGTGGACTTCGACATTGCCACAAAGGAAGACCCACACAATTTTTACGAGCGTGGTGTGGCTGTCCTCTGCACTGAGTAGATTATTGCTTGGCTTAAGTGGTGTTAAATGTAATTCCTAATTGTCTCCTAATCATTTGTGATTCTTCAAAGCTTGGTAGGTAACTACTTTGAATATGTAACCTTGCATTGGAAATGTAACAATATATCTTAAGAGATTAGAAAGTCAAGGAAGTGTTGATAAATGATTGGAGATTGGAAATCTGATGGGTTTTTAAAAGAAGGAAGCTGTATGTGTTTTAAGACAGAACAATGAATGTTGATTAAAGTTTTGCATGTTTGATTTCTTTTGGCTTGTTTCTTTTCATAATTTAAAGTCCTTAAATTATTAGTCATTGTTGGAATGGACGTCTGGTTCGAACAATTTGCTGGGTTTCAGAATTCAGTCAGAGGAAGTGAGTTTTGAAATTGCCTTGAACGTGTACTCATTGTGCAAATATATGCATACTCGTACTAATGTGTATTGAATTCTAAATAAAATACATTACCTGTCTATTGTACTACTATTTTTCTTTGATCACTCTGCTAAATAATGTCAAGCTACACTAAGAAACTAAGACTGACCTGAAATATAAAAGAATATTGTTTTTATAATGTAATTATTATTCACTGTGGCAGCCCAACAACTATTTTGTGCCTATAAGCTAAATAGGTGTACATTTATTAGCAATACATCTGTAATGTGGCAATGCAAAGTTAACCTTTTGTAAAATCCTAGAGCTCTATTAGAAAGGGGCACTTTCCCAGAAAAGGTTGCCACTTCCTGGGGTGAAAATGTGACTTTTTTTTTTTTTTTTTTTTTTTTGTTATGAAAAAGGGTTACTTTTGCACCCTTGGGTTATGCATATGTCAGGGTGCATGAAACAAGAAATTGCAGAGAATAATCATTTACAGTTTTCTTTTAAAAGGAACACTTGACGGAATTTTCAAACTGAACTGTGCCAGGAGGAATGTAATTTTTCTTCTGTTTGAAATTAACCTCACAATATTTCTACCATGTATTATCCTATTTTTATACAACTACAATGCATAGTTTTCACAAAAAACAACAAAATTTTATCTTTTTACACAAAAATAGCAATATTAAGGAATTCTGAAATGTATATGAAATGACATTCCAACTTCTCCCGCGTGAACATTAAAAACTGTAGCTCCCCACTGTTTATGTAGCAAAAGCTATATGTGCTCTACCTGTAAACTAACCCAGTTCAGGAGAGGACATAACTTTACCAAATTAATGGTATCTAGGATAGGTAGACCTTGGCAAGCAGAAGCATATATACAATAAGAAGAGAACTGCAATAAGTTCCTTCCACTGTCCAAAAACATGCAGCAAGGTGGATTTACTAAAATTGCTTCTAGGTGTGAATATAAGATAAACTTTATTGATCCCACAGTGGGGAAATTCACTTATCACAGCAGCTCACAGACAGTTAAAGTGCAGGAAGAAAGAAAAGTTAAAACTATAACTATATATACACCTTAGGAATAATAAAAAGAAATAAAATTATATGAAATTTATAAAATATTGCACATTTGAGCATCACAGTAATGCGGTGTTGTAAGAAATAAAATTCTCTAAAATTATTAAATATTGCACATTAGAACATCACTGTAATGTGGTGTTGTAAAGTCTGACAGCCACTTGTATGAATGACCTTTGGTAGCGCTCCTTCCTACACTGGGGGTGTAACAGTCTGCTGCTGAAAGAGCTACACAGGGTCTCCACAGACCCATACAGGGGGTGAGAGGTGTTGTTCATAATAGATGTCAGCTTGGCTAACATCCTCCTCTCACCCACCACCTCCACAGAGTCCAGTGGGCAGCCCAGGACAGAGCTGGCTCTCCTAACCAGCTTGTTCAGTGTCTGCCAGTCCCGCTCTGTACTGCCTCCCACCCAGCAGACTACAGCATAGAGAATAGCAGAGGCCACCACAGTATCGTAAAATGTCCTTAATAATGTCCTGCACACTCCAAAGGACCCTAGTCTCCTCAGCAGGTGGAGGTGACTCTGGCCCTTCTTGTACAAAGCATGTGTGTTATCCAGCCAGTCCAGTCTATTGTTTAGGTGGACACCTAGGTACTTGAACCTATCCACTAACTCAGTGTCCAAGCCCTGGATGGTCACTGGTATGTGGTGCGGTGTTCTCCTTCTTCGGAAGTCAATCACCATCTCCTTCGTCTTATTGGTGTTCAAGTGCGAGTGGTTACACTCACACCAGTCAACAAAGTCCTTGATGTGTGCATGGTGCACTAATGTCCCATCTTGGGTTAATTCTCCCGCCTTGTGCCCAGTGTTAACAGGATAGGTGAGGGAACCACCTTCATCCTGACCTTGAAAGACTTGCTGAAAATGAATGAGAATTGTAATATAGGAACAAAAATATTTCCCGAAGAAACTGAGATTTATAAATAAATACTTGATGGGAAATTGGCCATATATTTGTGGGTAGCTTTGACCTATGCATAGAGCCATACACAACATTTTAGAAACAGTGGGAATTAGCACCCCTGTAGATATGTCTCACATGTTGCACTTCATATCAAATTATGCCGCTACTTTATAACTGCATATAGGCTTTTTGGTCATGAGAATCATTTCATTTTTAAATGATCATTTTTTAATGTTTTTTTGCATTTATTTGTGTAGACTGGTCAGTTAGCCTGTTTCAAAGTATTGATAATTATTACTCCAATTAACTATTTGCAGCCTACCATTTATTTATGGGTAGGTATTAATTGCAGGTAAATACAGGCTACATACAGCTGTATGTACTTTCAAACGTTGTTTATGGCACAATGGCATTTTTGGCTGAACAAAGCTTAGTCCATTATTAAGAAAAACACTAGTGTTAAACAAAGCTGCATAGGGTCATAATATTTTAATCATGATATTTATCAGTAAACAACAGTTTATTACTTGTTTGTGGAAGTCTTTAATGTTATTTAAATTTATTGTCTCCTAGAGCTAAATTATATTCCATGACCTTCCTGTATTGTGAAACATTTATTTATTTTCATGTTTTATTATTTCTAAGAAATAAGATACTAATAAAAATGCTCTTTTTTCCACAGAACGAGCAAGTGTATCAGGAGTCAAAGTTTTGTACTGGAGGCTACATGTATGCATATTCATATTAGATTCTTCTGCATGCTAATATTTCAGTGTATTTATTTTTGGAATGTGCAGTTGTTTGTATTGTCTCCCTCTCCCTTGTGGAGGCAATACATATTTATATGTCTCTGTGATTGTATTGTGTGTGTGTGTGTGTGTGTGTGTGTGTGTGTGTGTGTGTGTGTGTGTGTATATATAATATACCATTATACCCATATGTGCTTGTTGAACATCCTATTCCAGATTTAGTCCATGCTTTGCTGTTATAATAACCTCCACTCTTCTGGGAAGGCTTTCCACTAGATTTTGAGCATGGCTGTGGGGATTTATGTTCATTCAGCTACAAGAGCATTAGAGAGGTCATGTGTTTGATGTTCCAGTTCATCCCAAAGGTGATCAGTTGGCTTGAGGTCAGAGTTTTGTGTAGGTCACTCCAGTTCTTCCAGACCAACCTTGGCAAACCATGGAGCTCACTTTGTGCACAGGGACATTGTCATGCTGGAACGGGTTTGGGCCTCTTAGTTCCAACGAAGGGAAATCTTAATGCTACAGCATACAAAGTCATTCCAAACAATAATGTGCCTCTGACTTTGTTGCAACAGTTTAGAAAAAGCTCACATATGGATGTGATGGTCAAGTGTCCATAAACTTTTGTCCACATTGCGTGTGTCTGTGTGTGTATATATATATATATATATATATATATATATATATATATATATATATATATATATATATATATATATACACACACACACACACACACACACACACACACATGACCTCAACTCTAATGAACACCTCTGGGATGAACTGGAACACTGATGGCTTACCTCGCTAATGCTCTTTAGGCTGAATGGACACAAATTCTGTTCCAAAATCTAGTGGAAAGCCTAGAGCAGAAGTTGTTATAGCAGCAAAGAGGGGACCAACTCACTTTTAATACCAATGGAATGGGATGTTCAACAAGCACATATGGTGATGGTCAGTTGTCCACAAACCTTTGGCCATATAGTGTAAGTGTCAAACATAAAAGACTTATCTGGCTGCAGACCAAAACAAGATAGTACATATCTCCCTCTGCTCCCTCCCAAATGTGCCTTGCCTGGGGGTCATGCAGGGCATGAATAAACATGTTAATCATGAAATCATCATGAAAAATTTTTCTATTTACAGTGGCATCCAATGACACGTATTCCTGCTCAAATGTGGTAATTAAAAAAGTACTCATCCATAAGATGAAATATTGTCCAAAATTAGCTGCAATGTGCATCAGGGAAAGAAGAGGGCATTTGAGCAGGAATGTGTGTTATTGGATGCCACTGTAACTAGACAAGCCACTATAAATAGACAACTAGCTTTCTCAGTCAATTAAAATGTGCATTGCACTATGATTGGTTTGCTTCAATTTGAAAGTGTGTTATATTCAGATATTTTAGCCAATCCAGTTCTCTCCTACTTCAGAGAGCTAAGTAACAATTGACATGCTGCAGAAAGTAAATGTAGTGTAAATATAGGATATTTTGCTTTGAAATGTAAAAATGGAAAATACTTTACTAAAGTACAGATATTAGGAGAAAAGTACAAATTGCATGATACTGTCCACTGCTGCTAATATTACACAGAATGTACTCAGTTTTAACATCTTAGGCAAAAATAGGCTTCTGTATTCTTATTGTGAGACTTTAGAATTAATAATTCTATTTAATAATTCTGTGATAAGATATTGAGCCACAAAATTGATACCCTCCATAAGGGTAAAATGCTATATAGCCCTACTCATATATTTTAAATAATATCTTTATAACTTGCTTTTTTTTTTTTTTTTTGAAAAGGAGAACTGTATTTAATTTCACATCAAATTATTTTTATATTCTGCTTCTGCTTAGTTGGAATAAAAACCTGCACCAACACCGACCCTTTCTGGATAAGATTGGACACCCCTGCACTAGACTGTTGTGTTAATGCAAGGACTATTCCATTGCTTTTTAGTCACTTACATTACCCATATGTACAGTGATGCTTGAAAGTTTGTAAACCCTATAGAATTTTCTATATTTCTGCATAAATATGACCTAAAACATCATCAGATTTTCACACAAGTCCTAAAAGTAGATAAAGAGAACCCAATTAAACAAAAGAAAAAAATATTATTATTAGAAACAAAAAAATTATACTTGGTCATTTATTTATTGAGGAAAATTATCCAATATTACATATCTGTAAGTGGCAAAAATATGTGAACCTTTGCTTTCAGTATCTGATGTGACCCCCTTGTGCTGCAAGAACTGCAACTAAACATTTCAGGTAACTGTTGATTAGTCCTGCACATCACCTTTGAGGAATTTTAATCCATTCCTTAGTACGGAACAGCTTGAACTCTGGGATATTGTTGGGTTTCCTCACATGAACTTCTTGCTTCAGGTCCTTACACAGCATTTCTATTGGATTAAGGTCAGGACTTTGACTTGGCCATTCCAAAACATTAACTTTATTCTTATGGAACGTTTAGTAACTTTTTCCAGCCTGATGAGCATCAACAACTCTTTTCTGAAGTCCTCAGAAATCTCCTTTGTTCATGCCATTATACACATCCACAAGCATGTGTTGTGATGATCAGACTTTGATAGATCCCTGTTCTTTAAATAGAACACGGTGCTCACTCACACCTGATTTCCATGTCTTAAAGAGTTATGACCCTGTCATATCGAAATAGCAATAGAAATGACCTCGTTTGCTATTTCACTTCCTCAGCGTAGCGTGTGGAATTCAAATGCAATCACAATTATCTTTGGTATTTCCGATGCTTTGCACAGAAACCTGCCAATCAGTGTTGGGGGTGGGACTATACTATGGGGAATTTTGGAATTTGAGTTTTAGTATAATTTCATTGAACCACTGCATACCAGGAATACCCCACAAGATGCTCTGCCCCATTCGTCTAGCCATCACAATTTGGCCCTTTTCAAAGTCACTCAGATTGTTACGCTTGCCCATTTTTCCTGCTTCCAACACATCAACATTGAGAAATGACTGTTCACTTTCTGCCTAATACATCCCACCCCTTGAGAGGTGCCACTGTAACGAAATAATCATTTACATTTACATTTACGGCATTTGGCAGATGCCCTTATCCAGAGCGACTTACAATAGTGCTTTGAAGTCTATCAAAAATACATTCTGATATTGGCTCACTAGGTCACAAACTAGGAATACCATCAGTCCAAAACTCTGTTGGGAAGGTTTTTTTTTTTTTTTTTTTAAATCAATGTTATTCACTTCACCTCTCAGTGGTTTTAATGTTATGGCTGACCTCTGTGTGTGTGTGTGTGTGTGTGTGTGTGTGTGTGTGTGTGTGTGTGTGTGTGTATACAGCTAATTTGAGAAAGCCCTGTGTGTGTTTGTGTATGCAGCTAATTTGAGAAAGCCCTGTGTGTGTAGCTTAACGGTTTTCTTGTCTTTAACAAATTTCAGTGATTTACTCAAGAGTTCCCACTGGGCTTAGATTTCAAGCATCTGCACTTACATATAAAAAAAACTCTCCAAGTGAAAGCAAGATATTAAGCACAAAATCTAATTCCTTGTTTTCAAAGAAAATACCAAACCAATCGTCACTGTCAGGGGTGGAAGTTCAATCTCCCTGGACTGTAACCAGCACCACATATATCTCCAAAAAGGTTGCACCAATTCACAGTGGGAAAAAAACATGATCTAAATTTTCGATATCTGTTTCACAAAATACACATTTATTCACATCAAAATTGAATCTTGATCTTAAAAATCCATTCACTGGATAAATCTCATTTTAAATTTTGAAGTTCACCTCTTTAACCTTAGGAGGAAGTGGAAATGACAAGTAAATTTTATTTTCTTAATCTCTACCGCCCCAAATTCCTTAAGCACATATTTCCTTCTTACAGGGTTCGGGTAACATGCCTGTAAAAAATATTTCTAATAACCCTGTTGGGTTACTGTCACAAAATTCAGTTCCTTCTATGCAGAGCTGCCTTAGTTCTGGGGAGACTTTAGAGTACAAAATATCTTCTTTATCCATTGATATTGACATTGGTATGGCTCTAATCATTCTATTAAAACTGCTAACAGTACATTGAAATTGGAATTTCTCACAAAACTTCTCATGCAGTAACAGGTTTCCATTAACATTCAAAAAATGAGCAACGGCCCAAATCCCTTTGGCTCTCCATTCCTCTAAATACACAGACTTTCTACCAAACCTTATATATCTTATTCCAGACTGGAGTGTTATGAGGAGTAAACTTATGTTTGTATAAGAGTTTCCAATAAAGAAGCACGTGCTGATGCAAGGCTGAGAGTTTCAACAGTAAAAAGGTATAGTCAAAGTCACAACGTAGAAGAAATTCTATTCCTCCCAATTTTTTGAAAGATTGCACTGGGGACAATAAAACTAAAAGAGTGTCTGTTTTGAGTGAATGATTCTAACCATTTCAATTTTAATATACCATTCATCAAAATCAATCACATTTGCCCCAATCTTCATATTTTTTAATCATGTCATTCCTAATTCCTTACTAATGTACTGACATTGATTTCTCCATATAAATTTAGAATTTACATTATTTATTGATTTAATCATTCTCACCTATATGGATAAGGAGAAGGCTGGGTAAATGAGCCTGGACAAACTATCCATTTTGGATAATAGAACCCTTCCAAAAATTGTGAGATCCCTCAGCAGCCACCTATTTAGTATTGAGTTACATTTATCTATATCATTCCACAAGTTCATATTATCTATTATTATTTTATCATTAGAAATAACGATTCCCAAATATTTAACTTCCCTCTTAATTTGGATATTATATAATGACTGCAGAGGATAACTATGCAAAGTTAACATTTCACTTGTAAACCTGAATCTTTAGAAAACTAGTCAATAGACTATAAGGCTAGGGGAACTTGATGTTCATTTTTTAAGAATAAAGTTGTGCTGTCTGCCTACTGATTTATTATTATTTGCCTACCCAACACCTTTAACCCTTAAATACCATTATTTCTAATCACTAAAGATAACTCCACAACCATTATAAACAATAATGGTGAACTACCACATCCCTGACGAATGCCCCTCTTAATCGCAAATCTTGGACAAGTGCCAAGTCCTAGAACTACAGAGCTGTTGATTCCATTATACAGCATTCCTATTATATTTATAAATCTTTCTCCAAAACCAAAATGATGCAAGGTTTTCAAAATAAATAGGTGTTCAAGGACATCAAAAAATAAAAAATAAAAAAATAAAAAGAACCCTACTCCCTTGAACTACATCAATATAATTAAGTAAATCTAAAACCAGTGTCTTGTTATTGTGAATTGACCTTCCTTTCAAAAATCCTGACTGTGTGTCACTAATTATGGTCGAGATACCTTTTTTCAGCCTAGCAGCAATAGCCCCAGAAAAAATTTTTTATAGTCAGTATTAAGCAAAGTGATTGGAAGAATTTATCTATTTATCTAAGAATATTTTATCATTACCAGATTTAGGAATCAAGGTAATTAAGCCTTGTTTCATACTTGCCAATTTCAACTCTTTCTCCCCTATACATTCCTTTAGGGCTTTGAATAATAGATTTCTTAGTTCCTCCCAAAAATATTTATAGAAATTGTTAGTGAAGCCATCCGTCCCTTCAAGACAACTGAATCCAATTCTTCAATCCAAAGATCTAAATCACATAAAACTTTAAAGGAATCCTCAATATGTGGAATACTGTTCTGGATTTTAGCAAAAAAGAGATCAGACTCTTCTAAGAAAAAATCTGAAGAGTATAACTTAAGAGCTTAACAAAAAAAATATTTTTCTATTCTTCTGAAATTTTTGCATTCCAGCCCTTGGATCATTAAACTTATAATTGAGTTTCTTTGCTGTCTACTTTTTTCTAACTTACTAAAATATGAGTTCTTTTCACATTCCTCAATCCATTTGGCTGGAGATCTTATAAAGGCACCCTGTGCTCTTTCAAGATAAAAATTATTCTCTTTTTTTTCCTGTTAAATTTATTACATAAATTTATGGAAAAATCCCTAATTTTAAATTTCATAAATTCCCATGTACCCACATTGCATTCAAAAGATTCCTTTTTCTCAATATCCCTTATTATTTCCTTGATCTTAGTGCAGTATTCTTCATTTTGTAAGAGACTGGCATTGAACTTCCAATAACCTTTATTTCTAGTTTCCCTAGACGTGGGTTCTTAAAATAAGATCTATAAAGCAACGATCTGTTAAGGGCACTTTAGAGATTTTAGATTGTGAGGGATATTTTAAAATGTTATCACTAACGAACCAATAATCAATTCTAGATTTGCTCTCTCTGTTAGGCTTAAACCAGGAGAAATATTTTACCCTTGGATTTAAGCTTTTCCAAACCACAGTTAAACTATTTTCTGTGCTCAAACCATCAAAAATATCATTACACCGCCCCTTGCTTAATGTGGGAGGCCATCTGTCTTCCCACTCATCTGGAACCATGTTTTTTTTCCCAAGAACCATGAGTTTCTTGTTAAAACACACAATGAAATTTTTGCCCTTTACAATATAAAAAAGTTGTTTTTTGCTTTCAGGCTCCTAACACTCAGTGAACAAAACACAGTTTTGATGTTAACCATTAACGCTATAATAGAGAAAGAAAAAGAGAAAACAAAAAACGAAAGAAAAATAAGAAAGAACTGAACTATAAGTGAACCACTTGTTTAACCACTCTCACAATATCCAGATGAACTGCAATCTTCAGATAGAGCTACAGTGTTCCATTTCAATTTCCCACTACCTGACAGTCAAAACCACATCATTTCACCTGTCGACTCCAATCTGACGACCTTCGATGAATCCATGAGGACCTCGGAAAAAAGCAAGGTTTCCTTGCTTGTTCAATTTGTGGCCACAGCTTGCTTTGTTGTTGTTCCAATAGCATTCCTGTTTTTATTATCCATCTTTTTCCCCAGCCTATGCACAATGTCAACCACACCTTCCATCTTTGACTCCATATCTGGGGCAATCTTACCAAGGATTTGTATGACATGTGTTCTGATACCTTTTTTATCTTCCATGCCTTTGATTCAGAGATACCTGAGATTTCTTGTTCTTTAACTCTCTCCTTAAGATCACTGTTCTCCTTATGTAGATGGTCATTTTGTATCTCCAATTCTTTGACTCTCTTTTTGCACTCTTTCACCTCTTCTGTGTTGAACTGGATTGCCTTTGTTAAGCTTGCAATCATGGTGCTGCTTTGTTTTGACTGCTGGTTTAAATCTGCCAGCTTCTGATCCACCCTTTTTTCAAGATTTTATTCGCCTCCAAAATGGATTTATTAGATTTCAGTCTTCTCACTGTCGTTTGTTGACTTAGCCCTCTTTTCCACAGGTTTTTACTTGCCGTTGGCAGTGTGGAATCATCTCTGCATTCCCTTTTATTTAGCACAGTTATATTCATTGCATAGTCATGCTCCATTTCTTTAGCCTCCTCTTTCTTTTTTGATATTAGGTGAAGAATCCTTCCCTTTGAGGTCCATTTTTAATTTGGCAGATTTAATCAGCTTTTGTGAAGCCATCTTGGCACAATACAGTGGAAATTACTCACTTCAGACTAACTTTTGGGACCAACTTTCACGAGCTCTTGAAAACGCAATTGCTCAACCCGCCATCTTGCCCCCGTCCACCAATCATGTCAGAAATTATGCGTCCACAAATAGGAAATGCAATTGCTTTTGAAATTTGTCCAGAAAATACTTCCATAACTTGTAATACATAAAAATAGTACATACAAATTTAGTAAACAACAACATACCACACCCGCATCCGGGGGTAGTCAAAGGTAAAAGGAATTCAGTGATTCCACTGTCTTGTGCCATTTAGCGGCTCAGACAGGGTTATCACATGCCAACTGTTTCAAGTCAGAGAGTCCATCATGGGTGACTGAAAAAGCCATGGTAAACTGTACATTTTGCCTTGTATTCATTGCCAGGGTCAGGACTTACCCCGTATCCCGTCTCACGTTCAGACCTGTACCTCGACAGCCTCTTGGGTTTTACGGGTGAACTTCCGTTGGAAGACATTTTTTAAGAACCACACAACGTTGTCTCTGTAACTAGGGAAAAGATCAAGTTAAATCAAGTCAAATGGTTTTTATTGTCATTCCACTAAACAGCTAGTACACATCAGAACAAAATTTTCTCCAGGATCATGGCGCAACGCAAGATTACATAAAGTGCACAACAGTTGTGTACAGTTGTGTAAAACAGTGTGAGACAAGTGCAGGATAATAAAAGATGACACAGTCTCACAGCGTCTGTCTGTCTCTGCCTCATATCACTGATTTGAACTTCGCTATTTCTTCTGAAACTGGTTTGATTTTATTTACTATTATATTTTTCTTTATATGCAGACCGAAGGGGTTCATCTGACAAAATTTTGGGAACCCCTGGCCTAGATTAATATTACTCGCCAAATAATTGCGGTCATGATGTAGGTTGTGTACCTGTTGCAGTAGCCTGTCGTCACCTGGACTACAGTGGGCCTCTTCAGGTAAAATTAATGGCTGCTTGCGGATTGTTAGATGACGAGCCGTGAGACAAGGGAACAGTTAACGAGTGTATCTTTACTTGAGATGCAGGAGTTCGTCAACATACATGAAACTTCTTTACGATAGCACTCGAGCATGCGTAGAAGCGAACATAGGGACCGAGAATTTAAAGCAACAGAACACTTATGTTCTACATCCTCCTTCTTTAACTGTGACAGTTATTCCTTAACAAAAGATTCTTACATTGTAAGCTAACTTAATAAAATCTTTACCTTTATGAGAAATGTGTCTAAAGAATACTTAACAATACTTAAACTAAGAGTGAGAAAGTCTATAACACTTGACATTTAACAGCTCACATTTTAAACATCAATTAAACAACTTTTACACATTCAGCATTACCACTAAGTGAATGAACGTTTCTCTTTCTCTTTTCTCAGTCCATGTATTTAGGGTTTGGTTTGCAACGGCGACCAGCTCTGGTCACATATGGAGTTTTGGAAAGAGTTTTTGTTGGATGTTCAGTAAATGGTTTCTTCTTGGTTTCTTGTGAGGTGGGTGTTCATGTTTGGACTCGGCAGAGGGGGTCTGGACAAAGGGAAGTGTCATCTCACTGTGCTTGAGCTGTTGTGGTGGCGGCTCTGAGACTGGAAGGATATGTTTTCGGTTTCGTCTGTATTCTTTTCCTTCTCACTGCACGAGATGTGACTTTGGTTCATCACAGAGTTGTTTAGCAAGTCCAATTCGATCATGGCCTTTGGAAGTTGTGAGTCTCACTACTTCACCTTGCAAGAGTGGTCGGAGTGCTTTACTGGATTTGTCATAGTATGTCTTTTGACATTGCTGCTTCTTTGAGAGTTGATCCTTGACAGTGGTGTTATTTTTTGAGGCTGGCACAAGAACGGACTTGCTGATTTGGTAGAGTTGTTCGAGTCTGCCTGGACATTAATCTCTCTGCAGGAGAACCCAGAGTCTGGTCACGTGGAATGTTTCTGATGTTGAGCAAGTTTTGGAACACATCCCATCCATACCTCTTGGATTTCTCCATAAGCTGTTTTGCACTTCGCAGTGCCCTCTTGGCTAGCCTGTTGGCTTGTGGATATTCCGGGCTACTGGTGATGTGTGTGAAATCCCAAGCTGCAGCAAATTCTTTGAACCGTTGACTTGTAAATTGGGTGCCATTGTCTGAAAGGACTTTGTGTGGACTCCCGTGAACAGAAAAGTGCCTTTTGAGTTTTGTGATCACTGTGCTGGAGGACAGGTTATGAAGCAAATCAATTTCGAACCATCCCGAATATGAGTCTACTAGTGCGAGGTAGTGTCGACCGTTCCACTCAAAGATAGCTGTAGCCACAGTTGACCATGGGAGATCTGGGATGTGGTGTAAGTGAAGAGGCTCTTTTTGTTGGTGGGGCTTCAGACTGTTACAGATAGAGCACAACAGCACCTTATTTTCAATGTCTTTGGTAAGAGAAGGCCAGAACACAATGCCTCGTGCCTGGCGCTTGGTTGCCTCAAGGCCGGGGTGGCCTCTGTGAATGATTGTGATATATTCACTACTTAGTGATTCAGGAACAACTATTCTCTGTTCTTTCATGAGTACGTCTTCATTAACTGTGAGCTCATGCCTGAAGGGGAAATACTCACGAATTTCCACAGGCAGCTTTGACTGGCTAGATGGCCATCCTGACTTGAGAATACTGCAAAGGCGTTGAAGAACTGGGTCCTGCGCAGTACGAGTTTGCAGCTCTTTCAGTCTGGAAGATGAGATGTGCTGGACTAACGCGACTTCAAAGTCAGCTGGATCATCATAGAGTTCGTTTGGACAGGCTCCAGGGGAACGTGACAGTGTGTCGGCAAGGTACATGTGTTTCCCTTTCTTGTATGTGATTGTGAAGTTGTATTTCTGGAATCTTAGCATCATGTGTTGCAGTCTTGCTGGAGCTGTGTAGATGGGCTTGTTGAGGATACCATATATGTAGTCATTGAATTTGGTGCATGCAAATACCACCGCAAGACGTTCTTTTTTCATCTGTGCATAATGCACTTCTGTTTGAGTCAGTGTCCGTGAAGCGTATGCGACTGGAGCACCTTCCTGAAGGCATGCAGCTCCAAGGCCAAACTGGGAAGCATCGCAGGTGAGTGTGACATGTTTTTGGAAGTCATAGTATTTCAGGGTGGGTGGACTGGAAATCTTGTGCTTTAAATCGTCAAAAGCATCCTGATGTTGTTTAAACCAGCACCATTCTGTGTTTTTGCAGGTCAACTCACGCAGGGGGGCTGACAGCTCACTGAGGTTCGGTATGAATTTTCCTAAGTAATTAATCATACCCAGAAAGCGTTGCAGTGCAGTAACATTTTCTGGTGGCTGCATTTCCGTGATTGCTTTTGTTTTTTCTGGGTCCGGTCGTAGTCCCTTACTTGTGAAAATGTGACCCATATAGCTCACCTCACTTAGACGGAATTTACACTTTTGAGGATTCAGTCTCAAGTTCACTTCACAGGCATGATCTAACACTCTCCTTAGATTTGCATCATGTCCCTCGTCGCCATTTCCACCCACAATGATGTCATCCACTATGACTGCGCACGGGTAGCCAGCAAAGATCTATTCCATAGCATGCTGAAAAACTTCACTGGCTAAGTTAATGCAGAAGGGCATCTGAAGGAATCTGAATCTTCCAAACGGCGTACTGAATGTTGTCAGTAAGGAAGACTTGTGGCCCAGTGAGATCTGCCAAAAGGACTCTTGGCATCTAGCACCGACAATACTGTGGAATTTGGCATTTGCGCTGCCATCTCTTCCACTGTGCACATGGGGTGATGTGGACGTTTTAGGAACTTATTCAGGTCTCTGGGATCAATACACAGTCTTATGTCATCTGAGTTTTTCTTGTGAGTGGCCACCATGGATGATACCCAGTCAGTCTGTTCAGATACAGGAGTGAGAACACCTATAGCGACCATCCTTTCTAGCTCTGCTTTCACCTTGTGTTGCATTGCCGCAGGAATTCTATGTGCTGGACGAACGACAGGTTGAGCTTCTTTGTCAAGTTTCATGCAGTATGTCACGGGAAGTCTCCCTATTTCATCTTGGAAAAGAGCTGCATATTCTGTGTTGATCTGTTGAGCAAAACTTAATGTTTCTTTTAGACTGACCTGGTGTACTGCTTTATTAAGAGAAATGAGGCCCATCCGAAGACAGTCAGAGAGCCCAAGCAATGGCTGTACATCCCTTTGGACCATGTAGAATTGTAGAGTGTAGATCTGACCATTCAGATGGCAAGGTAACAATCTCCTCTCCACCATAAGCAACAAGCTTTACATGGCTTGACACCTGAAGATTCTCGTCTTGCTTTACTTGTGCAAATGTCTGCAAGGACATGATGTTGCATGAGGCTCCTGTGTCAATCTTTAGTTCAGTTGTTTTCCCGTTGATTTGAACTGTGCAAGATATAGCAGTTTTCTTTGGCTGTTTTGAGTCAAGTTTGATCACATTTTGATGGTTCAAAGCAACTCCATCTATAAAGAATGAGTCTTCACTGCTATTTGAGGCTTTGGCTACATCAATTTGATTCACAGTCTTTTTTAGATTTCTTGTGCGATGAACTTTAGTTGATTTGCAGCATTTTTGGAAGTGGTTCCATTTGTTGCACCTGTGACATTGCTGGCCATATGCAAGACATCTCTCCTGTTTGGCTTCGTGGTTGCTTCCACAACTGCTGCAATTATGAATTTGCTGTGGGGCAAACTTGTCTAGCCTGGGTTTGAGAGTACGAAACGGCTTCCTTTTCACCGTTTGTTGAACACTGTCCACATTTGCCAAGTTGTGTTTTGGTGTGCTGATCTGTTAGTTCATGTATCTGACATATTTCAATAGCCTTTGCTAATGTCAACTCATTGTTACACAACAGGAGTTTTCTCATTCCATCATTAAGTATCCCACACACAAGTCGATCCCTTATCAATTCCTCTTGTAAATCTCCAAACCTGCAACTCTGTGCCTTGTTTCTTAAGTCACTCACATATGCCTCGATTGTCTTGCCTGGCTTTTGGTTTCTTGAATTAAATTTGTGTCCCTCCATCGTTATATTTGTTTGTGGACTACAAACTTCGCGGAACTTGCGTTTTAAACAATCCGGGTCTTCACGTGATTCAGCTGGGGTAATTATTCGTCGGTCTTCTCCCTGACCCGTATACACCACGGGTGCATACACGAACGTTCGTTCGCCTTCAATGGCTTCCGAGCCGGCCAGGTTAATCAGTATGAATGTTTTTGTGCGAGGCTCTTTCTCTGAGTGTGCCGCAGCAATCATGCGACCACCTCTGACAGCTTACTGTATGGATGCCCGATCGAAGATTTTCTTTCTCTTTTCGCCGTCGTCACGATTCTGTGCAGACCACTTCTGACACCATGTAAAATGAGGAGCCGTGAGACAAGGAAACAGTTAACGAGTGTATCTTTACTTGAGATGCAGGAGTTCGTCAACATACATGAAACTTCTTTACGATAGCACTCTAGCATGCGTAGAGACGAACTTAGGAACCGAGAATTTAAACCAACAGAACACTTATGTTCTACACGGATCATTGCGATTTAATTCGAGACAGGCATTCAGGCCTCGGATGAGAGTGAGCCGCCTAATCCCGCTATTCTGCATAGTTCATTTCCATATAAAAGGCAGGCGTGCCCGGTGCCTACATAAACTTTGAATACTTAAGAAAGTGAAAGGATGAGTCTCGTAGATTCTCTATCTGCGAAAAAGCTTGCTTGTTTATTCATAAACAACATGGAATCACAATATTTTACAATACCAAACAAGTCTCTGCTATACTCTGACACCTGATAGTTACAGGAAAAAATACAACAGTAAGCGTATCCACTGTATTGTTCCACGGTATTGCGCATGCGCAACGCGTAAGATCCGGGCCTGGGGAAGGATGAATGCAAATTTCAAAGATGGCGGCGGAGGGAGGAGGGAAGGAGATGAACGAAATTAAAACTCAGTTCACCACCCGAGAAGGCGCGTACAAACTCCTCACACACTCCGAATATAGCCGCCCCAACAGGGTGCCTTTCAATTCTCAAGGCTCAAATCCCGTCAAAGTCTCTTTCGTGAACGTCAATGATCAGTCTGGCAACGGCGACAGAATCTGCTTCAATGTGGGCCGGGAGCTCTACTTCTACATCTACAAAGGCGTCAGGAAGGTAAACACGACGTACTCGCATCTTTATCCTTATCCATAGACTCTGTTAAGTGACAAACACAGTAAATGAAGCTTTAACATATATCGACGTTTATCTGTGGCCGTTGCAAGCTTGTATGTTTTCATCGTTGTTGTTTTTTTCTTTCTTTTTTTTTTTAAACGGTATAGCATGTTTGCTATGTAGCTACGCTCTGTTATGGTATGCAGAACAGCTAAGTTGCTATCCGCGTTTTTCCACACCTATATTCAGTAAAATCCCGCCTCCAAGCACTCCTATTGGCTTTTTAGATGATACTGATTACGAAGCATCCAATCAGATCCCTGCTTCTGAGTAGCAACTTTCGTTCATGAGGCGGGACTTGTCTAAATATGGGTGGAGAAAATAACACCTACTAACTAGCTGAGCAGTTTGCTAGCTGGCTAGTTAGATCTTCATGTCGACAAACAATCTGTCAGCTTTAGGCCTAAATATATCTGTTATGGACGCCAAAGAACCAACACATTTGATGGAGTCCCTGCCCTTTGAGTGATGAGATGAGAGCGTATGTATGCTTGAATGACCTTTGGGTGCTAACTGCTGTCAGTGTTAGCCTGTGTTACCTAAGTAGCTAGCTAACTTCCATGTTGGCAGATACTGGGATGTGCTTGTCCAGCTAAGTTAAATAGAAGTGGCTGGCTGAAACCAATGACTCAACTATCTGGTCGAGAGTCGTCCAGTCAGAAAACCCTTTATTAACTGTTTTCACTAGCTTTGTGTGTGTGTGCGCGCGCGCGCTATGATGGAAATGGAAATAGATCAGTGTTGTTAAAGCTGCACGACATCCTCTGTTGCTGTTTTTACGAACACGCAGGGAGGACTACAAATACATTTACACAGGTTCTGCATCTGTCCTGCTTGTGTGCGGTGATTAATCTCTCCCCTTTAGTTGCAAACCCAAGGTGTTTACATTAGTTAATGTGAAGTGCTGAGTGGCTGAACTCTTTGGAAACTTAATAGTCGGTTTTGGTGTAAAAATGGGTCACTGTGCAAATACTCCACTGTGAAACTCATTAAATAAGTTTATATTGAAACATTTATTTGCTCAGCGTTTGTGGTGTTTATCTGTTGGTTGGTGCTGTGTTTTCGTTTTGCCCTTGAGAATCTTGCGATTGTCTGTCACTCTGATGTCACAAGTCGACATTGCAAACGCAGTTACACTGATGTTTAATAGGTGAAAAAAGTGTAAATGATCTCAAAGATAAGGGATAATGGTCAGTTTTAGCTGGTAGCTCCTAAAAAGGAGTAAGAGCTTCTTTTCTCACTTACAGCAAATATTGGACTCCAGGTTCCAGAATGCAGTGCGGCCATATGACAGTCATGCTGATGCTGCCTTCAAATTCAGGGATAAATGCTATAAAGCTTTGATGTTTTCACACTCAACAAAACAAAGCTGACAAAAAATCTTTCATAACACCATGGTAGTATATTTTGTGTAGAATTTCACAAAAAAATTTAGTGCTTCAGTAACAATGTAATTTTAAAGAATAACTCAGCCCTGTTCATTAGAATTAGTATTATAATGGCAGGTAATGTTTACATGTGCTTGGGTTGTGGAAGATGTCCAGCCATCTGTTGTGACTGCATTAGGTCACGCTGAACATCATCTTTAACTTGACTGTACAGCTTTGGTATGCAAGTTTCGCTGAAGTACTCTCTTAATGGTATAGTGTATTTTGGATCAAGTACATATATATTGGCTTGTGAAACCCTTCGTTTTCCACAACACCATAGGGCCTAAGATCTTTCTAAATAAAATAAGAAATGGCAGAAGTTATATTAATTGCGCTTTTGTATTTATTGCCTAATTTTGATGTCATACTGGTCAAGGTGGGTGAAGGGGTCTCTTTCATGCTGGCAGTAGAAATGTCAATACCATGTCCTTACAAGTTGGTTGTATTTTATCTCATGCTGGATTCTTTACAAGTTACATGGCTTTTGACTGTCTGTCCATCTTTTTTGGTGAATCCAAAATATTTTCACACCCATGATTTGTTTCCGACTAAAGAGAAAATGTTTTTTTCTTGATCACTCATGGTGCTATGTTGTGGCGTCTGCTAATGCTTGTAAAACTTGAAAACGAAAGGAGACAAAAATGCGTACGGGCGTCACGTCCATGGCGTGGCTGGAATTAGAGTGTACTAAATAAAGGTTCATCTTAAAAATTATACATGTATTGATGTTTACATATTGCATTGTTAAATCGGATAGTTGATATCTTTTCAACTACCAGTTCCTTCCCCGTTTATGGAGTGATATCTAATCAACACACTGTGTAAAGTAAAGTACACCTTCTCTACTTTTAAATTGGTTTATAGCAGTATTGGCTTTAGATCAGTTAATATACACAGTTAAATCTATAACATTGACCATACTAAATGCCGTTTGTAGAAGGTAATCATCCACATTTGAGTTATCACTAACATTATCTGTTGTCTCCTGTTGTTGCTGTGCTGCATTTTCAACTGCCAGTAACTAAAAGTGCGGTTAAAGTAGCTTTTTATGAGCTTTACATGCTCTGACAGAGCAAACAAAAGACATGCTTTTGTGGAGGTGTCAATTTTTTTTCTACTTCACACGCCGAATATCTCAAGGTGGAAAATTATTACAACTTACAAATTATCACTTACAAGGCACCATGAACAAGCATATTCCTCATCAAACAAGCATATTCCTCATAAGTGCATAGTGCGTAGTTAGGCACAAAATGCATACAAGCTCTACTAAACAGTTAACATGCAAAAACCACTTGGATGTTACTGTTTGCTTTTTGTTATTGACACACTCAACTCATAAAAAATACAGCTCATAAAAAAATGAGTTACTGCGTTGCAATTATGACATTGTGGAGGGTTCAAGTGCGCTCACCTCGTTATTACTATATTTCCAACAGGACTTAAAGGCAGCATGAGTTACGGCAGAGACTTGGCTCAGCTAGATAGCAGTAATAGACGACAAGAACAATGGTGTTGACTTCACTAAATTCGAAACTTTTTACCTGTCACACTTCGAGCAGATAGTAGCTTGGCTGACTGCTGCATCTCTCTCCTTAGGTAGTGATGAAGTAAGGGCTAATGTGATCGGCGTACCACGGAAGTGGAACTCAGAATTACAGAATTATGTTGACCTCCATGTGTTTGAGCTACAAAATGGGGGGTGGGGGGAGAACGACATGTATGTCATTTGTTAGCAACAAGCTAAGTCAGTGTTATGCAGCGTCCCAATCCCTAAATAGTAGCTGAGATTAGAATTAGTGTGTCCCAAATCCTAGTATGTTGAAATGAGTATCCCAGAGGTACCTGGATGGTCTACTATTTCCGGTAGATTTTCAAAGTATGGATCCGTGGACACTTTTTCAGCTAATATGGCTCACAACTTTTTGCAAGAGGCAGGAGGAGTTTTGTGACGAGTTTTGTGCCAAATTCTACCTGCAAACATGGTGGACGAAATTTACAATTTGGTTACAGTGATGGTGTGTGTATCTAGGCAACAATGTTCTCTTCTGTTACATGACGTGTTAGTATGTCCCAGTACTTGCATACTCTTTTGCCACATACTGAAATGTATGTATTTTTCTTCACAAAAAGAGTACATACTAGGTGAATTGGGACACAGTATTATATTTAACATTATATTTAACCAGCTAATATGTCTATGTTGATTGATCTAATGCATAACTCATTTATAGATAAGAAGTGCTACTTTGTTTACTGTTCATGCTGTGAGCATCCATGTTCATTTGACGTCACTTGCTGACCTCGGGTTTTAGTAGTAGGAATTCCGAGTTGAGGGGGCGTCGTTGGTTTTTCTTAGTAGGAGATTGTAGTTACAGCCTTTAATTACAACCTTACAAATTAGAACATCTAGTTGAATGCAGCATAAATTACAACTATCAGCAATAGTTGAATGGTATTGTGGGTAATGTAGGAATCCATAAGTGACCATGTCAGTGAAAGAAGTTTAAACCAAAACCACCATGGACACCACCTGAAAATCACGTTTTGATTATAAAGGTTAATATGCAAGTCATTCATAGTGGAATTTTTTAAGAGTGCATTTATTTTAATATACTTAATGTTGGATCTGGTCCATTTAATTACTATTTTGTGAGTTACTGTCTTTGTGTTCACGTTGTGTTTGGCTTGAAAAGGTTACACAAATATAACCATAGTGCACAAAAAAACATCAGATGGATTCAGTAGGTTGTGATGAGGCTTCAACTGTCAAGCAGTATTTAATAATAACTTGTTTATGTAGTACACCTTCATGGCAGGCATCTCATGGTGCTTCACAGGACATACAGTCCATAAATATTTGGACATTGGCAAAGTTAGTTATTTTAGCCATCACAGTACATTGGAGTTGAAAATTGGCCAAAGTGCAGACATTCAGGTTTAATTTGAGGGTATTTACATCCAGATCAGGTGAATGGTGTGGGAATTTTAAGGGACCAAAATTAAGTAATAAATCATAACTAACAATCATAAGTGAAATCGTCATTTTTTTAATGCTTGGTTGAAAATCCTTTCCAGTCAGTGACTGCCTGAAGTCTGGAACCCATAGACATTACCAGATGCTGAAATTTTTCCCTGGTGATGCTCTGCCAGGCTATTACTGCAGGTGTCCTCAGTTCCTGCCTGTTCTTGGGGTGTTTTGCCTTCAGTAAGTGAAATGCGTACTCAATTGGATTCCAATTCTTTCCCTTAAAAAGTCTTGGGTTGCTTTAAAGTATACTTTGGGTCTTTGTCCATCTGCAGTGTGAAGTGCCGTCCAAGCATTTTTGACGCATTTGGCTGAATCTGAGCAGATAATATAGCCCTATACACTTCATAACTCCTCCTGCTGCTTTTGTCAATAGTCACATCATCAATAAAGGGAACCAGTTCCATTGTTAAACAACTTGGCATTGTTGGTGTCAGACCCCCAGTTTTTAGGTGAGCAAAAGTATTGGAACAGATAATCTTAAAGTAAATAACTATTTGGTTGCATATCCCTTGCTTGCAATAACAAATAATCCTTAGCCGACTTGTTATATCTTATCATATCTATATATTGATTCGATATCTGGTTGTTAGTAGCTAAGCTCAATGCTTATGCAATGGCTGTGATTGATTTTCCCTCTTTTCTCAACTTTACAATGGTTTGCTTTTCTCTCATAGACAGCTCTCTGGTCTTCATATTGATTTATCCTTTTTAACAACAAATGCAGATTTTGCAAGCGAAACCCAGGGCTCAAACCAAGAGCCCTGGGTCTAAAAACAATTTAAACTTTTTGCCATCGTAAAAATGTTTTTAACTCAAGTGTTTGGTATCTTTTTTTGATTTGATTATTTTTTATAGATATTGTATTGATGTAAGTGCTTCCACAACCCACAAATAAGAAAAAAAACTCTAGTGAACTATTTACAATTAAAACAGATCAGTTGTAGGCATGTAGGCCACCATAAATGCAAAATATAAACTTTAAAATGAGAAACAAGAAACTCTAGTGAACTATTTACAAGTTAAACAATCAAGAGATCAGTCACAGGCATTTTCTTTCAGTCTGGACAGTCCTTCATTGTCAGTGTACTTTTAGCTGTGCCATTTTTCAAATCAGCTCCTGTCCACAATGAGGCAGATTTTTTTTGTTTCTGTCATGTCTCTTAGAGTTGCTGCAGTGTCCTCCACCACTGTCGGCATAGGGTCCTGCTTATTTGAGATAACTTTGGTGATGACTCTTGGATTTTTTTTCTATGTATTTTGACCTTTTCAGGTGCTTTGACTCTGCTGGTTATGCTACTAAATAATATTTCTTATTGTTGTAGATGTGAATCAAGAGTACTTCTGCCTCTATATATATATATATATATATATATATATATATATATATATATATATATATATATATATATATATATATATATATATATATATATACACACTGCCCTCCAAAAGTTTGGAAACGCCTGAACAAAATAGGGTTTTTGGGCAATATCAGCATAAATCCTCTTTAGTTAGTGACCATTTTGCATTGGGCAGTGTATATATATATATATATATATATATATA
>CM040984.1:21524440-21534771 GCA_022985145.1 Pangasius djambal | reverse complement strand
CGGTCCAGTTCCTCCCATAGCAGCTCAATGGGGTTAAGGTCAGGTGATTGGGCAGGCCACTCCATGATAGACAAGACACCGGCTCGGATGCCTAGAGTATGTAGAGCTGTAATAGCTGCTAATGGGGATTTCTTTGATGAATCCAAAATTTGAGTATTTTTCTATGTTATGTTCATGTTTATGTTCATAAACTTTTTTTATTTAATAAAATATGTTTTCATAGTTTGTGTTGTCCCTTATTATCAATGCAGAATGGTGACTAACTAAAGAGGATTTATGCTGATATTGCCCAAAAACCCTATTTTGTTCAGGCGTTTCCAAACTTTTGGAGGGCAGTGTATATATATAGTGGAGTTCATAAATTAGAGAACAATTTATGAACACTTGATTTTTTCAGGAATAATGTAATCTTCATTGCTCAACATTTGAAGGAATTTTTGTTGCGGCTATACCATGCTAATAGAACAATGTTTTACAAAATAACTAAGGCATTTCAACAAAAAACCTTTATTTTGTAGAAAACACAATGATCAAAATTAGAGAACAGCAATGACTGTAGCACGGAGAAAGATTACAATTAAATTTCTGAAGGTTGCAACAGTCAACAATTAGTAGGAAGTGTACAGGCCCTTGCTTTGAATGACTTCAGCACATCTGCGGCCACAGGACGTCACTAGTCTCTCACACTGCTCTGGTGTGATTTTGGTCCACTCGTCTTCCAGTCTCTTCCACAGTTCGGTGACTGTAGTGGGTTTCTTGGCCATAACTTTGTCGTCAAGGATTTTCCAGAGGTTTTCTATCGGGTTTAGATCAGGACTCTGGGCTGGCCATTTCATTATTTCAATGTTTTCAAGTTCAAGGAACTGCTTTACATGTTTTGCTGTGTGACAGGGGGCACTGTCGTGCATGAAAAGTGCTGGCTAATGAACGCAGGGAAGGAACCGCATGTTGTCGAAGAAGGGTCTGATAAACATTTGCATTCACTCTGCCATGTAGCTATATAAGAGGCCCAACTCCTGCTGCAGAAATTTGAGATTCTCCGCATTATCCTGTCCTCTCTTGCATTTGTTTTTCGTGGATGACCAGGCTTCTTGGGGAAATTGAATGAGTTTGTGATGTTGTAAAGAGGCAATATTCTAGAAATCACAGATTTGGAACGACCAACTTCTCTTGCTATGGCTGAAAGGGTCATCCCTTTGGCCTTCATCTGGACAACCTGCTGCCGGAGGGTTTCAGTCACTTTAGAACGGCTTGCCACCTTGCAAAGTCACTGAAAACTGGAAAGTTAGGCTGCCAGTTAAATAGGGTTTGTCAGATAATTAAAGAAATTAGCACCAGGTGCCAGATTAACACCAGTAACTGGGAGGTATCTGAAAGTGTTCTCTAATTTTGATCAGTGTTCTTTTTCAAATCTCATTGAAGTTTTTTATTCTGTGCAAAATATATATAATGAAATATGCTTTCAAAAAACTGCTCTTTTACTCCTGTTTAGATAATTTCAAATAGGACTAAGCAGTGACCTTGAAATTTAGGAAATTATAGGTTGATCTCTAATTTTGATCTCCACTGTATACAATAAATAACAGGATCAAAGAAACTATATTATCACTAATATCATAACTGATCACTATCACTACTAATATTCCCCACTCATAAAAAAAAAACAAAACACATACTTTATCACACAGAACATAAACAAAATTAAGAATAAATGATTTACTCATCAGAAATTATATCCTCCACTCGATCAAGTCGCTCTTCAAAATGAAACTGTTCATCATCGGAGTCACGCTCTTCATCTGAGGAAAAGGTGAACCCTTCCTCACTGTCCAGGACCATCAGGGGCCGGTTGCACCAGCTGGATGTCACTCGGTTGTAAGACTAGGCTGGACGTAAAATGTGCCTTAAGTCCTACGTAGAACTAATACCTGTTGCACCATCTAGGCCTAGTGAAAGGTAGGTGTAAAGTGAAAAGTCTTGACTAGTTTCCAAGGTAAAAATAAAAACGTTGATACAATGGTGCATCTAATATACAGGCTACACGATCAGCGTGAAAGAGTAAGGAGAGACCGCACCAATCCTCGGGATATATATGAAGATAGAGAACTTATTGAAAGATTTCATTTCAGCAGGGCTGAATTGTTGGGATTAATTGATGAGTCATCACTGCGGTTGCAACATTTAACGGATAGGAACAGAGCACTGTCCACATTTTACAGAGAGGAATGGAGCGATGTTTCCATTGTTTTCTTCACTTCGTCGACTGTCCAACTTCCTAATCCACCCTCTTCGTCATTAAATGCTGCTATTATCTGATGTCTTGTTTTTTCTTATAAGTTATGGCATTGTTTTGTTTGCATACTAAAACATGCATATGCTTACTGTAGAGTTTGGTAATTTTTCTTGTTTCACAATCTGAGTAATTAATTAATTAATTTTCGTTTCTTTGGCTCAGCAGTCATTTATATTCTATTCGTTGGTGTCAGTAAATGTAAGTTAGTAACCATAGCAATGTGAATGGCGTGGCAACTATGACTGCGGGAGAATGTGTCAGCGTGGACGCGCATCGTCTACCCTGGGCATATCTGCGCCTAGTTGTAGTTTTAAAAAGTGTAACAGGTTTAAATATTTATCCCAATGTTGGACGTAGCTAAGCCCAGCGTAGGGCTTACACACAGTTTTTTTTATGTCCAGCTTGTGCAACCGGCTACTGGAGAGCTTCCTCATATGTGTAGAATGTCATCATCCAAAAGTGATGAAAAGTCAGTGAATCTGATGAAGCTTGATGCCATGTTTATGGCATTGATGGGGCGTTCACCATGTTTATATGGTTCGCCCAGGTCATTACCGTAGGAATGGTGCACACTGCGGGTGGGTGTGTCTAGATCAATGCTAATGACAGAAAAACTGTATCTATCGTTAGTGTCATACACATTACTTAATCAGTGAATATTTGTTTTGGATTTGAATTGGTTCATTTCAAAGTAGACATTTCACGGTTTCTATAGACATATTTCTCATGTCTGTGTGACAATTATAAGCTGAGCTTCAGTTCATTTTTGTGACACACTCCAGATAGAAGTTCACAGAGATGGATGCAGCGGAAAGTGCATCCTATTTGTTTTCTGTATTTTACAAAGGAACAACAAACAAGGAACAACAAACAAGGAACAACAAAGGTACCAGGAACAACTCACAATTTATGGGTTAGCAGGCATTGTGATTTCTTTTTTTTTTTAAATACAAACTCTGATTGGATGCAGCTGATAGGATGTTAAATTTTGTACTGAGTCTTTAAAATTGTAAAATGCTTTAGTGTTAAATCATTTATTTTGTAGGCAAGTATCATCGAACATTATATCAAATGTCTTTCAGTATCCTGATTTAATATTTTTGTCATATCCCCCGCCCCATTTCAAACTTCAATAACTAACAAGTAGGCCTATAAAATATCAGCTTGAATCTAGTTCACTGGAAGGTTATAATTGAGAAATCAGAAAAATTTTTAAAAACCTTGTTTCTACTATGTTAGTGGAAAAACTATAAAGGCAGCTGATTTACTTGTCTTAATTCATAACCTCTTGCAAAGCTGTTGGACTTGTGGCTGTGGTTTGTGGATTCCTTAAAAAAAAATTTTTTTTGGCATTCTTCAGTATTAAGTGTCGAGTAAACTTGCTGCAAAACAATTATTGTTAAATGTCTGTTGACAAACAGCAAAAAATTCAAAAATGGAGGCATAAAATTTTATTATTCTGCAGGCCAGGCTTTTCTGTTACATTGCATGTCACTCATTCATTCTTCGTTTAGTTGCTTTCTCAGTATGAGTAGGTAAATATGTGACTGTGTTGGTGATGGTGAAATGATGAACACTACAAGTCGGGTGGCTGGTCACTCAAGGCTTCTTTTTATTGTCCTGGAATAAACAGGACTAGATGTTGATTAGATTGCTGATCATTGATGATTCATGACAGTCAGCAGCGAGTCATCCTGAAACTGCTGCCGATTACGTATTCTTAAAGTGATCGTGAACATATAGTGGACAAAAATCTGACAAAAATATAAAACAGTATCTTTTCTTCACAGTTCTCATTAAATCAGATTAATGTAGTGAAACTATAAACTCAAGTGACCGATATTTTACATATTTTCGTATAAAAGAAAGACAGAAAGGAAAACGCAACACTCAAATGACGCAACACATAGTTCAGCACGTGCGAGTGTGCAGCACGTGTGCTCATGCTAGCGGCTAACAATTTACACACACAACACGACAAAAAACGAATAAAACACGTACAGTTGAGGACAAAATTATTAGCCCCCCTACAAAATAGTCATTGTTTTAAAAGTATTTCAAAAGTGCTTTTAACCAGAGCAAAAAAAATTAACACAGCTTTTTTAGACATCCTAGTTTTATTTTGGATGATTACATTATTTTATATTCCACACAGAAATGAAAATATTACACAAAACACAAAAACTACCAGGGTCAAAATTATTAGCCCCCCACATTCTAATAGTCAATTGTGTATCCTTTTTGCTGGATAACTGCCTGCAGTCATTTGTTGTAATCGTCAACAAGTCTCTGACACTTCATTTGAGGAATCCTGGCCCATTCTTCTTTGGCGAATCTCTCAAGTTCCTCCAGATTTGATGGTTTTCTGGCATGGACATTTTTCTTTAGGTCACCCCACATATTTTCTATTGGATTTAAGTCAGGGCTTTGTGCAGGCCATTCGATGACATTCACCTTGTTCGTCTGGAGATAGTTCTTCACCAAGAGAGATGTATGTTTAGGATCGTTGTCATGTTGGAAGATGAAGCGACGACTCAGACCTAGTTTCACTGCTGACTGCTTAAGGTTTTCTTTCAAAATATCCACATATTTTTCTTTATTCATGATCCCTTCCACCTTGACAAGATTTCCAGTTCCAGATGCACTGAAGCATCCCCACAGCATAATACTCCCACCACCGTGTTTCACTGTGGGGACGGTGTTCTTTGGGTTGAATGCCTCTCCCTTTTTTCTCCAAACGTAAGCAGTGTCTCTGTGGCCAAAGAGCTCTAGTTTAGTCTCATCAGACCATAAGACACGCTTTCAGTATGAATAATCTTTCTCCAGGTTGTCCTGAGCATACTTAAGACTGGCTTGAAGGTGTCTTTTCTTCAAGAGTGGAGTTTTTCTTGGTCTGCAACCTCGCAGTTCATTCCTGTGCAGAGCTCTAGTGATGGTCTTCTTAGAGACTATGATTCCTGATGTGGCCAAGTCATTCGCCAGTGACTTGGCAGTTGTTCTGGGGTCTTTAGACACATCTCTCACTAGTTTTCTTTCCAGTGTCTTTGAAATCTTTCGCTTCCTACCTCTGCCAGGCTTGTTCTGCACTGTGTGGCTTTCTTTGAATTTCCGGATTATACCTCTCACTCTGGTTCTTGAGACTTGGAAACGCTTGGATAGCTTTGTATATCCTTCTCCTGTTTTATGTGCATCAATAATTCTTTGTCTCAAGTCCAAACTGATTTCCTTTGTTTTTGGCATGTTGCTTTCTCAAATGACAGCTCAATGACCCATACTGAGGCTTTTATACCTTAATTTAACTTAATTATTGAGTGAGATCACCTGTTTCACCTGATCACCTTTACGCACATCACCTGTGAAGGTAAAGCACATCACTGCACAAAGGTGGCTTGTACGATGACTTAATAAATGGTCATTTCTTATAGGGGCTAATAATAATGTCCCTGGTCATTTTAGCTTTTTCTTACATAACAATGTTTTGGTGTGCAAATATAAATATTCTGGTCCTTCTAACGAAAAATAGTATGTTCAGAAATGCTGTGTTAAAAATTCCTTGCTCTGTTAAATAGGTACTTGGGAATATCTTGAGGAAACTTAAAATTTCATAGGGGGGCTAATAATTTTGTCCTCAACTGTACCTGGGATAAACAGGACCATATGTTGATTAGATTGCTGATCATTGATGCTGCATGACAGTCTTAAATGAAATAAACAGAGTTTCAGTGTTTACAAGCAGGCCAACACACACACACACACACACACACACTTACTTTATCATTTGATTCTACTAACAGAACTAGGAGCTGACAGACAGAACTAGTAAACTTGTGTGTCATATAAAAGTTCAGCTTTGCCCTTGAAAACAATTCAAACTTAGTTAATAAGACAGAGCCTGATGTTTATTAGTTTATTAGCCTGATGAAATAAACTTGATGTGCATGAAGCCACTTTCTAGAGACTTTTAACTAGAGTTAATTAGAGTTTAAACTCTGTATATTTGAGTAAATAGCATAAATGGTGTTTGAACATGCGGGTGTGACAACATAAAAAAGGCCACTGGTGTTGCTATTTAATAAAACTTTAAATTCTAATACATTCTTCTAAAAATAATATGTCTTGTGTATTTTTACTTGTTTCATGGTGTACAGGCTGCTGACCTAAGTAAGCCAATAGACAAGAGGATATACAAGGGAACACAGCCCACTTGCCATGACTTTAACCACCTCACTGCCACGGCTGAGAGCGTGTCGCTGCTTGTGGGCTTCTCGGCCGGACAGGTGCAGCTTATTGACCCTATCAAGAAAGAGACGAGTAAACTCTTCAATGAAGAAGTAAGTATGTGAAAGATTGCTCTAGGTTTTGAATCCGTGTCTGCTGTTTGTGTTCTGTGTTTGCAAAAAACCCATTGAGGCTATTGCACACATGCTTTAATGCCATGATGTATAATGATGATAAACTGCAGCATTTCTGATACAAACTCATCTGTATTATGTTTTTTTAAATCTATTAGAGTCTTGATGGCATTAATAAAATTGGATCATATTAGTATGCTGATCTCGGGCCAGTATAAATCTATGAATTTATATACGTGAACAAGAAACCTCAGTTCTAGTTAAAAATATTATTTAACAGCGTTTCATTGTCTTTAACTTTATAACTCTATTATCTGTAACTATATTATTTCATTACCTGCATTTTAATGATTTATTAGAATGCTTCGAAACTTTTATGATGTGGTTGTTTAACAGCAGTTGCATTGTGTATGTGTGATAATTTAGCAGAAATCTAATTATGTACTTATGTAACCAAAATATTAGATGAGCTTTTGATCTCCTAACAAACCTTTTTCTTTTCCTCCCCATCACCCACTGTCCAATGACTCCTGCCAATAACCGCTCTCAGAGACTAATAGACAAGTCTAGAGTGACGTGTGTGAAATGGGTGCCCGGCTCCGAGAGCCTCTTCCTTGTAGCCCATTCCAGTGGGAGCATGTACCTGTACAACGTGGAGCATGCGTGTGGTACTGCTGCACCCCACTACCAGCTGCTCAAGCAAGGCGAGAGTTACACTGTGCACACATGCAAGAGCAAGTCAACACGCAACCCATTGCTGAAGTGGACGGTAGGCGAGGGTGCATTGAATGAGTTTGCTTTCTCACCTGATGGCAAGTTTGTGGCATGTGCAAGCCAGGATGGCTTCCTGCGCGTGTTCCACTTTGATGGTGCTGAGCTGCATGGAACTATGCGCAGCTATTTTGGTGGCCTGCTTTGTGTGTGCTGGAGCCCTGACGGTCGCTATGTAGTAGCGGGTGGTGAGGATGATCTGGTAACTGTGTGGTCATTCAGTGAGAGGCGTGTGGTGGCTCGAGGCCATGGTCACAAGTCCTGGGTAAGTGTGGTGGCCTTTGACCACTACACCACCAGCGTAGAGGAGACTGAACCCAATGAGTTCAGTGGCAGTGATGACGACCTGCAGGAGCAGACACTCACAGGCCGTGAGCGTGCCAACAGCACACACTCGCGCCTCTCAAAACGAAACTCCACAGATGGACGTCCACTCAGCGTTACCTATCGTTTTGGATCTGTGGGACAGGACACTCAGTTGTGCCTATGGGACTTGACAGAGGACATTTTGTTCCCACACCTACCGTTATCCCGAACCAGAACCCATACCAACGTTATGAATGCCACAAGTCTCCCAGTCTCGGGAAGTGGAGGAGTAAGTGGAGGAGGAGGAGGTGGAACAATAATCACAAGCATCAACAACCCAAGTGCCAACGGAGGAAGCAGCAGCAGCAGCAGCAACAGTGGCTCCAATACACCAGGCAACTCTGTGCCTGCACAGCTGCCACGCTCCAACAGCCTTCCGCACTCAGCTGCTTCCAGTGGCAGTGGCAACAGCAAAAGTGGCACGATGGACAACACCAATGCAGTTCCATCAAGTGTAAGCAAGTTTGCAACACTGGCACTGCATGAGCGCAAGGAGCGACACCATGACAAGGAGCACAAGCGCAACCACAGCATGGGCCACATCAGCAGCAAGAGCAGTGACAAACTGCATCTGCTTGCTAAGACAAGCAGGGCGGATGCAGCCAAGACGCTGGGCACACCACTCTGTCCACGAATGGAGGATGTGCCGCTGCTTGAGCCACTCATTTGCAAGAAAATAGCACATGAGAGGCTCACCGTACTTATCTTTCTTGAGGACTGTATAGTCACTGCATGTCAGGAGGGATTTATTTGCACGTGGGCCAGGCCCGGGAAAGTGGTAAGTTCCATGCAAATCCAAATTGCATTCAGATTTTAAATATGGTTAGTCTGCTTTATTCTTCCCAGCAAAGCTAAGCAAGTATCTATGTGAATGTTTTTAAATAAAGACTTTTGCTAGTCACTAGCATTATCATTTAGTCGGGTTTTTGGATTAATTACCAATTAACATTAGGAATGCTTGCAAAACTGGAGTTGGCACTGTACACTGGTGAGTCAGAATAAAACATTATTATTATTATTATTATTTTTATTTTGCATTGTTTACTGCAAATAGGTGTCACAAAAGTGTAGCATTTTACATAATCTTCATTTTGTTCAATACAAATATTATAGTGCTTAACAAGTGTCTGGATTTCTCTAGAAGAAATTTTGATTCAATTCTAATTTGTCACACTTTTAAGGTTTTCATATGACACCCTCGTAAATTAACCTAACAAGATATCTGTGACTAAGCTCATTGTAAAATTGAAACAGAATGATATAAACTATGCATGTATGTGCTCTGTTGTGCAGCAGCGGAAATACTTATTAACTTCTTGTGTAGCGAAGTAGCCCTGATAAACAAAACTCTGAATTTTCTTAATTTAAGTCCCTGTTATGGCATAGACTAAGGTTTGTGTAGTATTACAAAATAGGCTAAAAGGAAACACATGAGATGCAACACAATTTATTTTGGTCGATCTTAAACTGCAGACACCACATTTTCTGACAGACACTTAAATTGTGCAACTCGGTAGCCATAGCGATAGTTGAAATCTGTCTCCAATTCCTGATACTATTGTCAATTGTCTCAAGTCTGTTGGCCCTGAAATCATCTGAAGCAAATGTGTTTTCCTAAGCCGAATTATGCAGCTGTTTTAAAAAATAAGTTTAGAGATATTTACCTCAAAGGTGACAAAAAAAAAAGACCAAATATGGTTAAGCAAAAAACAATATCTGAATATTTCACTCTTCTCAAAGCCCTTCAGTACTGGAGAGTAAAAATCTTGTGATTTGTTCTTTTTTATTTAATAAACTTATGCTTGTTATGTCCAGGTAGTGCATAGGATTTTTTTGCCTGTAGTGTCTAGGTACATACAGCCAAGCTAACATACCTATTGATTAGAACTTTGGACAAAAAGCTTTTCCTGCCTGATTAACCACCATTCGGAAGTGATGTCACTGTAGCCCTTCCAGAAGGCCAAGATACAATACATGGCAAAAAGTATGTGGACACCCCTCCTAATTATTAAGTGTAGGTATCTTAGCCACACCCATTGCTAACAGGTGCATAAAATCAGGCACATAGCTATTCAATCTCCAGAGACAAACATTGGCAATAGAATGGGTTGTACTGAAGTGACTTTTAAGTTGGCACAGTCATAGGATACCTTACTAAATCTGCACTGGTCAATTGTAAGTGCTCTTATTGTGAAATGGAAGCACCTAGGAGCAACAATGGCTCAGCCATGAAGCGGTAGACCATGCAAGCTCATAGAGCGAGGCTGCTAAATACTGAAGTGTGCAAAAGTGGCCTATCATCTGTTGCATCACTCACTAGAGTTCCAAACTCTAGGTGTGAAAACTGAGCATCAGGAGCTTCATGAAGTGGCTTTCCATGGCCGAGCAGCTGCACACAAGCTTAAGCTCACTATGCACAATGACAGGTATGAGCTGGAGTGGTGTAAAGCGCACCACCACTGGACTCTGGAGCAGTGGAAACTCTCTAGAGCGATGAATTACGCTTCACTATCTGTCAATCTGGACGAATCTGGGTTTGGCATATAGAT
>CM040984.1:21499068-21524340 GCA_022985145.1 Pangasius djambal | reverse complement strand
CCCCCCCCCCCCCCAACCCCCCATTACATACATTAAGGTTTTGTAATGTATGACATCCACACTGTGACCTGTTTTATTGTTGGCAATGAATGTACTAGATCTAATGATCTCACCACCAGCTAATATTATAAATAGACGTCAAGGAAGACACTGTATATTCAAATTTACCCCATGTTTTAAGATAAAAGGGCATCATAGTTGTATTCACACTGTAGGTTTATCACCTTTCTATAGAATGGGGAGCTATGGTGCCAACAAATGAGAACCCTTAAGGATGGCCTTTCAAGTTGTGTTTACAGAGGTGTTGGAGTGAAACAGCAAAGTTCTAGTGGGACATTTTTGCTCTAATAATCCGTGTATCCATGGAAATACAATTTGATTAATTTATTCACAGTTTTGATAATAGCTTGCACAATCATTTACTATTACTCCCGAGATTTGCAAACAATAGTCAGTTTAGGGCTCTGTTGCTCTCTAGAGGTTTGCAATAAGGGCATTAAGGCTTTCAGTAGAGAAAGATGGCCTCACTGCAACATAGTCATACAGCTCGATCCTCCACTGCTATAATCATCTTCATCAACTGTCATGTTATCATGGTCAATGCAGCATGTTTTTGATTATAACACTAAGATTTTCTCCAGAAAGCTGTAGATGGTGGTCCACTTTTCTAGAAATTGACCTGCTACTAACAAGATGCCGTCGACTCCAGTTAAGATGTCTGGGAAGATCAGAAAGTCCTGCATTTCTCTCTGAAAATAATTAGAATTAGAATTATTTTGTGACGTGAAGTGAAATAATGATGACAGTGACACAACGTTTTGTACCAAAGGTTGTGATTAGTATTATGAGCCTTAACCTTTTGAAGCAGATCCAACCTGACAGTCCTGAGTTGGGCCTAGTCCACACAGACACTATTAAATATGAGATATTTTCAATTTTTTTTTGTAAACTCTCGTTGCCTGTCCTGATTTGAGATAAAGAGGAAGCTACTTTTTCAGAGAAAGGAGTGTGGGCTTGCTTTAAGTTTATATGTTTATTTCCCATAACATATGAGGAATAACGTGCTTTATAATGCAGTCTGTTGAATGTATTGTTCGATATGCTGATGTATCGCCTTGAGAGCCTCTTATCAAACAAAGCGATATTATGATTCATGGTATTATTCTTCATATTTGTATAAATTTCTTCATGGTTTTTATACATCACAAAGGTTTGGAGATACTCTTACACAGATATTTGTCTTCCTTTGCAGGGTTTATTGTCATCCCAAAATCAAGCCAACTCGCCCAGTGGAACAGTAGTATAGCCACAATATTTCTGCTGCTACATCACATCAAGCTGTCAACATAGAGAGCCCTGTGCTGCTCTTTATGTTTAGAGCATTGCATCTTTTAGTTCTCTCTTTCTTCCTTATGTCTGTTGCCCCCCCACCCCCCAAAGTTCTTAAATCTGTCAGTGGTTGCCTCACATGGTCTACCTGCACTGTGGACATGCTAAGACTGTGCACAAATGGAAATAGTGTGCTGCAGTGATGGACTGTGACCATGGTGGTGTTGTGCCCCTTCCCTTTTTCTCTTTACAAAGAAAAGTATTTATTTTTGGTTATTTTCTTTCTCACAAAACATTTCACTTCCTGACGCAAGTGTGACTGTAGTGAGGAAACCAGGGGCTAAAGAGAATCCAAGGACTTGCTTCCATCCAGATTGTTTTCCTTTGTTCTTTTTGCATATGGAGTCACTCCCCCCCACTTTAAGAACTTTGCACTGATTTTATTTTGATTTCTCTTTTTTTGTAACTACTATAAAGGATAAAAAGACACACAAAAAAAAAAACAATCTGGGGATGGCCTTGATGCACTTGGCTTTATTATCCTCTGTCTTGAAATTTGAATCTGAATAGCTGGATGCTGCAATCAAAGTGTGTTTTTGTTTTTTTTTTTTTGTTTTTTTTTGGGTTTTTTTTTTTTTTTTTTTAAAGAAAATTTGCACTTACTAGTTTATTAGAAGAGAATGGCTTTACATTTTGTGTGCAAGGACTCTCAGACTGGTATAACATGGAGAAATGAGAATTTAAAAAAAATTTGTATCTATTGAGCATTTATTTTAATATTGTTTCAGATTAAAATCTGCTTTGTATTATATGTATAATATTGTAATTCAGTGATTAATGGGGCAAAAGCAAATGATCAGTACTACTCTAGTGGACGTTTTGTCATCATTAAAGAAAATAGTGATATTTCTAAGGCAGAAAAATACACAATGATATTAAAAAAAATCTTGAATATGCAGATTTCTGCTATTTCTTTTTCTTTCCTCTTGTACAAACTTCATCCAGATGTATTTTGATATAGGAGATTTATGTGTCAAAAGGCTTGAACCTTTGAGCAAATATGTTTAATGTTATAAATTCACAAAATGCAGTGTTGTCTGCGAACAGCTAAACCCGAAAATTCTAATGTGTGAAGCTCAGGAAGTCTGGCAGACAAAAAAGTGTAATAAGATCTGAGTTCATGTTTTTGCTTAGCAGCAGCAATGCTATTCTGCATAATGATACTAAATCATCCCCACTAGGAATGACTACAGTAGTTTTGAAATTGATTGGTAGAACCTCACCATGTGACCATAGCTAATGTTTTAATGTACCTTTTTGTGACTACCAGTCATTGTTAATGCACCATTAATGCACAGTGAATCCACACTAACCAGGAAAGGCAAGGATGCTACAATGGTCACGTTTTATGTTGTTAACATTTTTACAGTTCACATTTTGTTCTTCATTAAAAAAAAGTTCATTGACATTTGGCCTTGTGCTTTGATTGTGATTCTAGACTGTGTAATTAAATATAATCTTTTCCGTTAAAATGAAAAGCCACTTCAGAGAGTTCATATAGATTATTTTATATCATTGATATAGAATGATTACTGAACTTGAATAATTGCTGCTTATTTGAGAATGACTTGGGAGGCCACTTTTCAGAAACTGTCTGTCTTTTTAAGTTGGAGCCAAAAAAAAAAAGATGACCATGATTACCAGTTTGCTTTACAGGTTACATTTATATGACGTTAGTTCAAGTTATGTGCACATACACTACTGTGCAAAAGTCTTAGGCACCCTTTTTTTTTTTTTTAGTACAAACTTTGTTATAGATTTTTATTTTATGACTTCTACATTATTGATTCAGTACAAAACATTCCAAATTCCAAACATTAGTTTTCCAGCACAAAATTAAATGTTACAGAAAAATGTTTGTATGTCAGTAAAGAAATATTACATGAGACCACTTTTCAGACAAAAAAAAACATAACGAAGGCTGTTGGGTTTTGCTGCAAAAATAAGAAGCAAGTGTGAAAGTCAAAGTCTCCAGAAGAACTATGGCTGCTTCTGCAAGATGCTCAGTATAACATACAGCTCATTTCCTGCACAAATTGTACCTGAGACTACTTTTTTTTTTAAGTGAAGGATCGTCACCAAATATTGACTTTGTTTCATTTCATTACTGTTTACTGCTCTTTATAGTATTTTTTAAATGTAGAAACATTTAGTTTCATTATTTTTGAAGGCATCTTTGCTCTATAGCATTTCTTTACATGTGCTTCAGACTTTTGCACAGTACTGTATAAATTTGAGGGAAGATGGATTTAAAGTAAGAAAATTGAGATGTCAGGTAAATATATGTAAATATATTTAAAAAATATGTAAATATGCCTGTATCAATAATAAGTTCACAGAGTATCATTGATGTGAGGTACCAAACTTTTGCAAAACACAGAGATGCTAAGTTAATCTCCACAACAGTGAGATATGGGGTCAAGATCTCCACTCATCAGCATATATTATTTATAAATGTGTCATGTGTCTCTCTCACTTTCTTTTTATCCAGCTGAAGATTGGAAAAACGTTGCCTGGTCTTTTTGCAATGTTCAGCTGTCCGTTTTTGGTGAGCCTGTGCTCACAGTGGCCTATTCTTGGCTGAAAGGAGTGGAACCTGATGTGGTCTTCTGCTGTTGTAGCCCATCTGCCTCAGGATTTAATGTGTTGTGTGTTCCAAGATGCTTTTCTGCAAAGTTGTAAAGAGTATTACTGACCTCTCTCATAAACAGGGTGTTTCCACCCACAGCACTAGCACTCACTGGATGTTTTTTGTACCATTGTGTGTGTCAATTCTAGAGGCTGTTGAATATGAAAATGCCAGGAGATCAGCAGTTATAACTGCTGTTATCAGCAGCATAATAAATAACTATATAAATAATCATAAACAACCATACTGTGGTCAGTCACTGAGATGACTTTCCCCATTCTGATGTCTGATGTGAACATTAACTGAGTGGAAAATTGCATGAATGAGCAGGGGTATAGGTGTTCTTATTAAAGTGACCAGTGAAGGTCTATATAAAATCACTTTGTATAGAAGTATAGAGGAGTGAGACTGGTTTTTAATCCCACACCCACCTGCTCCCAAAAAAAAAGCCTGCTGCAGTCTTCTTGTCATTTAAATCTAAATAAAATTTAAATAAACTTTTCCTCTATGGCACAGGGAATTCCATCATGACCAATGCAAAAGAGCACTTTCTGTCTTCTATTGATTGTTACCTATCTGTGGATTTTGCACTTATTTACAGAAATGCACTGTGAATCTTTAAAATAGTAGGCCTACAATTTTTATAGGAATTTAATGGGGTGATTTGGTGATTGAATTGTGGCACCTGTTTAAGTGTTTCAACTGGTGAACTGCTTGATACTAATATAGATGAGTTAATTTTGTGCCAAAAGTTTAAAATAAAAATAATAAAATCCACAAGCAAAATATTAGCAAATGATTTTTTTTTCAGCTAATGAGAATAAAATATATATATATATATATATATATATTTTTTTTTTTTTCCATTTTTTAAATTACAGTGGGAGGTGCTCTGAAGTTACAGTGAAGTGCCACCTTCATTAAAGGTGGAACATCCTCTGACGTGTCGGAACAAACTAGCGGTGGTAATTTTCTATTCCCAGTTACTCGAATCTTTTGATTCCGTTCACCAAAAAGATTCGTTCGGATTCGTTCACTGATTCATTCAGGGAACCTTTCCGTAAGTTACTTCATTACACCAGTAGGTGGCGGCAGTAAGTCATTGTTTCATTCACTCAATACATTCATTTAAAAACGCCAAGTTTTCAAGAGACAAGTTTTAGTACAATGATTTATTCAAATTGGTATGTCCAATCCACAAAAAGAAGGTCGGTGAATTTATTTTCAAGAAAGACATTTCAGTCAGTGCAGGCTAGTTTTGAGAGAGTGGTCACGAATGAGGATATGAATGTAACATTTTTACATACATGTATGAAGTAGTTTTCAATGCTACAATAATTTAAAAATAGCTATCAGTCATTTTTACACATTCAGGTATAGCAGATTACTGTATGCTATGAACAACACAATAAATAAGGCTTGTCTTAGTGCTACACTGAATTTTTCTTCTCTCCCACAGTCACACCTTTGTGCAGGTGCACAAATTCTATTCTATGAATCACAAATTAAGAAACTCATATGCTCACATTTTTTGCTACAGTGAATATGGTGCAAAACACATTCACACACCTGTATCAGAAAATATGAAGTCATGAACAAATTTTGCACATCCACAAATTAGAGGAGCTCGTGCCTGAACCAAAAACAAAACAAAAAGCTCCAGGCAGCCTTATCTTCCCTAGCTGGCACCTGATATTTAAGGTATGTTTTTTTTATTGACACATATTAACTCTCACACTCACACATGAATTCATACTGATCTGCAAATGTGCAAAATTTGTCCCTGACTTCATATTATTTGATACAGGTGTGTGAATGTTTTGCACCGTATTCACTGCAGCAGCTGTAGCAAAAAATGTGAGCATATGAGTTTCTTAATTTGTGATTCGTAGAATAGGATTTGTACACCTGTAGTGAATAATTTGAGGAAGGTGTGACTGTTGTGTTTGTAGGAATGAAAAAAAATTCTACAAGTTTGTAACTCCTAAAGCATTTTTCTGACTTCAAATTTACTGAAACACGTGTGACTATGTTCTACAACTACAAATTCCACTGTCTCAGGTGCGAAGTTGTTTTGCTCCAATACTACCTTCATACACCCCCGTAAAAATGTGTCAAAAGTCAGAAGCCAAAAAAGACTGCAGAAGCAAAAGAAAGCTCTTGTAAAAAAAACTGCTTCAGAAAAATCGGCAAATAGAAAAAAATGAAAGCAAAATCTTTTTGAAGAATTAATTTTGATTTGATTCTCATTACTTGCATTCGAATAATATTTTTAAAATATTTTTATATTTAATATTTTGCTTGTGGATTTTATTTTATTCAAAACTTTTGAATAAAAAAAAAATTAGCACAAAATTAACACCATAGAAAAGCTTCAGAAATGCTTTTACTGAGAATTTATGTGGTTTCTCACACGAGGGTTCTTTCTTTTCCTCAGCACTTTTCAAAACAAAGTTACACCCATGCTGTTTTCTATTTATTCCTACAGAGAAACACAGATCTCTTCCTTGTTTTTGGCTCAGACACTGCTCTTTTTTCATTTTCCCCGTTTTGTAAATTCTGAATTGGTTCATGCAACACTGCCCCTAGTCTACACACTCACGTTATATGCAAGTATGAAGGCGGAAACCTATGGAAGAGCGCGACGCCTTGACCTGCTTGCAGATAAAAATCAGCTCTTAATCGGATTTTGCAAATTTTCAGAGGCAAACAAAAGACCTATGAGCTGTTACCTGAGGTAGCGAATATATGTACTATACCTGAAAGAGTTATTTTTCATGTCAGTTTATTTTAGTTCTAATTTAATAAGATAAACTGTAATAATTCTCACTTGTATTTAGACCTACATTTATAGGAAAGGCTGCATGTTGCTGAGACCATGATTTCATAGTGCAAAAAATCTCAAAACAATAAGCATCCACCAGTTGTTCCAATTGGAAACACTTGGTTTATAGGGCCCTTCAAAGTTAATACTTTTAATTACTTCAGTCTGGAATGGCTGCTGTGGCGAATCTCTCTTTGAAGTATCTTGTGTAGGGTTCATTGCTTCAGAATGGACCGCAGTTTTAGACTTTGTCACTACCTTATTTCTACTTGATTCATTCTGCAGTGAATCTCGATACTTTCATGTTCTCATTTTGTGCCACCCTGTGGGCACGGTCACATTCCGCACAAGCATGAATGCATACATCTATGTGACCGGTGCGCACAACACCTTCCTGTAATCCCGTATACAAATACACAAACGCAGGAAGTATAAACTAGTGCTGTGTCTGAAATTGCTCCCTAACTTACTCGTTCACTATTTACTATATAGCAGAGATTACCAGCACTGGTCCTGGAATACCTGCACATTTTTGTGTTTTCCTTGCTCTTAACATACCTTATTCAACTTAACAGCTAATTAACAAATTTTACTACTACTTAGGAAGCAGTGTTCATTGGCTGTACACTGCAATTATGGTGCATTTATAGTGAACTATCCAATGAATACAACTGCCCACTGACAGTTTGGTCAACACTAGAAAATGGCCCCAAGTGCACTTTATGGTTCAGACACAGCACAGGCCTTACAAAGCCAATTGTACAGTGTGATTCTGGACTACATGTGGTACTCAAAGCAACTTGTATGTCCTTATACAGGTTTAAGTAATACATACGTACGTGCTTCAATTGAAAAGTCTTGGCAATATGATAGGAGTCACTTGATGGAATGTGTCTCTCCAGAGAATGACATTCTTTACTTCTACCGTTTAATGCTCATACATTTTTACATTTTTTGAACATTGTTTAGTTGCACAGCTGCTGGACTTCAGTAGCCTCCACCTTTTCTCTCCAGAGGAGGCATGTAGTAGCTCTTTAATGATGAGCGGTGTGGCTCTTCCCTGGGCTGGAAACAAAGATAATAACACAAACTTAAGGAGGAAGGAGGAACCGTTTACTAACCTTTACCTCAGAAAATTCTACGCATACAGATTAGTGTCCTCAGCATTTACCTTCGTTGAGCGAGAATGGCACTTTTTGGAGGTGATCGCTGGCAGCAACCCCTGGTGTGGTATAGCCAAAGCAGGCAGACTGGACACAGAGTAGGGCACTTTAGGATTGGGCACTGCCATATTCAGCTTTGGGAGCTCCACAGGATAACGAGGCAAAACATGTCTGCTGAGTGGTTCGGCTACATGCTTCAGCTGCTGCTGAAAAATGATGGCAGACTAAAACATTAAATTCAAAGAAAATGCATTTTGCATGGCATCAGCATATCTTTTTTTATTGTTGTTTAACATAAGCCATTAACTAAACTTGTCCCTTTTTACAAATTACAAATGCTACAAAAAACAATTCATGTCCTTATCAACAAAACATTTCTGATGGAAAAAAATGACATTAATGCAAAATGTTATCCAGAAATCTACTATTAGGTAATACTAGTTTCAAATAAAAAGGAACATTGACTAGAGCTAAGTTTAGGTTTCAAGTTCTAAGTTCTGCATGAGGTTTACAGTAACTGTTGTAGTGAAAATGGATAAGTCGATGTACCTGGCGTCTCTCCTGACGAGTATTGCACCAGAATTGCTCTCCTGATCCTGGAGTCATGATGTTGCTATCCTCCACAACCCCTAGAGTCCTGTGAAGCCCTAGCGCTCTCTTTTCTGCAAGTCTATAGGGACAAAATCACACACAATGGGTCTTATTCATGTTACATATCTGATTGTGAAACAAATTTACACATTGTACTGATACACCAGTGCATAAATTTGAGTACTAGTGTGGCAGCGGGTGTGTGGTCAAGCACTGGCTATGGATGGAGAGAAACGGCAGGTTAAACCAGCAGGTAATGCCTGTCCCACCTGTGTATTAATTACTGGCAGCCTACTTATGTGTGTGTTTTCCTCTCAGTAGATACTATGGGCCATTGATGGCTCTTCGGGCATGTGGCAGCTGCATGGGGATGGCCTGAGGACAAGTGGGCCCTATGCCTCTTCCCCTTACTGTTGGGGAAGGCCCAGCGTGCCACCCAGCAAGTGTTACTGCATATGCACCTGGAATATCATAACGTGAGGAAAGCGGTGTTGCAACGGGTTGGCCGAACCCTGGAGGAACACTGACAATTCTTCCAGCCCTTGAAACTGGAGGTCGGCTGCCCATTTGTCTTTGCACAGCAGCTCAAAGATTCCTGCCGGCGGTGGATGCTAACAGAGGAACAGGACACCAACGAAACCCTTAATCTGGTGGTGCTGGAGCAGTTCATGACATGGCTTCCAGTCCAGTGTCACTGACTGGTGTCCCTAAATGAAGCCATGAAGCTAGCGGAGGATCATCTGGCGGCTTCCACTTCAGCAGGCGGCTCTCTCAATCTCTCTCTCTCCTTCCCCTCCAGTTCCAACTGAAACCAATGAGAGAGGTGGTTCCTGTAGCTCTGGGGATGGTAGTTGCCGAAAGGGATGAGCTAGGACTGGAGGTAAATCTAAAAGGTGCGGCCCAATTCACACTGGTCCCCCATGGAGACCATCTCTCACTGTCCCAGAGAGGACAGGTTGCCAATTTGCAAGGGGAATTTTCCAACCATCCACATGAAAATGTGATTCATCAGACCAGGTCACCTTCTTCCATTGCTCCATGGTCCAGTTCTGATGCTCACGTGCCCATTGTAGGCACTTTCAGTGGTGGAGAGGAGTTAGCATGGGCACTCTGACTGGTCTGCAACTACGTAGCCCCATATGCAACAACCTGCAATGCACTTTTTCAGCAACTTGTTCCGCAGCCCCATATGCAGCCAGCATTAACTTTTTCAGCAACTTGTGCTACAATAGCTCTTCTGTGGGATTGGACCAGATTTGGCTAGCTTTCGCTCCCTGGGCACATCAGTAACCCTTGGGCGCCCATGACCCTGTTGCCAGTTCACCGGTTTTCCTGCCTCGGACCACGTTTGGTAGGTACTAGCCACTGCATACCAGGGACACCCCATAAGACCTGTGTTTTGGACCCATTTTTGAGGGTACTAAAAATACTTTCATCAACCTTGGACACAAGCACTTCTAACGAAGATGCACTTAAATTATTTCCCTTATAACCTAATGAATACTTTTTTTTATAGGCTCACTATCTTAACACCTTCATATACATGATATGGCCAAGAATCTGTGGACACCTGACCATCATACCCATATGAGGACCTTCCCCAAACTGTTGCTACAAAGTTGAAAGCACACAATTGTCTAGCATGTTGTTGTATGCTGTACCAATAAGATTTTCTTTCACTGGAAATAAGGGGCAGAACCCAAACCCATTCCAGCATGACAATGCTGCTGTCCACAAAGCGAACTCCATAAAGACATGGTTGTGCCAGGTTTGGTGTGTAGGAACTCGAGTGGCCTGCACAGAATCATAACCTCTACCCTACTCAACACCTTTGGGATGAACCGGAATGCCGACTACGTGGCAGCCCCCCCAACGTTAATACCTGACCTCATGACTACTCTTGTAGCTGAATGGGCAAATCCCTGCTGCCATGCTCCTAGATCTAGATCTCCTCTTCTAACAGAAGAGTGGAGGTTATTATAACACCAAATGGGGACTAAATCTGGAATAGGATGTTCAACAAGCACATATGGGTGTGATTGGTCAGATGTCCACAAACTTTTGGCCATGTAGTGTATTAAGGCATGTTTCACGAAAATTAGATGCATATGAGAGTAAATTGGGGTGTGTTATATGGGTAAGCTAGTGGGTGTTTCCACAAAGCTGAAGCTAATTCATTCAAATCACTGTTTCTTTTGATGGCATATTCTGATGGCAATTCATTCATATGAGATTCTGTACTATCCACTGAATTTGAGTTCATTTCTATGCCAGGTATAAGAAACAGACCTTTCTGTATGATTTTGATTCATTATCACTGTATAAGGTAATATAGAATGTCTATAACTGAATTCATGTGCTCGATAGGTATTATAATGCTTTTAATTCTGTAAGAAATCTGTAAATGCTAAGCCAAGGCAATAAAGCTTTTATTAATCTCAGCAATGATTCACACATTGCTGATTGACTTCATGTCCAAAACACTTGGTTAGGAAATTTAGTTGGACAATGTTTAATGGTCCATGGAAGTCTTTACTGAGCAGTTTTTGAGTGAAATAGTTTTGATAATATAGTTCAGTATCACAAGCTGGAAGAATATTCTATATTGGCAAACTTATATTAACTGGTCAGTGGAGGGTCAGATTTTTGGATTAATGCTTCTTATACTGACAGTAATGAACATGCACAATTACTAGTCTTACAATTATTACATAACTTCTGTTCAGAAGCAAAAGATTTAAGATGGCATTCCATGTTCTGCTGAAATATAAAATCTAAAATGTTTTTAGAGTTTAAAGGATTTAATAATGGCTTTCTTGCTATTACGTTTTCATACATTCTACCTCTAGTTGTGTGTCAGTGTGCATGTGCCACGTGCTTCTTACCGTAGCTCTCTGAAACAGGTGTGCTGCAGTGCTGCACGTGGACTTATGCGCTCATCTGGATCATAAGCCAGCATCTGATAGAGCAAAGATAGGCTAGGAGCTGAGCAGTGAGGGATCAGCTGAGAAAGCCCACAGCCTTTCCGAGGCAAGAAATTGAAAGGCATCACTCGAGACCTTAAGTATAAGGAGACATGTACCAAAAAATAATCATAACTAATTTGTGAAAAGAACTATGTTAAAATGTTAACAGAAATATAATGTACAAAAGGTGCATGTTCTTAAAGATTAGAGAATGCAAAATAATACTTGGTATTTAGTTGTATTACCACAGAACCCTCAAACAGCAAACCTATTTGTGTGCCAGACTGTGGCAGTAGGTGTTCTTCTGTGCTCACACCACTAACATTCAAACCTGAATAACTGGCTGTCACAGCCATAGTTATAAATACTATTAATATAATTTTCATTAAGACACTGAGAACATATTTTTGTTAATCTTAATAATTTTTGATGCATGTGTCCAAACATGAAACTAAAAACCTTTAAAATCTTTGTTTAAGGTCTCCACCTACTGAAATACATCATATTGTGATGTATATTGTGATCAAATAAATCCATAGAAATTCCAAATTAGGTTGAAATGCAGGCAATCTTATTTTATTGTGATAGAATGTACTGACAGCTTGAATACTTTGGTACTGTACTTTTCAGGAGAGCAAAAACACCCAACACTGCTACACGTTACTTGACTTAGCAACGCCTGTTTACTGAACTGTTTGGTTGATAATACACTTCTTGGAAGGTTAGTAAATCATGCTGCACTGGGGAGATTGTCAGAGTGCCACTGCACACTCACTGTTTGAACTTATGGAGAACCGTGCTGTCTGGTGTGCCCAAAACATCATGAATTTTGGTCACTTGATCCACCTCATTAGTGCCTGGAAACAGAGGATTCAAGCTAAAAGACAATGAAATAAAGTAATATATTAGAAACCAAAAGAATGGCAATGTCTTTAGAATACTGGATGTATTGAATGTATAAATAACACAGCAAAGTGACCTGAGAATTTCAAAGAACACACAGCCTGCACTCCACATATCCATTTTGAGTGAGTAGTATCCATCTGTAAGCAGACACTCTGGAGCTCTGTACCACCGTGTAGAAATGTATTCTGTGTGAGGAGGCTTGCAATACACACTCCTAGAGGAGCCAAAGTCTGCCAGTTTCAGGACATCATGCTATCCAGAAAATTAGTCATGAATAAGTTTACAAATGGAAATTTGTTTGAGTATTCAAAAAGAATTGGTTTAATTTAAAACTAAACCATTTTTGACTCCTGGGGTTCTACTTACTTTAATTAAAATATTTTCTGGTTTCACATCTCTGTGGAAAATCCCACTGCTTAAAAAAGAGAAATATAAAAAGTCAACCTGTGTGTTTTTAAAAGTACAATTTAAAATGTGTAATCTGACTGGGTGAAGAAGAAAACAAATGAAAGCAAATTAACCATTACTTGATGTGTAAATGAACAGAAATGATAGAACTTACCTGTGCATATGATCCAGAGCTTTACAAAGCTGATACATGTAGTTTTTGACTTTGCTTTCAGATAAAGGATACTGTCTTCCTACAGTTGCATAAAGTTAAAACACAATCACTATGTGTAGGGACTATAACTAATATATATACATACATACATACACACACACACACACACACACACACACACACACACACACAGTCAGGTCCGGAAGTATTTGGACAATTTTTCATCAGTATCCCTGACCATGACCCCCATATTTGGGCCTTCCCCAAACTTTTGCCACAAAGTTGGAGGCACATGATTGTCTTATACTGTAACATTATGATTTCCCTTCACTGGACCTAATGGGTCTAGCCCAAACCTGTTCCAGCATGACAATTCCCCTGAGCACAGAGCGAGTTCCATAAAGACATGATTTTCCAAATTTGGTGTTGAAGAATTCAACTGGGCTACATAGAGTCCTGACCTCAACACCACTGAACACCTTTGGGATCAATTCGAACACCACCTGTGCACCAGGACTTCTTGTCCGACATCATTGCCCAACCTTACTAATGCTCTTGTGGCTGAATGGGCAAATTCCCACAGCAACATTCCAAAATCAAGTGGAAAGTCTTCCCAGAAGAGTGGAAGCTTTTATAGCAAGACAGCTCCATATTAGTGCCATGTCTTTGGAATTGGATGCTCAACAAGCACATATAAGTGTCATCAGAAGGTGTCCATATACAGTGGCATGCGAAAGTTTGGGCAGCCCTGGTCAAAATTTCTGTTAATGTGAACAGTTAAGCAAGAGGAAGATGAAATGATCTCCAAAATCATAAAGTTACAGATGACACATTCCCTTTATATTTTAAACAAAATAATTTTTTTTTTTTTTTTCATCTTTTACATTTTCAAAATAACAGAAAAGGAAAAGGGCCCGCAGCAAAAGTTTGGGCACCCTGCATAGTTAGTACCTAGTAGCACCCCCTTTGGCAAGTATCACAGTTTGTAAACGCTTTTTGTAGTCAGCCAAGAGTCTTTCAGTTCTTGTTTGAGGGATTTTCGCTCATTCTTCCTTACAACAGTCTTCCAGTTCTGTGAGAGTCCTGGGCCGTCTTGCACGCACTGCTCTTTTGAGGTCTATCCACAGATTTTCAATGATGTTTAGGTCAGGATACTGTGAGGGCCATGGCAAAACCTTCAGCTTGCACCTCTTGAGGTAGTCCATCGTGGATTTTGAGGTGTGTTTAGGATCATTATCCATTTGTAGAAGCCATCTTCTTTTCAACTTCAGCTTTTTTACAGATGGTGTTATGTTTGCTTCCAGAATTTGTTGGAATTTAATTGAATCCATTCTTCGCTCTACCCGTGAATTGTTCCCCGTGCCATTGGCTGCAATACAACCCCAAAGCATGATCGATCCACCCCCATGCTTAACAGTTGTTCTTTTCATGAAATTCTGTGCCCTTTGTTCTCCAAACATACCTTTGCTCATTGCGGCCAAAGAGTTCTATTTTAACCTCATCAGTCCACAGGACTTTTTTCCAAAATGCATCAGGCTTGTGTAAATGTTCTTTTGCAAAATTCAGATGCTGAATTTTGTGGTGAGGACGCAGGAGAGGTTTTCTTCTGATGACTCTTCCATGAAGGCCATGTTTGTGCAGGTGTCGCTGAACAGTTGAACAGTGTACCACAACTCCAGATTCTGCCAAATCTTCCTGGAGGTCTTTTGCAGTCGAACGGGGGTTCTGACTTGCTTTCCTAGCAATCCTACGAGCAGTTCTCTCTGATATTTTTCTTGGTCTTCCAGATCTTATCTTGACCTCCACTGTTCCTGTTAGCTGCCATTTCTTAATTACATTCCGAACTGAGGAAATCGGTACCTGAAAACGCTTTGCTATCTTCTTATAGCCTTCTCCTGCTTTGTGGGCATCAATCATTTTCATTTTCAGAGTGCTAGGCAACTACTTAGAGGAACCCATGGCTGCTGATTGTTAGGACAAGGTTAGAGGAGTCTGGGTATTTATAAAGCTATGAAATTTGCATCACCTGGCCTTTCCTAACGATGACTGTGAACAAGCCATGACCCTAACAGGCTAATTAAGGTCTGAAAACAAAAACAATACACTGATATTGCTTAAAATATTGCAAAAGAGTGTTTCAAATTTAACTTTATGCCTTTTGGAGATCATTTCATCTTCCACTTGCTTAACTGTTCACATTAACAGAAATTTTGACCAGGGGTACCCAAACTTTCGCATGCCACTGTACTTTTGGGCATATACAGAGTGTCCCAAAAATCTCTATACATGGAGAAAATTAACACTTTTTTTAAACACTTTTCTGATAGCCTTTAAGAATGCCTCTGACAAAAGAAAGTTTTTCTTATGGCTGGATTGGGAAGCTGTCGCAAGGTTGCGATGGACATACAATTACATGCATAACAATAGATAAGTTAACACGAGTTCATCATGAGAAGGAGAGACGACTACGTGTGTGGTTACAAAAAAATGGCAATCATAGAGGATGTTTTGTAAATAAAGTTACATTTTGCCAAAAAGTGTTAATTTTCCCTATGTCTGAAGACTTTTGGGACACCCTGTAGTGTAGCTTATGATATTACTTTTGAGTTACACTATTTCAAACTGAAGTATGAAAGTAAAATTACATTGGAGAAACAGCTGTAGCCCCAAGCCCAATGATCTGGTTAGACCTAGGTAATGGCAGAAAGCTTATATTACACAAACCAGCTCCTGATTATGTACTTATTCTTGTTAAAATGGATATTATTGGAAATACCTCTAATAAACTCATAGATGTTCATCTCCATAAGTTCACATATCAAAGACAAGGTCCTTGTGTCTTGGTCACTGAAAAGAACATAATTAGCCCGAGATCAGTCCTTTATAGTAAACTACAGGAAAATAATCCAGACATGACCATTAATATTAATTCATTTTCTTTCAAGATTTTTGTGTACTTACAATATTACTTCATGAAGCTGCAGTATATTAGGATGTAAACTCAGTCTCTTCATTGCTTGGACCTCACGGAGGTTCTGTGCCTGTTCCAGGCTGGGTAAAGAGGTTAGCTGAGCCAAAAGCTTAATTACAAATGTCAAGACACCATTTAAACATCAATTATTCAAAATGTTCAGCTAGTACAAACTGCTCATTTCACATGAAAAGAGAGAGAAGCAGGTGGAGGAGATCTTGTCAGACAGACAGAGTTATGACCTCTAATGGAAGGCAGCACAAGCAAAATGGTCAATGCCAAATCTTTATTTAAGATGGGCCTTGAAGGCTCATCAACTGGATTATGAAATTGAATAATCATTTTGGGACTGATTTGCACCTTTTGGTTCTGATTGGATTTGCATTTATTTTAGAATCTAATCCATTTATAAATTTTATGTTGTGACTGTGTGTGATGTTGACTGACATGACACAAATCCTTGTTTGATATTGAAGTGGGGGAAAAAATCAGATTGATGTATCCCATACAGCAATTTCACCTTTATGCCTTCCTTAAAGGTACAGACAGGTTATAAATTAAAGGAAAAACTGGTGGCTGTATTATGCTGTGTTATTTTGCTTGCATGGTTTGGGCTCTTAGAGGAAAGGATGACTGTAAAATGGTTATTGGTTATTCTGATCACCTTTATCATATGATCAAACATTTCTATCCTGCTGGAAGTGCTCTCGTCCAGGTTGACAGTGTACCCATCAACAGGGCATGCAGGCTCACTGAATGCTTTGATGAGTATGAAAATAACGTAAATCATATACTATGGCCTTCGCAGCCACTAGATCTCAAGTGAAAACCTATGAGAGATTTAAACCTGAGGGAATAGCTTTTGGAAGGATGATAGTCATCCCTCCAGTACTGTTCCAGTGACTTGTATAACCTATGCCAAGGTGCACTGATGCTGATCTAGTAGCTTGTGGCAGCCCACCACCTTATTAAGAGTTGTGTTGATTTTTTCTTTAATTTGTCATCCGTCTGTACATAAAGGGTTAAACAGATAAGCGCGCGAGGCAGTGACGTCACTCTGCCTAGGTCATTACCAGGGCGACCCCAAAGCTGGAAGAGGGATTGGGAAGTGTGTGCCTCTTGCTTTGTTTTAACGCACCCAGCTGTTAAAACATGACAAAAAGGAAGGAACCAAAAGCTACGCGTACCTGTTAATGCTCTGCTTCATAGTTTTACACGCATAGTGTTTCCCGTCCTTAAGGTTTTGCACCCTCATCACTTCGGAAAACGTGCCTTCTCCGATTTTCTTTATTATTTTGTAATCTACGGTGCACAAAAATAAAATTGCTTTATTAATTTCAAACATGTCACAACTTGGTCCATTTTGTATGCGTATACTGTTTCATGACTATGATGCCTTTGTCTATAGCCACCTACGTTAGCTATCTAGCGTTAGCGAGAGAATAATTCATAACGGGCTACAAAGCTAACCTAAATGCTAACTAAATGGCTAAACGCGTTATTTTTCATCAAACGTTTTCAAGGTTTTCTAACTTACTGTCCATTCTTCAGTACATGCTGAACTGACAGAGCAAGAAAGGCTTTTTGATTGTACACATCGCTACTGCTACATTCTACCCGCGACGTTATTAGCTGCTTGCTTGCTTGCTTATTTATTTATTTATTTATTTATTTATTTATTTCTCTCTCTCTCTCTCTCTCTCTCTCTCGCATTGCTGTTTAATCCGAGTCCCTGGCCGCATATTTGCATCGCTTCCTGGCCGTCGCCATATTAGTTCGCTAGCTACAGTAACCCTGGTAACCACGCGCGCCTGAACTCTGACCCATGCGCCGAGCCAAACGAGAAACCTAATAAACAATACACTACACAACTACATAAGCGTGTTTTCTTCTATATTTTGTGTAGTTGTGAAATGCTTTAAACAAGCGTATTTTCTGTTATTCTGTTATCAGGTAATTCTGTATATATTATTCGAGAGATCATTTGTGACATTTTTACAAAATGTCAGGGCAGTGTTATACGGGACAGGCGCGTATGATGTTAGGAAGGAAACTTACCTTTTTTGGCGAGATAATTTGTAAGCGCAAGATTAGCTTCCCAGCACAGCTTCTTGTCGTTGTCTGTCTGATGCATTGCATAGATGATCAGAGGATTTATTTTTCCCTGCACCTAACCAACAAATATTCATTCCAATGGTATAACCGTGTAAAATGTCCAAAGGGATTCGAAATGCCTCTTGCAGTTAAATTCCAGTTTCAGTCCCAATGCTTGATGATAAACACGATGTTTTAGTGGCATTAGTGTTCTGAGAACATATCTAACATTTTAGTTTTTGTTAACCAATAATTAACTTATTTCGTTTTCCCCCCACTATTTTCAATCTATATGTAAGATGTATGTAAAATAGCGGAAACCTAAGCACAAAAATACAGCGGAAAATATGCCATGCCCCATTCCCACACGGACATTAACTGTTCGATATTAATATGGCTCTCTCACAGTATTTATGAATGACCGCCTTCTCCAGACATCTCCAACAGACTTCGGCTTTTCCCTGAGAAAGCACTCAGGCTTCCGTAGAACAGAGCGCGTGCGCAGTGCTCGTTTATGCGGACGTGGTGTGGTGCTCAGCATAGTGAACGTTGTAATTTGTGTACCTCGATGACACAATGAAAAGCAGATTCAATACAGTGGACATTAGGGCAGTGATTGCCGAGCTCAGTGTCAAGTAAGGAATAAAATACATCCAATACGCACCAAGTAAGCTAGCTAGCTGCTAGCACGGGTACTGCTAAGTTAATCGTCAGAACATGGTTACACATCGAGAATCAGATGATCCCTCTGAAACTCTGCAGAGTAGTAACTTGTTAAAGTAGCTGAGTTTTTGCCAAAAATTTATTAGATCTCGTTTCAACTTGTGTAAATAAGCCACGAATTTTCCTCTATTGGTTAGGTGTTAGAGTTCTAGCAGAGTATGCATGTATCACACTTGAACAGTAAATGTGTAATTATTGAACATGTGCTCTAATTAGGTCTGTCGTAGTGGTTTCTATACCTTGTGTAGGGTGATATAGGTCTAATAAGAACTCGTGGCCTCCATTTTTTTTGTTACTTTTTCTCTAAAATGTATCATTCATGTTACTGCAGCTATGTGGGGATGCGAGTGTACAACGTCTACGACATTGACAGCAAGACCTACCTCATTCGCCTACAGAAGTAAGGGACCACAATGTTAAAACACTTCTCATGACTATATTGTTTCATGACCCAACCCAAAGAAATGTGTATGAATCAAGTGCACATGCTATAATGTATATGTCCAGCTACGTTTGAGATTAACCATGTGGATAGAACCATGTATCTAGCATCTACAGGAACATGAAGGCTACTCTAGACAACTGCAAAAATTACTGTGGCATTTGGTTTCCTTGAAATGATTTTTTTTTTTCAGGCCGGACAGCAAAGCCGTCTTGTTGATCGAGTCAGGCATACGGATTCACTCCACAGACTTTGAGTGGCCCAAAAATGTCATGCCCTCTGGTTTTGCTATGAAAGTATGTTGTATCCTGGTCTATATGTTCTCTTTGACTCATTCGTAATAGTAATTTAATGTGTTATGTTTGCTGAATGTTTTCTTTACAATGTTGCTTAAGTGCAGGAAACACCTGAAGTCCAGGAGACTGGTACATATAAAACAACTAGGTGTGGACAGGATTGTGGACATTCAGTTTGGCTCTGAAGAGGCTGCGTACCACCTTATAGTTGAGTTGTATGACAGGGTAAGAGAAATTTGATATGATTTGTAGAGATGGCACAATACCATTTTTTTTTTTTCAGATGTCAATACTGAAACCTTGAGTATCAGTTGATATAGGTGCCCAGCCAATATTTTATTCTTTAAAAACTACTAAGCTTTAAAAAAAATTTAACTGACACACTGCTCTTAGAAAATACAGGAAAAAATACATAGCTAAAACATGACACACAAAACCACAGCTTTTAAAAAATTCAGTTAAACTTTTTCACACAAAAATCAGTTCCATTGTAAATTTAATAAAGTATAAATAAAATGAAGTCTTAAAAAAATACAGTTGAATGTTTTTATATAATAACAATATATAATGTATATTGATTTTCAATTTAAAAAAAATATTTTGCAAATCTAGTTCCAATATTTAACATTTGTTACAGGATTGGATCTAATTTGTTTTTTTTTTATCCAATATCTGATTTTATATAACTACCATTTTTTTGTTCCTGGTATCGGCCCAATACCAAACCTGGGTTTTGGATCTATGACATCTCTAATGATTTCTCTCCCTTTAGTTATCATTATCATAACACTATTCTGAGTTGAGATACTTGAGATCTAATGCCCACTGCCCTGCAGTGTTTAAAGGCTTCCTTAACACTGAAATTCCTGATATAACTGACCAACTTATATTGAACCCCTGACCGAAGTTGCTCTAAAAGTTCGCTTCTCTAATGTAAAATAACATGTTGCTAAACTTTACTGAACTGTAAAGATTACATTGGTATAGACAGATACTTTATTGATCCTGTAAGAAAAAAAGGCTTTTTCTTACAGCCAAACACAGCACAGTAAACAAATAAAGAGCAGTATATATACAGTAAGTAGCAACCCAATAGGAATAAGTGGTAAATAGGCAAGAAGTTGAACACAGAATAAACACTATGGGTACTATGGAAATACCTCTCTTCAAAGTCTAATATTTGATAGTGTTATTCAACATTGTATAAATAGCTCAATTAGATTCAAAATTTTAAAAGACATCGTATTAATTTTTGCTTCCTAAGCATTTTCTTTAAAGATTGTTTTGCAACACAGTTTTTTAAGCAATACAATATTTTTTTTAACAAAACACTGATTTCAAAAGTATTAGCACCCTTACTGTTAGTTTTTTTTGCAATGACTGCCCTGGAGAGAATAACAGCATTCCTGTAATTTCTAACAATGTGGAGACATTTTAGAGGGATCTTGGTCCGCTCCTCCATGCAGAACATTATAAGTTCTTTTATATTCTTGGTCTGTAGACAAAGAGTTCAAATTCCGAGACTGAGCTGGTCTTTGCAAATCATTGATGTTGTGTTTCTTTAACCATTTCTTTGGTGAAGTGTTCATTATTATCTTGTGGAAAGCCCTATTGCCAAATCTTAACCCCCTGGCAGAGAAGCAACCAAGTTTTGGACTAAAATATCATGGTACTTGGCAGAACTCATGATTACATCAATCTTCACGAGTTCTTGAACCACCAGCCACACAAAAGCCGCAAAGCATCAATGCCACACCCTAATTTTTAAAGGTGGGGTATCAGGCACTTTTCATTGAATGCACTCCCCCTTTTGTCACCGAACATCATGATGGTGTGCATGACCATCAAAAAAGTTTAATTTTGATTTCATCTGACTACAGCACATTTCCACTTGCAGTTCTAATGATGTTTGCTGAAGTTTTGGTGCTGTGTTGTGAGACGCTCTCAGGATTTTTCTTTCTTGCAATGATTCCAAACAGCTTATTATGTAGGTGGCATTTAACCCTTGATTTTGAAACCTGACAATCACAAAGATCAACCAAACTCAACACAATAAAAAAAGACTTTGAAATTGTGATCTTTGGGCTTTTTTCTCTCCTTCACCATCCTTCTCACTGTTTTGGGGCAAATTTCTAACAAATGCCCAACTGCTTTAGTTATGTGAACCCTTTTTTATGATTCTAATTATGCTTAATGGTATTGTAACTGCTTATATATGATTTATATCCCTTACCTGATTTGTGCATGTCAACAACAGTCTTGTGTGCAACCTTTTATTTATACCCCAGTGATACAGGTCATGGTTAAAGGCAAAAGAGCTCCTGGACACTGAGAGCAAATGAAAAATTAGTGTTTCATGACACTTTGTTTGAATTTATTTAAAATATTCCTTAGGAGTGTCAATAACCTTGGCATACATGTTTTAGAAAGTATATATATATATATATATATATATATATATATATATATATATATATATATATATATATATATATATATATATATATATATATATATATATATATATATATATATATATATGTATATGTGTGTGTGTGTATGTGTGTGTGTATATATATATATATATATATATATATATATATATATATATATAATATAAAATATAAAATGCAGTGATTTTTTTTGCAAGCATTTATCTGTCTGTTTTAATATTTTATTTGTGTGGTTTGCATTTGCAGGGGAACATAATCCTGACAGATCATGAGTATACCATACTGAACCTGCTGCGCTTTCGTACCGCTGAGGCAGAGGATGTGAAAATTGCAGTGAGAGAAAGATACCCCATAGAGAATGCCAGGCCTTCTGAACCCCTTATCAGCCTGGAGAGGTGAGAGAGATTATTCTCTCTTAATCAAACTGGCAAGTTATTGAATTGACCTATAACAGATATTTGCACCGTTGTATCAGAAATGGAATCAGAGTTACTGCTTCATGGTAAGCTTAGTTATTGCTCAGTTGCTAAGTTATTTTCATTAACTGAATGTAGATTTATTTAGAATTATGACATGCTGTTGTTGACTGGACATTTTTGTTTTTGTTTGGGTTAGAGATTTCAAATAGACCAACCAACTCATAATTTTCAGTGAACTTTCCTGTGGAACATACAATTGAGGGCAAAGGTTTACGCACACCTAGGTTAAAGATGTTCAATCTCAGTTTTTCACAGCTGTACACATTTCACGTTGCTATTTCTTTTGGCAAGTCAATTAGGGTATCTGCTTTGTTCGTATCAGAGGTAGTTTTAAAACAATCAGTTAGGGACATATGTTTGTTGGCTTTAATTCACTAATAGCAGAATTTCAGTAGGTCAAACGTTTTCATGCACCAAGTTGACTATTTTTTTAAACCATCTGGAAGATACCAGAAATTGATGTAATGACTTTTAGAATTTTAGAATTGGTGTAGTGACTTTTAGAAAAACTTTCGACAAAAAATTAACTGTTTGGCCATAATTATCAGCGCTGTGTGTGGAGGAGAAATTGTGAGGATTTAATCTGAAAGAACACCATCCAAACTGTGAAGAATGAGCATGGTTGCATCATGTTGTGGGGGTGTTTTGCTGGAAAAGGGACTGGTTGCAGAAAAATAGATGTCATCATGAAGAACGAGGGCAATCTAGAAATACTGAAGCAACAACTCAAGACAAACAGCCAGAAAGTTAAACTTGGTTGCAACTGGGTCTTCCAGCAGTACAATGATCCTAAGCATACCTCAGAAAGTTGTAACAAAATGATTTAAAGACAACAAAGTGAAAGTCCTGGAGTGGCCATCACAAAGCCCTGACCTGAAACATGTAGAAAGATTGTGGAATGAACTAAATAAAAAAAAAAAAAAAAAAGCTTGTCTGTGCAGGGAGACTCTTTGTTAGGCCACATACTAATTATTGACCCACTGAAAATCTGATATAGTAAATAAAAGGTGAAATTAATCTGTCTCTTAGCTCACTCTCCACCTATCCCTATCTTCTGCATCCTCAACACTTGCACCCACTAGCTTCATATCCTCATTTATTACATCCATATACCTCCTCTTTGGCCTTCCTCTTCGCCTCCTGCCTGGCAGCTCCATGTCCACCATTCTCCTACCTATATACTCGCTCTCCCTCCTCTGAACATGTCCAAACCATCTTAATCTGGCCTCACTAACTTTGTCCCCCAAACGTCCAACATGAGCTGTCCCTCTGATGTGCTCGTTCCTAATCCTGTCCAACCTTGTCACTCCCAAAGAGAACCTCAACATCTTCAGCTCTGCTACCTCTAGCTCTGACTCCTGTCTCTTCCTCAGTGCCACTGTCTCTAAACCATACAGCATGGCCGCTCTCACCACTGTCTTGTACACCTTCCCCTTGATTCTCGCCAATATTTTTCTATCACACAGAACTCCCGACACCTTTCTCCACCCATTCCAACCTGCCTGCGCTCGCTTCTTTACCTCTTTCCCACACTCACCATTACTCTGGACTGTTGACCCCAAGTACTTAAACTCCTGTACCTTCTTCACCCTGTAATCTTACTGTTCCACTTCCCTCCCTTTCATTCACACACACGTACTCAGTCTTACTACGACTTACTTTCATTCCTCTTCTCTCCAGCGCAAACCTCCACCTCTCCAGGTTTTCCTCCACCTGCTCCCTGCTCTCACTACAGATCACAATGTCATCCGCAAACATCATTGTGTAAAGAGACTCTTGTCTGACCTCCTCTGACAACTGGTCCATCACCATAGCAAACAGTAAGGGGCTCAGAGCCGATCCCTGATGCAGTCCCACCTCCACTTTGAACTCCTCTGTCTGACCTACAGCACACCTCACCACTGTCCTGCTCCTCTCATACATGTCCTGCACCACTCTGAGATACTTCTCTGCTACTCCTGACTTCCTCATACAGTACCACAGCTCTTCTCTTGGCACCCTGTCATACACTTTCTCCAAGTCTACAAACACACAGTGCAACTCCCTCTGACCATCCCTATACTTCTCCATCAAAATTCTCAGAGCAAAAATTGCATCTGTTGTGCTCTTTCTGGGCATGAAGCCATACAGCTGCTCACAAATTTCCACTACCTTCCTTAACCTAGCTTCCACTACTCTTTCCCATAGCTTCATTGTATGGCTCATCAACTTTATCCCCCTATAGTTGCTGCAACTCTGCACGTCACCCTTATTCTTAAAGATCGGCACTAATACACTACCTCTCCATTCCTCGGGCATCTTCTCACTCTCTAAAACCCTGTTAAACAAACTAGATAAAAATTCCACTGCTGCCTCTCCTAGACACTTCCAGACCTCCACCGGGATGTCGTCAGGACCAACTGCCTTTCCACTCTTCATCCTCTTCAAAGCCTTCCTGACTTCATCCTTTCTAATCTTATCTACTTTCTGTTCCACTGAGGTCACCCCTTCTACTCTTTTCTTTCCCTCTCATTTTCCTCATTTTACTCCTTCCATCTCCTCTGTACACTCTCCTCACTTGTGAGCACCCTTCCATCTCTATCCTTAATAACTCTAACTTGCTGCACATCCTTCCCATCTTGATCCCTCTGCCTAGCTAACCTGTATAAGTCCTTCTGTCCTCCTCTAGTGTCTAACCTAGTGTATAACTCGTCATATGCCTCCTGCTTGGCCTTAGACACCTCCCTCTTCACTCACTTTAGTCCTGTCCGTGTCCCACTTCTTCTTGGCTAACCTCTTCCTCTG
>CM040984.1:21486933-21498968 GCA_022985145.1 Pangasius djambal | reverse complement strand
ATCTTCTTTCCTCCTTCCAGATGACACACCCAGCACCTTTCTTCCTGTCACCCTGATCACTTCTGCTGTAGTTTCCCAGTCATCTGGCAGCACTACCTGACCACCCAGAGCCTGCCTCAACTTCTGTCTAAAGTCCTCACAACATTCCTCCTTTTTCAGCTTCCACCACTTGGTTTTCTTCTCTATCTTTGACCTCTTCCTCTTACAGACCATCAAAGTCATCCTACACCCCACCATCCTATGCTGTCTGGCTACACTCTCTCCAACTACCACTTTACAGTCACTAATCTCTTTCAGATTGCCTCGTCTTCATAGGATGTAGTCTACCTGTGTGCTCCTACCTCCACTCTTGTAAGTCACTCTATGCTCCTCCCTCTTCTGAAAATAAGTGTTAACCACAGCCATGTCCATCCTCTGAGCAAAGTCCACTACCACCTGCCTCGACCGATCTGGTATGAAATTCAGAGTACCGATTTGCATGATTAAATTTGGTAACGTTTTACGCCAGATTCCCTTCCTGACGCAACCCTCTCTATTTATCCGGGCTTGGGACTGGCACAGAAGTCACTGCACTGTGACCCCCATGGCTAGATTCACACGCTGATATTATGTAAACCAAAAACAGAGAAACTTTAATTTAAAGATTTCATTCCAATTCCTCTGAAAGACTCCTCACCCACCTCTACATTTATAACCTAATCTACTGATGGAAAAACAACATTACTGCCAAAATTTAAATAATTGTAAGTTTATGATAGGAAATCAGTTTTCACATCAGTCTCTGTATCATAACCTCAGGTAAAAGTCACTCCTGGCATTTAAAACACTAGCCTTATCACTCACTTGTCTGTTCTCTGTCTGCTCTTACATCAGTGGAGAAATAATAACTGATTAATTTGGTAATTTCTGCTCTGTTGTCTAAATTTCTTGTTTTAATGTCTTTATTAGGTCATTTATAAATTTCTTTCTCCTGTCAACTGTACAGGGTGTGTAAGCCCTTTTCTCTGTTTTGATGATCATGTGATTGAGCAGGAGCATCACAGACATTTTGCGAGGTGGTATCTGGTTACAACCTGAATTGATTAGGCTTATGTCAATTTTGGTATGGCATGTAACTATCCAAAAACTTGAGGAAAGTTTTGCATTCATTGAAAAGCACACTTAGCTAGCATGGGTTTAGACAAACTGACTGCATTTACTGCTGCATTTAAGTTGTTTCCTTACTCATCAAGACAAAGTTAGAAATCAACATAAATTAAAAGATATCCATATCTTTTTGCTAAATTGCCAAGTTTTCTTAACATAGATATGTCAAAATGTGTAATTGGTAGAAAACCTCAATTATGATCTTTTTTTTTTTTTTTTGGCTATTTATGGCTGTTTTCCAGAACTTAGCCAAAACAATGTTTGTTGTTTTTTTCCTGGAAGACCACACATTCATAGGTTCAGCTTTTGTGTAATGTTACTATTATGTGTTTGTTTTCTGCAGGCTTAAAGATATTTTATCCAAAGCTCAGAGTGGAGAGCAAGTAAAAAGGATTCTAAATCCCCACCTTCGTAAGTCTTACTGTTTTGCAGGATATTATATAAATGGTTTCTTATAACATTGGGCTTTTACTTTTTAGAGTTTCTTTTACTTTATTCCCACAGCATATGGAGGTACTCTAATTGAACACTGCCTTATAGAAGTTGGTTTTCCTGGTCTTTTGAAAATGGACTGTCAATTTAACATGACAGAAGGTTTGTTTTCCTGTTTTTGTGATAATTCAAGGTACCCAGAAATGAAAGCCAGTTACCGTATATACTGTACTTATATTGCTTCATAACCATTCACGGAGTTAAAAACAGTTCTAAACTGTGTTATCCTGCAGCTGGGCCAAAACTTATGGAGGCTTTGCAGATGGCAGAGAGCTATATGGAGAAAGCAGCAAACTTTAACGGAAAGGTTGGAATTAATATTGAATTTGAATTTAAATGTTGAATTATTAACATTTTATAAGTGTGTTTGGGTGACTTTCCTTTGTGAAAGGGTTACATCATTCAGAAAACTGAAAAAAAGCCAAGCATGACTCCAGACAAACCACATGAAGAGTTGCTCACGTAAGGTCATTACATCATATTATTATATTATTATTATTCTTTAGTTTAAAGTACAGGGTTTCTGTTATTTCTTCGTGACCCTGTCTTTGGTTTGATAGGTACGAAGAATTTCACCCATTTTTATTTACCCAACACTCAAAGAGCCCATATGTTGAATTTGAGTCTTTTGATAAGGTTTGTGGTTCATTCTGTAACTGATTTTGATTTTAATTATGCTACTATGAGCTTTTTTCTTTTTCATCATCCCTTTTTTTTCGTCTCAGGCTATCGATGAGTTTTTCTCCAAGATGGAGAGTCAGAAGATTGATATGAAAGCACTTCAGCAGGAGAAACAAGCCCTGAAAAAGCTTGAGAATGTGAGAAAGGATCATGAACAAAGGTTGGAGGCTCTACATCAGGCCCAGGTGGGGTACTGAAAGTGAATCATTGTTTCATTTTAAACTTTTATTTACTCACAGTATACTTCTTCCTCAAGACAGTTCAATAACAAGAAACTAGGCTACACAGTGGCAGTGCTGGGATTTGAACTCACAACCTTCTGCTCAGATGTCGCTGTCTTGTGAAGGGGAGAGCAAGTTAGAGGTTGGGAATTGTGAAATTACCAAATTAGGAGAAAATGGGATAAAAATAAAAATAAATTAAATATAAGTATGTAAAACTGAAAAAAACCAACCCAAAACTACTAAAATACTAAAATTACACACTAAATATTGTTACTAGAAAGAAAAAAGTATTGTCTAAACTAAATTAATAGGGTTTAACTAATGGCACTAAAAAGTGATGACTTATTTTCATAGTTAGGTGTTAGAGCATCTGATATTAATTTGTAAGGATGAACTGTTTGAATGTGGTGGATAAATGCTTGTTCTGTTTTCATGGCTGCACCTATAGGTATGTATCTGTAGTTATATTTCAGCAGTCCTTTAACACTGGTTTTGGCAGTCACTGTGTTAAATTTTTTTAAATTTAAAATTTACAGTGATTTGACATGTAATTACTTAAGATATGTGATATTTGAAATTGAAAACCTGTAAATATAAATTGGTGTAAACGGATATAAATGTATATATTCCTGCAAATTGACAATTTTGTGAATGTGAAGAGACATTTGATCTGTTAGTCATCTCAGTTTACACTTGTATATGTAATGCCTGAGCTTGTGTTATTTTGGTTGATGATACTGACAGAGACCAAAGGACTCTATGTTGCACAATAGGGGTTTTGATGATATACTGGTACAGGGGTATACTGTGTTTGACATTTCATATACAGTAGATATAAAGTTAGAGTTATGCAATACTGATAAAGATTGCACTGCTGCTGCATATAAATGCATAAATGTTAAATAAATGCAAAGTTGCATGCAGACACTGTCCATTTTGTGATTTGCAATTTTTTTCTCCCATTCACCCCTGGTGTTTATTAAATAATACTTTATGAAATACAAATGTAATATCAATGTTTTGTAGGAGGTGGACCGTTTGAAGGGTGAGTTGTTGGAAATGAATCTCCCCATTGTAGAGCGAGCTATTCAGGTGGTGCGCAGTGCTCTGGCTAATCAGGTGGACTGGGCTGAGATCAGCCTAATTGTCAAAGAAGCTCAAGCAGCTGGAGATCCCGTGGCATGTGCAATTAAAGAGCTGAAACTACAAACCAACCACATCACTATGCTACTGAAGTATGTTACTCTTGCTTCTGCTATCTATGAAGCCCCTTTGCCTTGGCATATTATATTATAGATGACTGAAAACCTTTATAAACCTCTTCTCTTAAGCGTTATAACGATCCATCTTTTAATTTTGTAGCAGTCCATTTCTACACTCTGCCGTAAACTCCTTAATATTAATTTAGTTTATTAACTATATAAACAAGATTGACTTGACTTGAAAGATTTACGAAAACAGACATTTGCATAATTAGGGACCCTTCTGATATTCAAATGTGTGTGTGCACAGGTGAGAGTGTAAATAAGGTTTCTTGAAGCCATCTTGTCTGTCTTGGGTCAAAATGATTGAAACTTGTTAATAAAAATATCATACAAATATGATTTTTCATGTTCAGCTAAGTATGCGGAGACAAGTGTGTTAAATTTCACATTGATCAATTCATTTTTAGTATTGTTCCACTATTTGTAAGAATTAAAATTGAGTCAATATTGACTTGAACAACAAAATTTGTGTTAAAGCCATAAATGGACTTTTTTCATTTAAGTATTATCACACTTGCTATTGAGTTTGAGCTGACAATGAAAAATAAAACTTTCACCTTACAGGAATCCATATATTGGCCCAGAGGAAAGAGAGGAAGAGGAAGAAGTTTCAGAAGATAGTAAAGAAGTCTCTGAGCAGCCAAAGGGGAAGAAAAATAAGAAGAAAGACAAAGGACAGAAGGGCAAGATCCAGAAGAATAAACCCATACTGGTGGACGTGGACCTTGGTTTATCTGCTTATGCCAATTCAAAAAAGTAAGTACTCAGGGTCATAAACATAACATATAATTGCAAATTGTAGGAGATAATCCAGGAACAGTCATATAGTTTGATGTTGCAATTTCAGATTTTTTGTTTTTCTTTGTCTGTAATTGCTATTGATATAATTCCGCGTGTAATGTGAACTATGACTACATTACGTGACACTGAATGTTATTTTAGTTCCTTACAGGATGAGCTCACATGGGACATGCATAAGGGCTGACACACACTTTTAGACAAATGTTGTTACAAATCAGAGTCATGGTAATATTATTGAGACTTGAATGAAGTTATTGCCTTTGATTTTTTTTTATTTGAATTGGTATTGATTTCACATGGAAATTGTTGTATAAACTGACATTCAATTGAAATATAAAAATGTTAAGCACATTCCTTATATATTTTTGCAGTATAGTGGTGAATGTGATTTTGTTTGAGCCTCAAATGCATTTCAGTTCAGACTTGTAAATGAGATGCTTGATACTGGTTAATTATATTGGGCCTCATTTATCAATCTTTTAGTAAAGTTATATGTAAATGTTTGCATAAGCCAAACCGAACAAAAAATTTCCCCCCGGATTTACAAAAGTTTCAGAAACACGTTTTTTTTTTCTGTCCATGTACGCATATCGATAAATGGCAATCACCCATAACTGCATCTAGCTCACAGATCGGATAGCTGCATATAGCTCACAGATCGGATAGCTGCATATAGCTCACAGATCGGAAAGCACAAAATAACTATTAGCAGCCAAAAAAGAAGAATTTCTCAATAGCAGAAGTGGAAGTACTTTTGCCTCACATCTACCAGAATAAAAAATATTATTTTGCAGCATAACCAGTCACCGAGTCATCGAACCCGAAAAGGCCAAAATACGGAGAGAAACCAAGAGTCCTTACTGGATGCTGTCCTAGAAAAGCCGGACGCTATGGAGGACACCACAGCAACTCTTAAGGGACATGAGTTTAACTTAAACGCAAATATGCCAATCACTGCAAAATGTGAAAAAGTGAAAGTAAAGCTTGTTACGTAAATTAAACCGATGGCTGAATTTCTCCCGTTTATGCAAGCAACATTTGCATTACAGATGCATGATGAGGTTCTGACATGCAGTAACCGTGGCAGGTTAGGGCTGAAAGAGAAAGAATGTGCTCTGGTGTATTCAGGAGCATGCCGGATTATGGCACACAGCACATAAAGGGGTATACAGCTCATTGTAGGCTGAGACATACAAGATCAGTGGCTTTTATCTCGTTTAACAAGAAATCCGAGCATGGACAAAACTTGGACATGCACAGAAATAACACAGGATCTTTTTGTTGGCTGAACTAGTGCTGGCTCCAAAGTGTTGTACAGCATTAAGAGAAGGTGCCATGGCAAACGGAACCAACCAACCAACCAGCTAGCTTTCATCCCCCCCAAAAATAACATACCCATCTCTGAATAGCCTTTCCATCCAGCACATGGTAATTCTTCCAATATCAATTCTGTCATTTGCACTGCTTCGGCTTATGGCTACAATATACACACTCCTTTTATACAGCGGCATTTCTTCTTAATTGAACAACTAGTCTGTTCCTCTTTCGGCTGCTCCTGTTAGTATTTGATTTGGCACAGTTTTTATGTCCAATGTCCTTCCTGACACAACCCTCCCCAGTTTTATCTGGGCTTGGGACCGGCACTGAGAGCACACTGTTGCATGCAGACCCAGTGGCTGGGGTCGGTTCCCTGGCTGGGAATTGAACCTGGGCCACAGCAGTGAGAGCACTGTGACCTAACCACTAGTCCTCCGGGGACCATAATTGAACAGCTAGTGTAATTTGTCTTAAAATAGATTTGGGTCTTGCTGTCTTTGTTTTTCATATTTAATATTAATGCCATTATTATGGAGCAGCAGGATTTCAAATTATAAAATTTATGTGTATAATTGAAATAAAGAAGCAGTTTAAACTTGACAGTGTAATCTATATATTAAAATGCAGTAACTCCTTTGCAAATAATAACTTGAAGTCGATCAGTCAACATTTACATTAATTAGTCTCCTTATGCATAAATTGTCAAGAGCAGGATATGAATGCTTTCAGAATTTACAGCATTTTCATGAATACCAAATTTCTTGAGTAAATTTTCAGAAGAAAGATTTACAAATAAATCCATTTGTATCCAGCTTGATAAGTGAGGCCCATTTGTGTGTACAATAAGATGTCTGCTGGCTGTCAATAATATTCTGCCTTAGTAAATATGAACAAACTAACCTCTCAGATATTATGACCACAAGCGGAATGCTGCCAAAAAGGAGCAGAAAACAGTTGAGGCAGCAGAGAAGGTAAACAGAGAACAGCACAATACTTTCAAATTAAATATTGTATTACTGTATATGCAGGGGAAATTATGAATTACTGTTGGACGTTTTTTGCTCAAGGCCTTTAAATCTGCTGAGAAAAAGACCAAGCAAACCCTTAAAGAAGTCCAGACAGTGACAACAATTCAGAAAGCCAGAAAAGTCTTCTGGTGAGACAATTTTTAAAACGATTTTAAGGGTTATAGATACATTTCATATATCCCAAAAATTCTGATGACTTTCTGTTTATTACCAGGTTTGAAAAGTTCCTGTGGTTTATTAGCTCAGAGAACTACCTCATCATCGCTGGGCGGGACCAGCAGCAGAATGAGATGATAGTTAAACGTTACCTGCGACCAGGTACAAGAGTTTAAATTAGATTTTGTTTCATTGTATTGTAGGTGTCCTTATTTCCCTCAAGTTTCAGTGAAAAATGTCTTTTCTCAGGGGACATCTACGTCCATGCTGATCTTCATGGAGCCACAAGCTGTGTCATCAAGAATCCGCCTGGTACAACGATTTTAGTAAATTTTTTAACATATAAATTATTATATCATATTTTATGATTCAGTGGTTTGATGAGGAGCATTTTTATTAGACTCCTAAGTGGGAATTACTATCAGTTTTAGGGCAGAGACTAAAATGTTTTGCAAATTCCATAGCTGTAAACTGCAAAAAAATATAAGGAATAAAACATGACCGGTTATGCTGTTATAGGAAAATAACAACAGGGTGGTGTGATGTGGCCCGATGCCAAGTTACTTAGTTTCCAATGTCTTGAAGTGATTTATTCCTCTTATACAACATAAATTTGCCAATGATTACAATTATTTTATTTATTAAATGACATATATATAATTACATACAGTCATACTTTTAACCACTTCTGGTTACACTGTATGGCCAAAGGTATATGGACACCTGACCATCACACCCATACGTGGGCCTTCCCCAAACTGTTGCCACAAAGATGAAAGCACACAATTGTCTAGAATGTTATTGTATGCTGTAGCTTTAAGATTCCCTTCAGTAGAATGACGGGACAATGTCGCTGTACACAAAGCCATGTCTATAAAGACAAGATTTGCTAAGGTTGGTGGGTTAGAACTTGAGTGGCCTGGACAGAGCCCTGATCTGAACCTCACTGAACACCTTTGGGATGAACTGGAATGCCAACTGTGTACCAGGTGTCCTTGCCCTACATCGGTGTCTGACCCCACTAATGCTCTTGTGGCTGAATGGAAAATTCCCACAGCCATGTTCCAAAGTCTAGTGGAAAGCCTGACCAAAAGAGTGGAAGCTGTTATAACTGCAAAGGGTGGGACCAGCTTTGGAATGGGATGTTCAACAGCCACATATACAGTTGTGTTCAAAATAATAGCAGTTTGTTTAAAAATGTGAGTAAAGCTCAAAATCTTTATAATAACTTTTATTTCAGTACACACAAATGCATTGGGAACACTGCACATTCTATTCTAAATCAAAACATGAAGAAAAATTTATCAAATTTGTTATTTACAGAAAGTGAAGAAAAACGAATATTAGGCTGTTCAAAACAATAGCAGTGTCTGCATTTTTCTTTACAAAGTCAAACATTTACTGTATAAACTGAAAAATGCTTGAAGACTTAGCTTTCTTGTGAATCACTGAACTAATATTTAGTTGTTTCTGAGAACTGCTTGACATCTGTGTTGCATGGAGTCAACCAGCTTCTGGCACCTGTGAACAGGTATTCCAGCCCAGGATGACTGCACTACATACCACCGTTCCTCTGCATTTCTTGGTTTTGCCTCAGAAACAGCATTTTTGATGTCACCCCACAAGTTTTCTATTGGATTAAGGTCCGGACATTGGGCTGGCCACTCCATAATGTTAATCTTGTTGGTCTGGAACCAAGATGCTGCTCGCTTACTGGTGTGTTTGGGGTCGTTGTCTTGTTGAAACACCCATTTCAAGGGCATTTCCTCCTCTGCATAAGGCAACCTGACCTCTTTAAGTATTTTAATGTTCTCAAACTGATCCATGATCCCTGGAATGCGATAAATAGGCCCAACATTGTAGTATGAGAAACATCCCCATATCATGATGCTTGCGCTACCATGCTTCACTGTCTTCACAGTGTACTGTGGCCTGAATTCAGTGTTTGGGGGTCGTCTGACAAACTGTCTGCGGCCCCTAGACCCAAAAAGAACAATCTTGCTTTCATCAGTCCACAAAATATTGCGCCATTTCTCTTTAGGCCAGTCAATGTGTTCTTTGGCAAATTGTAACCTCTTCAGCATGTGTTGTTTTTTTGCAACAGTGGGACTTTGCGGTCTCATAGCTTAGCTTCACATAGGCGTCTTCTAATTGTTACAGTACTCACAGGTAACTTTAGACTTTCTTTGATCACCCTGGAGCTGATCATTGGCTGAGTCTTTGCCATTTTGGCTATTCTTCGATCCATTCGAATGGTAGTTGTCCGTTTTCTTCCACGTCTTTCTGGTTTTGGTTGCCATTTTCAAGCATTTGATATTATTTTTGCTGAGCAGCCTATCATTTTCTGCACTTCTTTATATGTTTTCCCCTCTCTAATCAACTTTTTAATCAAAGTACGCTGTTCTTCTGAACAATGTCTGGAATGACCCATTTTACTCAGCTTTTCAGAGAAAAATGCACAGTACAACATTTGCTGCATTCGTCCTTAAATAAGGGCCACTTGTTTGACACCAGTTTTTTCACAGAATGATTTACCTCTCTAATTGAACTCCACACTGCTATTATTTTGAACATGCCCTTTTCAATTAATGATTCAATTACACAGAATCAGCAGCATGCATGTCATGACTGTTGGGTCTATTGGTTTTCTATTACTCTACTACACCTACTAGTAAAATATTTGCCATGTAGAAATATAATTTCTACCAAAAACAGTGATTGATCTGGTTATTGATGTTGGACTGCTATTATTTTGAACACAACTGTAGGTATGATGGTCAGGTGTCCACATACTTTTGGGCATATTGTGTACATTTAATGTACAAGACCATTCAAGAAACAAGTTAGTTCCTGTTATCACTATAACTGGTCGTTTCCTCACCGGCCTCTCTTGTTAGGACAAATACACATCTTATCTTGTTACTGAGAAATTGGTAAGTTCAAAGTCATGTGTCCTGAATACTTTCCCATAGCAGAAAACTTACTGACTGCCCTTCACTGACACTTGCAACTTCTTCCATAATTGTTAACTAGATGTCTCCTTACAGAACACTTTACCATGTCAATGATTATATATTTTTCTTGTTAAATAACATGTTAAATATCCCATTTTTTAAAAGGATCCGTTAATTAGTATGCTTAGATTATGTGGTGCATAGTTCTTGTTAATTAGCTGTTAATATAGAAACAATGTACAGTGATGTTTAAAAAAAAAAAAAAAAAGAAAAAGTATTTGCCCCCTTCCTGAGTTCTTCTATATTTTGGTTAAGATACTCAAACAAAATTTTATAAAAGACACAGATTCATGAATAACGATAAACGATGATTTCATTAATTGAGGGAAAAATAGACTAGTCACATCCAAGCTTGATTACTGCCAGCCCTGTTGAATCTAAACATGACTTAAATAGAACCTTTCCAGCCATGTGAAATATTTTAAAAGGTCTGAGATGAGAAAAATTGTTATTAAAATATATACCTTAGAAAGGTTTACAAAGCCATTTCTCAGGCACTGGGACTCCACTAAACCACAGTGAGAGTCATTATCTCCAAATGCAGATAATTTGGAACAGTTGTGAATCTTCCTATAAGTGGCCGGCCTACCAAAATTCCTCCAAGAGTGGATCTTCCATCCAGGAAGTCATAAAAGAACCCAGACAAACATTTAGGGAACTGCAGGCCTTGCTCACCTCAGATAAGGTCAGGGTTCATTAGAAAGATTGGGCAAAAATTATACCCATGGGACAGCTGCAAGGCGAAAACCACTGCTAACCAAGAGGAAGATAAATACTCTTCTCACATTTGCCAAAAAAAACACCTCGATGGGATATCCTTCTGTAGGCTGATGACTCGAAAGTGGAGCTTTTTGGAAGACTTGGGTCCTATTACATCTCGTGTAAAGCTATCACAGCATTCCACAATAAGAACATCATAACAGTCAAACATGGTGGTGGTAGTGTAATATTGTGTGGCTTCTTTGCTGCTTCAGGGCCTGGGTGACTTTCCGTAATTAATGGGACCATGAATTCTGCTGTCTACCAGAAAATCCTGAAGGAATATGTCTAGCCATCAGTCCATGATCTGAAGCTGGGTTATGCTGAAAAACAGTTTGAAGCACAACAGCAATTCCACCTCTGAATGGCTAAAAGATACAAAATCAAGGTTTTGAGGGTCTAGTCAAAGTCCTATCTTGAACCCCATTAAAAAAATCCCACCAAAGTGTCTGAATTGTAACAATTCTGCAAGAAAGTGTGGATAAAAATTTCTCTACAGCACTGCAAAAGACTGATCTCCAGTTACTGGAACTGTTTGGTTGCAGTTGTTGCTGCTAAAGTTGGCACAACCAATTAAGTTTAGGGGGCAACTTTTCACATGGGTGATATAGGTGTTGCATAACATTTTTCCTTCAGCAAAAGTGATGATTTAAAAAATGTGTTTTATGTTTCTTATATTACACTTTGTATGCAGATCTGAAACCATTTACTGTGACAGATATGCAAAAATAGAGGAAATCAAGATGGGGGAAGTAGTTTTTCATGAAAGCAATGAGCGCATTAATATACACTATATTACCAAAAGTATTCCTAACCCATAGGGTTCAATATGATGTCGGTCCACCTTTTGCAGCTATTACAGCTTCAACTCTTCTGGGAAGGCTGTCCACAAGGTTGAGGAGTGTGTTTATAGGAATTTTTGACCATTCTTCCAAAAGCGCATTGGTGAGGTCACACACTCATGTTGGTCGAGAAGGCCTGGCTCTCAGTCTCCGCTCTAATTCATCCCAAAGGTGTTCTATCGGGTTCAGGTCAGGACTCTGTGCAGGCCAGTCAAGTTCATCCACACCAGACTCTGTCATCCATGTCTTTATGGACCTTGCTTTGTGCACTGGTGCACAGTCATGTTGGAAGAGGAAGGGGCCCGCTCCA
>CM040984.1:21443305-21486833 GCA_022985145.1 Pangasius djambal | reverse complement strand
TCAAGAGACGCCTTCATGAATGTAAATACAGAGGGTTTACAACAAGGTGCAAACCACTGGTAACATTCAAGAACAGGAAAGCCAGATTAGACTTTGCCAGAAAACATCTAAAAAAGCCTCCCATGTTCTGGAATAAGATTCTTTGGACTGATGAAACCAAGATTAACTTGTACCAGAATGATGGGAAGAGAAAAGTATGCCAATGGAACGTGCTCACTGGTGTTTATTGATGATGTAACTGCTGACAGAAGTAGCAAGATCAATTCTGAGGTGTATAAGGGGCTATACTCTCTGCTCACATTCAGCCAAGTGCTACAAAACTGATAGGACATCGCTTCACAGTGCAGGTGGATAACTGCGAAAGCAATTCAAGACTTTTTGAAGGGAAAGAAATGGAATATTCTTCAATGGCCAAGTCAGTCACCTGATCATAACCCAATAGAGCATGCTTTTCACTTACTGAAGACAAGACTGAAGGCAAAAAGACAACTGAAGGTGGCTGCAGTGAAGGCCTGGCAAAGCATCTCCAGGGAGGAAACTCAGAATTTGAGTTTTGAGAACATGGGCCCCAGACTTCAGGCAGTCATTTATTGCAAAGGATTTTCATCCAAGTATTAAAATTATGGTTATATTTACAATTATGTCACTTTCTCCAAATACCTTTGCGCCCCTGAAAATTTTGGTACTTTGTTGAAAATGGCTATAATTCCTAAATGGTAAATGCCATATTTTTGTGGAACCTCTTAAAATAAAGCTGAAAGTCTACACTTCAATCACATCTTGATTGTTATAATAAATAAATAAATAAATTCAGTAGACATATTTGGACATTAGCTTTTGCTATGTGAGAAGTGACATTTCTCTGATTGTTAATAATGCATTTTCTGTATGTATCCAAATACTTAGTAGAATTACCTGCTTGATATATTTTTAAATCTAACATTTCAAAGTTTGGTGACTACACTGATCACTGTTTTGAATTTTAATAAGTTCTACCTTGCATTTTAAGGTGAGCTTGTTCCCCCACGCACACTAACTGAGGCTGGAACAATGGCTGTGTGCTACAGTGCTGCTTGGGATGCCAAAGTGATCACCAGTGCTTGGTGGGTCCATCATAACCAGGTGAACCAGGGCAGACATTTAATGCTAATACAGAATTGTATATAAACTTGGTATTGAAATTTTATCTGACTATATTGTTCATGTGTTGCTTGCTGCAGGTGTCCAAAACTGCACCAACAGGAGAGTACTTGACAACAGGAAGTTTCATGATTAGAGGTAATAGTTAGACTGCGTTCAGACCTGGTATTAACATCAAAGTTGAGAGATCATATCACGAGTGGTGTTCTTAAGTTTCTCCAGTGACCACTTGTGGACAGATGTCTTTAGGCTTATTATGCAGTTAATTAGAGGGCCCTTTAATATTGTCAGCGTCACACTTTGATGCATTAACATTACATTGCATATGGTATGTGGCCATATGCCACCTCCAAACAGTAGTTTGAGTGATCATCTCAGAGATGACCCTTTTCACACACAGTACTCTACACTCATGGTTGGATCACATGAATCTTATGTTAATACCACATATGACCCTTTTTCACATAGCAAGGCACATCTGTAGTACTGCATTGGCCTCTTTTCTTTTGGTCTACAGACTCAAGTTTTTACATATATAGAGGCATGTGAAAGTTTGGGTACCCCTGGTCAAAATTTCTGTTAATGTGAACAGTTAAGCAAGTGGAAGATGAAATGATCTCCAAAAGGCATAAAGTTAAACAGGAAACACTCTTTTGCAATATTTTAAGCAATATCAGTGTATTGTTTTTGTTTTCTACAATTTTAGAGTGAAAAAGGGGAAAGCAGCACCCTGCAAAAGAATGGGAAGCCCAGGAGACTTGAGCTCTCAGATAACTTTGACCAAGGTATCAGACCTTAATTAGCCTGTTAGGGTCATGGCTTGTTCACAGTCATCGTTAGGAAAGGCCAGGTGATGCAAATTTCAAAGCTTTATAAATACCCAGACTCCTCTAACCTTGTCCCAACAATCAGCAGCCATAGGTTCCTCTAAGTAGTTGCCTAGCACTTTGAAAATGAAAATGATTGATGCCCACAAAGCAGGAGAAGGCTATAAGAAGATAGCAAAGCGTTTTCAGGTACCGATTTCCTCAGTTCGGAATGTAATTAAGAAATGGCAGCTAACAGGAACAGTGGAGGTCAAGATAAGATCTGGAAGACCAAGAGAGAACTGCTCGTAGGATTGCTAGGAAAATAAGTCAGAACCCCCGTTTGACTGCAAAAGACTTCCAGGAATATTTGGCAGAATCTGGAGTTGTGGTACACTGTTCAACTGTTCAGCGACACCTGCACAAATATGGCCTTCATGGAAGAGTCATCAGAAGAAAACCTTTCTTGCATCCTCACCACAAAATTCAGCATCTGAATTTTGCAAAAGAACATTTACACAAGCCTGATGCATTTTGGAAAAAAGTCCTGTGGACCGAAGAGGTTAAAATAGAACTCTTTGGCCGCAATGAGCAAAGGTATGTTTGGAGAGCAAAGGGCACAGAATTTCATGAAAAGAACAACTGTTAAGCATGGGGGTGGATCGATCATGCTTTGGGGTTGTATTTCAGCCAATGGCACGGGGAACAATTCACGGGTAGAGCGAAGAATGGATTCAATTAAATTCCAACAAATTCTGGAAGCAAACATAACACCATCTGTAAAAAAGCTGAAGTTGAAAAGAAGATGGCTTCTACAAATGGATAATGATCCTAAACACACCTCAAAATCCACGATGGACTACCTCAAGAGGTGCAAGCTGAAGGTTTTGCCATGGCCCTCACAGTATCCTGACCTAAACATCATTGAAAATCTGTGGATAGACCTCAAAAGAGCAGTGCGTGCAAGACGGCCCAGGACTCTCACAGAACTGGAAGACTGTTGTAAGGAAGAATGAGCGAAAATTCCTCAAACAAGAACTGAAAGACTCTTGGCTGGCTACAAAAAGCGTTTACAAACTGTGATACTTGCCAAAGGGGGTGCTACTAGGTACTAACTATGCAGGGTGCCCAAACTTTTGCTGCGGGCCCTTTTCCTTTTCATTTTGAAAATGTAAAAGGTGAAAATAAAAAAAATGATTTTGTTTAAACTATAAAGGGAATGTCATCTGTAACTTTATGATTTTGGAGATCATTTCATCTTCCTCTTGCTTAACTCTTCACATTAACAGAAATTTTGACAAGGGCTGCCCAAACTTTCGCATGCCACTGTACATTTACGTTCATGGCATTTTGGCAGATGCCCTTATCCAGAGCAACATTTATCTCATTTATACAGCTGAACAGTTGAGGGTTGAGGGCCTTGCTCAAGGATTTGAAATCACAACCTTCTGATCAGAAGCATGAGAACCATTGAGCTACCACTGCCCTGTATTTCAAGGTTGTCTACCATCAGTGTTTGCCCCAAGAGTTAATTAGTTATTGTACTGTCTTTCTATATTCTGTTAGGGAAGAAGAATTTCTTACCCCCCTCGTATCTTATAATGGGATTTGGTTTTCTCTTCAAAGTAAGTATGTGTTCACTGCTGACACTACCATGCTATAATGTTATACAAGCAACAGTGCTGTATACAGTATGGCTGTGATTCTGCCCTGGGTACGAGGTCGCAGGTAATCATAACTGTAATCATAACAAATTCAGTATAACAGCATGATTGTAAGTGTGATATAGCTTTTATACAATAGTTCTTTAAACAAGAAATTAATATTGACTCACTGACATTTCAGACACAATATGGCCAAATATTTTGTATATTTTTGCATCATTGAAAATAGTTCCCAGACTAACTGGATAGACTCTTGTGTGTTGCCATGCAATGCGCAGACTGACTGACAGCCTGTAGTATGTGTAGTAATGGTTTCAATGTAATGAACTATTGCTAGAATTGGATGTACCACTGCTGCTATTTTAAATAATTGACACTCTTTGTACACCGATTGTCCAATTAGTGGACCGGAAATAACTGTTGTGTAATGTTCTTTATATAATTCTCATATTAGTTAACATGTCATGAATGTACTAATATTCATATAAGGGTATACAGTTGAGTCCATAAATATTTGGACAGAGACACAATTTTTCCTCTGTACACAACCACAGTGGATTTGAACTGAAGCAAGATGTAATTGAAGTATAGAATTTCAGCTTTAATTCAAGGGGTTTAACAAAATTATTGCATTAACTGTTTAGGAATTACAGCTATTTTTTTTACATAGTCCCTCCATTTTCCCAGGAACAAATGTAATTGGACAATTGACTGATAAGCAGTTTCATGGCCAGACAAGGCCTGTTTTCTTGTTATTTCATGACAAATTAAGGAGACAAAAGTTCTGGAGTTGATTCCAAGTGTTGAATTTGCATTTGGTAGCTGTTCATGTGGACTCTCAATACCTGGTTCGAAGAGGTGTCAATGCAAGTGAAGGAGTCTGTCATTAGGCTGAAAAAACCCAGACCTATCAGAGAGATAGCATACACTTTGAGTGGCCAAATCAACAATAATTTGGTACATTCTTAAAAAGAAGGAATGCACTGGCGAGCTCAGCAACACCAAAAGGCCTGGAAGACCACGGAAGACAACTAAAGTGGATGATCGCAGAATTCTTTCCTTGGTGAAGAAAAACCCCTTCATAACATCGTGTTAAGAACACTCTTGAGGAGGTAATTGTCAAAGTCTGCAATCAAGAGACACCTTCATGAATGTAAATACAGAGGTAACACTCAAGTACAGAAAGGGCAGATTAGACTTTGCCAGAAAACATCTAAAAAAGCCTGCCCAGTTCTGGAACAAGATTCTTTGGGCAGATGTAACCAAGATTAACTTGTACCAGAATGATGGGAAGAGAAGACCACGGAGAAGGAAAGGAAGGCCAACAAAGTATAGTAAAATATACTACATCATGTGTCAAAAACATGATGGAAGCAGTTTTATGGCATGGACATGTATGTCTGTCAATGGAACTGGTCACTGGTGTTTATTGATGATGTGACTGCTGATAGAAGTAGCAGGATGAATTCTGAAGTGTATAGAGTTATAATTTCTGCTCAGATTCAGTCAAAAGCTGCAAAACTGATAGGACAATGCTTCACAGTACAGTTGGATAATAATCATACCATGAAAGCAACCCAAGAGCTTCTTAAGGCAAAGAAATGGAATGTTCTTAAATGGCCAAGTCAGTCACTTGACCTCAAAGTTTCAGCTGAAGACGGCTGCAGTAAGGGCCTGGAAAAGCATCTTAAGGGAGGAAAATCAGCATTTGGTGATATCCAAGTATTAAAAATATGCGTTATATTTATAATTGTTAGTTTGTCCAATTACTTTTGAGCCTGCAAAAATGGAGGGACTATATAAAAATGGCCGTAATTCCTAAATGGTTAGTGCAATAATTTTGTTAAAGCCCTTGAACTAAAGCTGAAAGTCGACACTTCAATCACATCTTGATTGCTTCATTCCAAATCTACTGTGGTGGTGTACAGAGGCAAAATTACAAAAATTGTCACTGTCCAAATATTTATGGACCTGACTGTATCATTTACATAGTAACAAATAGAAGAAAGAACTGGCAGACAAATATATTGGGAAAAAATAGTTGCTTAACAATTTACAGTATGTTATAGGTTACATTATTAATGCGTTACAGGTATAGTGTCATCGGTGAGCCTACAGAAAAATACGGTCCCCTCCAAAAGTTTTGCAATGGCAAAGCCAGTTCTTTTGTTTTTGCTATATGCTGAAGACATTTAGTTCGAGATCAAAAGATGAATATGAGAAAATAGATCAGAATTTCAGCTTTCATTTCCTGATATTTACGTCTAGATGTATTAAACAGCTTGGCACCTTTTGTTTGAACCCACCCGTTTTTTTAAGCAATCTAAATTTTAGATGGACATGTTTCTTGTCGCCCAGGTGTGCCCTGTTAGATTGATTGTTTAAACAGTTAATAGCTCTGAATGTTTACTCTTAGTTTGAGCTCTGGGTTTTGCCTATGAAGACTGCATTTGTTGTTAAAAAAAAAAAAGGATAAACCAACATGAAGACCAGAGAGCTGTCTATGGGAGAAAAGAAAGCCATTTTGAAGCAAAGAAAAGATAGGAAATCAGAGCGATTGCACAAGCATTGGGCATAGCCACCACAACAATTTTGAATGTCCTGAAAAAGAAAGAAACCACTGGTGTACTAACAACCAGACATCAAACAGGTCAGCTAAGGAAATCAGTAGCAGTTGATGACGAAACATCGTAAGAGCTGTGAAGAAAAACTCAAACACAAGTGGCAACACCGTCAACCTCCAAAGGGCAGGAGTGAAGGTCACAATCCACCATTTGAAGAAGAATTTGAGAGAATTTATAGATGTCCTACCACGAGATGAAAACCACTCATCAGCAGTAAGAATCGGAAGTCCAGATTGGAATTCGCAAAGAAATACAGAGATGAGCCAAGTTCTGGAACAAAGATTAACCTCTACCAGAGTGATCGAAAGGCCAAAGTTTGGAGAAAGAAAGGATCTACTTGTGAGCACAAGTGAGACTTGCATGTCAGCTCCTGAATGAGCTCACTAAGCTTTATTGATGATTATAAGTCATGCTGGTAGCAGCAGAATGAATTCAGAGGTCTACAGAACCACTCTGTCTTCCAATCTAATTGGGAGTAACTTCACCATGCAGCAAGACAATGACCCAAAACACACTGCCAACACAACAAAGGACTTCATCAGGGGAAAAAAGTGGAAGGTTTTAGACTTTATACTCATCTTCTGAAGAGGAGACTTAAGGCAGAAACCCCTCAAAACAAAGAACAACTGAAAGAAGCTGTGATACAAGCCTAGGAAAGCATCACAAAAGAAGAGTGCAACAGTTCAGTGATGTCACTGGGTTGCCGGATTTGATGCAGTTATTGCAAGCAAGGGATTATGCAACCAGATATTTTGTTATTCAGTTTAAGCCTATCTGTTCCAATACTTTTGCTCACCTAAAAATTGGGAGGTCTGCCACCAAAGGTGCCATGTTTAACACGTTTTTGTAAATATCAGGAAATGAAAGCTGAGATTCTATTCTATCGTCTCATATTTGTCTTTTGATCTTAGACACAAATGTCTTCAGCATATAGCAAAAAGAATTGGCCTTGCCATTCCAATACTTTTGGAGGGGACTCTATACAGCAATAAATATGTAATTTAAATAAGCCTCCATCTAAATAAAAAGACCAGATTGTTTGGAAATGGGTTGAATGGGGTTGTAAATGCACTGTTTTAGCCAAACTGGGTCAGAGTCATCTGTTGTGCCTGTAGGTGGATGAGCAGTGTGTGTTTAGACACCAGGGAGAGAGGAAGGTTAAAACTCTGGAGGAAGACATGGAAGACATGAGCTCTAGTACTGCAGAGCTTTTAGAGGAGGGAGAGGAGCTGTTGGGTATTTGTACATACACACACACGCACGCACACACGGGCATACTCAAACCACTTACTTTATCTTAAGAAAATCATTGAGCAATGTTGTTATTATTTATTTATATTTTATTTCACTATAACTTATTTTGAATATGCCACATTTTGAATGTTTGACTGATTTGAACTGAGTCCTTATTAACATTTCGTGTAAAGTTTTTGCTTCAGTTTGTTAACTCGGTTATACACCATGTTCCTCCCAGGAGAAGACAGTGCAAATGAAGGAGAGGCTGAGGGAGAAGACATGTCAGAAGAGGATGGCAGAATGGAAGAAGGAAAAGATGAAGATGTGCTACAAAGAGTGGAAGCAAAAGAGAAAATGGAAGCTAATGAGGAGCAGTCAGCTGAAATGCAACTTGAGACACTGAAGCAGGAGGAGGAGAAGAAGGAGGTGTATGAACAGAAAGGAGAAAAGGGGATTGATGATGAGACTAAGAATGAGGAGGAGAGTACTGACATCAGTTTTCCAGACACCACAATCCTGCTCACGCACCTTCAGTCTAACAGGTAAATACTAAACAGTAAATGACTTACAATTAGGTCCGTAATTATTTGGACAATGACAGAGTTTTTGTGATTTTGCCTTTATACACGACCACAATGGATATGAAATAAAATATTCAAGATGTGATCGAAGTGTAGACTTTCAGCTTTATTTTAAGAGGTTCCACAAAAATATGGCATTTACCATTTAGGAATTATAGCCATTTTCAACAAAGTACCTCCATTTTCAGGGGTGGAAAGGTATTTGGACAAAGTGACATAATTGTAAATATAACCATAATTTTAATACTTGGATGAAAATCCTTTGCAGTCAATGACTGCCTGAAGTCTGGAGCCCATGTTCTCAAAACTCAAATTCTGAGTTTCCTCCCTGGAGATGCTTTGCCTGGCCTTCACTGCAGCCACCTTCAGTTGCTGCTTGTTTGGGGGTCTTTTTGCCTTCAGTCTTGTCTTCAGTAAGTGAAAAGCATGCTCTAGTGGGTTGAGATTAGGCGACTGACTTGGCTATTGAAGAATATTCCATTTCTTTGCCTTCAAAAAGTCTTGAGTTAAGCAAAGTACTTCCATTTTCAGGGGCTCACAATTGACTGACAAGAAGTTAATTGACCAGGTGCGGTCCATTCCCTCATTACTTCAAGACAAATGAAGCAGATAAAAGGTCTAGAGTTGATATAAGGTATTGAGTTGGCATTTGGCAGCTGTTTGACTGGAGCTACCAATATGAAGTCCAAGGAGATCTTGAGAGATCTTGATCTTGAAAGTCTTGAGTTGCTTTCACAGTATGTTTAGGGTCATTATCCACCTGCACTGTGAAGCAGCGTCCTATCAGTTTTGTAACATTTGGCTGAATGTGAGCAGAGAGTATAGTCCTATACACCTCAGAATTCATCTTGCTACTTCTGTCAGCAGTCACATCATCAATAAACACCAGTGAGCACGTTCCATTGGCAGCCATACATGCCCTTGCCATAACACTTCCTCCACCATGTTTGACACATGATGTGATGTACTTTGAATCATGAACTGTTCCTTTCTTTCACCATACTTTTCTCTTCCCATCATTCTGGTACAAGTTAATCTTGGTTTCATCAGTCCAAAGAATCTTATTCCAGAACATGGGAGGCTTTTTTTTTTTTTTTTTTTTTTTTTTTTTTTTTTTTTTTTTTTTTTTTTTTTTTTTTTTTTTTTTTTTTTTTTTTTTTTTTTTTTTTTTTTTTTTTTTTTTTTTTTTTTTTTTTTTTTTTTTTTTAAGATGTTTTCTGGCAAATTCTAATCTGGCTTTCCTGTTCTTGAATGTTACCACGGGTTTGCACCTTGTTGTAAACCTTCTGTATTTACATTCATGAAGGTGTCTCTTGATTGTAGATTTTGCCAGTGATACGCCTACCTTCTCCAGAGTATTCTTGACTTCTGTTGATGTTGTGAAGGGGTTTTTCTTCACCAAGGAAAGGATTCTATGATCATCCACTTTAGTTGTCTTCTGTGGTCTTTCAGGCCTTCTGATGTTGTTGAGCTCACCAGTGCTTTCTTTCTTTTTAAAAATGTACCAAATGATTTGGCCACACCTAAGGTTTTTGCTATCTCTCTTATAGACTTATGTTGTTTTTTTCAGCCTAATGATGGCCTCCTTCACTTGCATTGAGATCTCCTTGGACTTCATATTGGTAGCTCCAGTCGAACAGCTGCCAAATGCCAACTCAATACCTTACATCAACTCCAGACCTTTTATCTGCTTCATTTGTCTTGAAGTAATGAGGGAATGGACCACACCGGGTCAATTAACTTCTTGTCAGTCAATTGTGAGCCCGTGAAAATGGAAGTACTTTGCTTAACTCGAGACTTTTTGAAGGCAAAGAAATGGAATATTCTTCAATGGCCAAGTCAGTCACCTGATCTCAACCCAATAGAGCATGCTTTTCACTTACTGAAGACAAGACTGAAGGCAGAAAGACCCCCAAACAAGCAGCGACTGAAGGTGGCTGCAATGAAGGCCAAGCAAAGCATCTCCAGGGAGGAAACTCAGCATTTGAGTTTTGAGAACATGGGCTCCAGACTTCAGGCAGTCATTGACTGCAAAGGATTTTCATCCAAGTATTAAAATTATGGTTATATTTACAATTATGTCACTTTGTCCAAATACCTTTGCACCCCTGAAAATGGAGGTACTTTGTTGAAAATGGCTATAATTCCTAAATGGTAAATGCCATATTTTTGTGGAACCTCTTAAAATAAAGCTGAAAGTCTACACGTTGATCACATCTTGATTGTTTTATTTCAAATCCATTTTGGTGTATAAAGGCAAAATCACAAAAACTCTGTCATTGTTCAAATACTTCCAGACCTGAGTGTATATAATATAAAATAAGTATGAAAAATTTTGGAAGATATTCTGCTAAAATGTGTTAATTTCCCTTATGTATGGAGACTGTTGGGATACCTTGTGTTTCAGAACACCTTGTCACACTTTTTACAGAATATCTAGAAGTAACTCCTCTTTCCACACCTTCTCTTGATAAAATATTTACTCATATAAGTTAAATTGTCAATTATTTGTCATTTGCACAGTTACATTGGATACACTGGGCATTGAATGTGACGAGGGTCAGATTCAGACATTGACTGTACAAGCACTTATTAGATATGAACAAACATATTTAGACATGAAAGTTTGAGATGGGTGCTGTAATATAACAGGGTAAATGAAAACAGTGGTGGACGATGGCACAGTAAAAGTGATGTGCTATTATGTATGGCAGAACAGTAAATACAAGTACAGTAAATAGTAAATACTGAATATTAAATATCTAAGTGTCTGGAAGTGGCAGTAATAAAGTGTGACAGTGGGCCTGTGGGCCTTTCTCAAACAATGTGTTTGGTAAATGTCCTGTAAGGCCAGGAGTTTATTTCCAGTGATGAGCTCTGCTGTTCTCACCACTCTCTCGAGCTTTGCGGTCGAGAAAAGAGCAGCTGCCGTACCAAACAATGATACAGCTGGTTAGAATGCTCTGTATGGTGCAGCGGTAGAGGTTTGACAAGTCAAAGGAAATGCCAAACCTCTTAAGCCTCTGCAGGAAGTAGAGACCCTGACAGGCTGCTCTCACTACTGTCTGTGTGGAGGCTCCAGGAGAGATCCTCAGAGATGTGGACACCAAGGTACTTGTAGCTCTTAACTCTGTCCACCTCCACCCCACTGATGTGGAGAGGAGTGTGACCCCCACTCTGAGTACAAGAGGGGGCTAAGCATACATCCCTGTAGGGCACCAGTGCTGAGTGTGTGTGTGAAGGAAGTGTGTCTGCCAATCCTGACCACCTGGGGTCTGCCCATCAGGAAGTTCAGAATCCAGTTACACAGGTGACTGTTAAGTCCCAGATCCTTCAACTTGAGCTATAATCAATAAACAGCATTCGCACATAGGTGTGTCTTTCCTCCAGGTGTTTCAAGGCAGAGTGCATGGCCATTACAATGGTGTCATCAGTGGATCTATTAACTTGTTAACTATCCTCATCCTTACTTATTAATAGTCATAACATGCACTTGTCTTTCATGATCTTAATCTCCCTCGTTTCTGTCAGTCCTTTCATTTCTGTGCTTTACAACCTTTTTTCTACTTTCTTCCCTTTTTTCTCTCTGTATTTCCATTTTTACTGTAGCCTTGTGGGTGGAATAATGATGATAACAAAATGACAATTATAATTTCATAAAAAGAAATTCCATTATAATCCAGAGATATCAACCAGGAAAGGAACACCGTGAAGGCCATCATCAGCAAGTGGAGAATGGAGCACCACAGTGACATTTCAAATACTGCTGATCTCCTAAGATTTTCACACACAGTCTCTGGTGTTTACACAGAATGGTGCAAAAAACAAAAACATCCTGTATTCTGTTGGGTACCCAACATTCTGTCACGGTGCTAATTGAACAACTCTGAAAGAGTTACTGCACTCGAAGGTTGAGTCGTAGACTGTGTCAAGGAGTTGAGTGAGTGTGTTCCCCATCATGAGTTCCAGAATAAATGACAGTCCACAGAAGCATGTTTATGGTAGAACGTGAATGTGATCGAGTCAAGAAAAACATGGAACTCACTGTCCAGAATTTGGGTCAATCTGTAATAGACTGCTAAAAAAGATGTGATCTGCGTATTGACAACAAACTCAAATCTTTTGCACCTCTGATGTCCACTCCTGTACTGCCAAAACCAAGTTTTGCTGTTTCAAGATCCCAAGATCAAACATATGACATCCCATGAAATCATTTATCCATTCTAGAGAATTCTACCACAATACGATACAACCCAGCTGTTAATCTTGATTTCCCAGGTTTCAGCAATCACCTAGATGAAGATCCAATCATGTTCATAGAGTGCTGTGAGGGGTGCTTTGCTGTTTGTTCATTGAATGATTACGAGACTATGGCCTCACTTAGCTCAGTACTGAAGGGAACCGCGAAAGAGAAGCAGAGAAGAGGAATGTGCATTGTTGGAGTCAGTTTAAGGAGATCTTCTTATGTTCATTTTTTTTGAGGATTATGAGGATGTAGCTACAAGGAAGCTTATGGAGAGAAAGCAGGGAGAAAAGGAAAATATTAATGATTTTGCATTTCACTACCATGCATTATGCTTAAGATGGAAGAAAGAGATGACCGAAAAGGAAGTTGTACATGCCATTCTTTGCAACTGTAATCCCCGGTTAGGTAGTGTGTTAGGAGGCACGGTCAGCAATGTAGGCGAGCTAGTGAGAATTGGCATTCAAATTGAAAAGGATTTCAATGAAGCAAAGTGATATTGGAATCAGGTCAATTCTGAGGAGCAAAGAAAGAAACCTCAAACCCCCCATGAACTCCAAACTAAAGTCATACCAGCAAACACTAGAGTTGTACAGTCCATAATAAAGTCTGATCAAACTGTAATCAAAATAGTCAACATTCTTATCATACTCCACAATAGATTTTCCCCAGCCATGGTCTACACAATGCTCATTGTCTCTTATACAGGAATCACTCTAGAAACAACTGAGTTCTGGAATTGTGCTAGATTTTAGAAGGGCCCAGTACAGTTTTCTGTCTGCAGAAAGTCACCATGCTTTTCCATTCCTGGCACATGATTCCACTTCCTCAATACATTTTTACCTTGCCATGCCCACGCTTGCAGTATCTGAAACAGTCCTCCAGTCCATTCAGCAGCTAGCACAGAAGGCTGAGACCACACAACCATTCAGAGACATGCTGGAAAACCTACTGTTCGACTGACCCACAGTTTGCTCACAAGAAATCGGAAAATTCCAACATAGTGAAACATTGTATCATAGCCATCAATGAGGTTCTAGGTAGAAAGAGGGCATACAGACTTTGCATAGACAAACAGCAAGTCATTGAAACTGAAATCCAAGAGCTACTACACGATAAATTCAACAGGCCAAAAGTGGAAACTCCAAGGTTACGCATTGATTACCGAGGTTTAAATGCCAAGACTCATCTCGATGCCTTCCCCATGCCACAGATCCAAGTGATTCTGGAGCTTCTGTTTTTAGTACACTGGATCTAAACAGCGGCTATTGGCAAATAGTGGTGGAAGCTGATAGTACTAAAAAAACCGCATTCATTACATCTTTGATTTCTACACCTTTCTTTTGGCCTAAAAAAATGCAGCTGCATCGTTTCAGAGGCTGATGGAACATGTCCTGAGAGAAGTAATAGGGAAGTGCATCTGTGTGTACTCTCGGAATGAGCCCGAGCGCATCCAACACCTCAGTCAGGTATTACGTTGTCTTCAATCCAGGGATAACTTTAAACCTCGGAAAATGTAACTTCATGCAACACCATCACATTCCTAGGCCACATTGTCTCAGCAGAATGAGTCTAGATAAATCCAGACAGGGTAGCAGCCATCAATGAATTCCCCACATCTCAATCGCTGAAAGATGTTCAACATTTTCTAGGTTTAGCAGGGTGGTACCATCTCTTCATACCCAACTTTTCACCAAAAGCAGCACCATTACATGCCCTAAAGCAGAAAAAAAGCCACATGGACCTGGACAGAAGATTGTCAACATTCATTCAATTCCATCAAACAGGACCTAACTCAAGCACCAGTATTAATTCCACCGGACTTCAGTAAACCTTTCCGTGTTCAGGCAGATGCAAGCAAGGTTGGACTGGAAGTAGTGCTAACTCAGAAGTTGAATGAAGGAGAATGTGTCATTGCATACACCTCAAGACTACTGCAAGGAGCAGAGAAAGCATATTCCGTATCTGAAAAGGAGAGTTTAACAATCATGTGGGCAGTTGAAAAATGGAGACCATATCTTGAAGGGAGACCATTTGAGATAATCACCAACCATGCACCACTTACCTGGGTATTCCAACGTCCCAAACCTTCTTCACGACTGACATGCTGGACTATACCTTTGCAAGGATACAAATTCACTGTCAAATACTGTAAAGGACAATGTAATTCCGTTCCTGACGTGTTATCCAGGTAACCCAGAACACATTACGTCAGACATGGTTGCAGTAGTTTAAGCCTCAAAATCCACAGTTCTCCCTGTCAGTCTACCTGTCGACCTATCACACAATGACCCAGAGATAAAAGAACTCATCACCAAGGCAAAATTGAATTGAATTCGATTCAATTTTATTTGTATAGCACTTTTAACAATGGACATTGTCACAAAGCAGCTTTACAGAAATAAATACAGTACCAGTCTAAGGTTTGGACACATTTTCTTATTCAATGGTTTTTCTTTATTTTTATTGTTTTCAACATTGTATATTAATACTGAAAACATTCAGTATATGTAAAGAACACATATGGAATTATGTAGTAAACAAAAACATGTTAAATAACCCAGAATATGTTTTATATTTTCAATTCTTCAAAGTAGCCACCTTTTGCTTTGATGACAGCTTTGCACTCTCTTGGCATTCTCTCAGTCAGCGTCATGAGGTAGTCACCTGAATCTTGAAGGAGTTCCCAGAGGTGCTGAGTACTTGTTAGCTGCTTTTCCTTCACTCTCCCGTCCAACTCATCCCAAATCATCTCAGTTGGATTTAGATCGGGTGATTGTGGAGGCCAGGTCATCTGATGCAGTACTCCATCACTCTCCTTCTTCGACAAATAGCTCTTACATAACCTAGAGGTGTGTTTGGGGTCATTGTCCTGTTGGGAAACAAATGATGGCCCCCACTAAGTGCAAACCAGATGGGTTGGCATGTGTCTCCAGAATGCTGTGGTAGCCATGCTGGTTAAGTGTGCCCTCAGTTTTTACTAAGTCACCAACAGTGTCACCAGCAAAGCACCCCCACACCATCACACATCCTCCTCAGTGCTTCACAGTGGGAACCACACATTCAAGAACCGTCCGTTCACCCTCTCTACGTCTAACAAAGACATGGTGGTTAGAGCCAAAAATCTCAAATTTGGACTCATCAGACCAAAGGACAGTTTTACACTGATCTAATGTCCATTCCTTGTGTTTCTTGGCCCAAGCAAGTCTCTTCTGCTTGTTGTTCTTCCAAAGTAATGTTTTTTTTTTTGCCGCAAATTGACCATGAAGGCCGATTCAAAGTTCTTGAGATTTTTCAGATTAACTGACCTTCATTTCTTAAAGTAATGATGGACTGTCTTTTCTCTTTACTTAACTGAGTGTTTCTTGCCATAATATGTATTTGTACAGTAGTTGTATTAACACTAATAGGGCTATTGACTCTGTACCCACCCTTCCTCTGCACAAGACAACTGATGGTCTAAAGCACATTAAGAAATGTCACAAATTAACTCTTGACAAGGCACATCTGTGAATTGAAAACCATTCCAGGTGACTACCTTGTGAATCTGATGAGAGAATACCATGAGTGTGCCAAGCTGTCATCAAAGCTAAATGTAGCTACTTTGGATCTAAAATATAAAACATATTGTGGGTTGTTTAACACTTTTTTGTTTACTACATAATTCCATACGTGTTCTTTCATAGTCTGGATGTCTTCAGTATTAATGTACAATGTTGAAAATAATAAAAAATAAAGAAAAACCACTGAAGGAGAAGGTGTGTCCAAACTTTTGACTGGTACTGTACATTCAAATTAAATTAAATCAAAATAAATTGTAAATATGTGAATTTATCCCTAATGAGCAAGCTGGAGGTGGTGGTGGCAAGGAAAAACTCCCTGAGACGAGGAAGAAACCTTGAGAGGAACCAAACTCAAAAGGGAACCCATCCTCATCTGGGTGATAACGGCTAGTGCAATTATAAATAAATCCCTTCTATAACTGTGTACTACATGGACAAATAGTGCAATTGTGCAACCAGTAAATTCCTTACAGTATTCAAATGAAATCTGGTTTGTTGAACCTATCCACTGTCCACTGATGGAGACCTGAGTGCAGAACTGCTCGAGGAAACCGCAGCCCCAAAGCCACGACAGCAATCGCAGTCCCAAAACAACTCCCCATATGAGATCCCCAAGCCATCTCCACGGCCCCCAAGTGGCACCATCCCCATCAGTCCCAATGATCTTCAGGCCATCCATGTGGGGCCACCCCCAGCAGCAGCGAGCGATCTCAACCGATGAGAACTCCAACCAGAAGTAGGGCATCAGGATGGGTCAGGCAGGTCCAGGGAGCAGAAGGGGTAAGGATCACTGGTATCTCAAGAGTAGCATGTGTAGCTCAACACAGAGAGAGAGAGAGAGAGAGAGAGAGAGAGAGAGAGAGAGAGAGATTGTTAGGTAAGCTTTTGTCCCGTAATGGTTAAGGACAATGAACTTTGCGTGCAGAGTGCAAGCAGGGACTCCGGCAAGACTAGCTGTGACAACATAACTAAAAGGGAAAGCCAGAAGGTAACACAGACATGAGGGCGCCCTGGGACATAAAGCGACCAGCCACTCCACTGTCAACAAACCTTAAACAGACAAAAATCACAGACAGACCAGGACATTTCACATGTACAATGCATCATCGAAAATGGTCTCTTGTTTTGTAGTTCGCATGACAGACAAGTAGGTCAGAACCTGCAGCTGATTATTCCCTCAAGTCTGTGTGAGGAGTTCCTACGTTATGCCCATGACAACCCTTTATTGGACATCTCTTAAGCCTAATTATACTACCTGCCCTGTGGGGGCGCTAGGAAGCTATACTCTGTTATAAACAGGGGAGAATAGTAGAAGAACTGAGGTTGTAATGGAGGTGGTAAGCACGGCTTACCTGTCCAAACCTGCAAGCTGAAGTCCTGATTGGGAAACTTATGGTTTGGTGCTCAATCTCAAGCAGGTAGTGTTTTCTTTTCTTGTGTTTATGGTATATTGTTGATTTATTGGTGTTGTTTATTTTCTAACACGGCATATTTTATGTTGTAGAAAGCCTTTTTTTGTGTGCTAGATTCACTATCATTGTTGTACCTGTCTGTGCTCCGTAAACGCTGAAGGAGTTCATACTTAACACATTTTGTGGATCCTGTATGGATTGTGCCCTTGAAAGGATTATAAAGATTAATAACTGCACAAAGGATTATATTTTCACGGGGAAAGCCTTTTGGATCGGCCACAAGGACTATGGCTGCCGGACGCTGTTCCTATGGGCATTTATTGAATGGACATTTGACTTAATCATCAATGATTCTTGGATAAGGCTATTTTCACTTATTATTCTCTCATGTGGCTGTTTTGCATTTGTACATATTAACTCTTATTCATTGGGGCGGTGTGATAGAACAAATAAATTTCAATGACGGATTTATTCAATTGATTTCTTTTTTTTTTTTTTTTTTTTTTTTTTTTTTTTTTTTTTTTTTTTTTTTTTTTTTTTTTTTTTTTTTTGTTTTTTTTTTTTTTTTTTTTTTTTTTTTTTTTTTTTTTTTTTTTTTTTTTTTTTTTTTTTTTTTTTTTTTTTTTTTTTTTTTATTTTTTTTTTTTTTTTTTTTTTTTTTTTTTTTTTTTTTTTTTTTTTTTTTTTTTTTTTTTTTTTTTTTTTTTTTTTTTTTTTTTTTTTTATACAGTTCTGGGTAGTCAGTTTTCATTTGGTTTTATTTATTTATTTATTTATTTTGGTTTTCATTTTTAGTTACCGGGTCCTCTCTATAAAATGGATTTATAACTGTAGCTTGTGCGAGTCACGGTGACGGTTGTATGTATATACAGCTATGATGTGTCTTGTAGAGCTTGCTGAAGTACTGCGACAACACCACTCTTTGTGACTGCAGACCTTGCTATTTATAGCAGTGTGCAGCAGATGTTATGGAGCAAACCACCTTCACAGTCAAACTAGGAGGTATGCACATTACCATGGTTTACCTGGCAAGCATTGGCAGGCTCTATGATGATGGTGGGCTCTTTGACATAATGACTGATGAGTCAGATGTGTATGCTGAGGGAACAGCTTGACAAACACTTCATGGCAGAAAACTGGCAAGAGGTGTACATGTACAACATGCATTCCATGCAGTGGGAACAAGATGCTATGCAGATTTGTCAGCAGCTATACAGTTGATACAGGACCAAAGAAAATCTTGTATAGTCTTGTAGACTATTATTTTGGCAGGAGGATTTGAAATGGTGAAGAGGTCAAAATGGTCAGCCAGTCAGGGGTTGAAAGCTTAACTGACCTATACAGTTTCCAGGAGGAAGCTGATACCAGATGCACAGTCACATTCCCGTCTCATTATCAAATCAAATGTGAGGAAACAGGTGTACTTGTTTTGCTTGCCTACTATGCAGGCAAAGATGGTTGCACTATCCACTGTCTACATGCACTCTGGATGTGGTCAAATGGAAAGATTTTCCCAGTGCAAGAGGATGGGGAGTCAGAGAAGCTGGATCAATTGAGGTCACACTGTCTTAGAAACCAGCTGCTCCAAATGGGCTCAGAATTATCACACTGCAATGATGGGAATTGCAGTTACAGCAGAAAATGCCAGTGCCCTTCAGTGGGCTTGACTTGCACAGTTTTCCTCGTGCTGTTTCCCTGAATGCCCAAAGATGACACACTTAGTCACTGAGGATAATGTGGAGGAGTAATATGGTTGCAGTGCTAACAAAAAAGATGGAAAGAAAGCAATCATTCTTGCTCAGTCATTCAGAATCAATCATCATTCAGTCATTCTTCTTCAGTGTTTCAGCACTGGGCAACTTTCATCTAAAGGCGTTTCCTTTTCACATATGTTCAAGCTATAATGCAAACTATTTTTTTGCATTCAGAAAAAAAAATTATTTACCCCTTAAAGTTAATTCAACAATTTCAATAAGTGGTCTGTTTCAATTTCTGCCTGATTAAACTGTATCTTATAGTTGCTAGGTTGTCTGCAGACATGCCATTTCATTTTGCTTGGGCCATGTCACATATTTCATGTTGCAGATCACTGAACTAAACCTGCTTCAGTTACAAGTCATATATTAATGGATTCAGCACTGTCATGCCTTTCCAATCCCAGCCAAAGCTGCTTAAAAGTAAAAGAATACATTCATCACAGACTTTTATGTTTTATATTTCTGCTTATTGTAGGTATGTGTTTGTAGGACTGTGTTCCCCCCATCACTAGCACACCACTTTTGGGATCAGTCACAGCATGGATTATGAAAATACATTAATTCAGGAACTCCCATTCAGCCTGGTTTTATTTTGCACTTTTTATTTGTGGGGTGTGTCACAATGTCTGTCAATATAACCACTGTCAATTTAACCACAGCTTGTTGTGCTTTGTTCTACTTCCGGTGGGGTATCTGAAAATTTTGGGTACTTCTCACTAGACTAATAAGTTGGCAGTGCATAAACACCTTATCACAAAGACCAAATCTATATTTGGAAATTCATTGTTGAAAAACATGTAGGCTTTGGTCTACAGAGATGTGCAAGATGATAATCTGGTGTGAGCAGACATCCATCACCATATTTTTGCCCTCCAGTTCCAGTTCATCCTTCCAGTACAGTTAGAGACACTTATGGCATATGGCATAATCTATGCCAAGGCCCACTGAAGCTGTTTGGACAGGTCATGGTAGACCAACACCTTACTAACTTGATGTTTTTCCTTTAATTTGTCACCCATCAGTATGTACTCCACTTTTAATACTTTGGTGGTATATGAAATTAAGCCTCTAATTTAGATAGTGTCAGCGTTTGCCATAATGGTTGTCTATTTGAATACCAGGAAGAAATGTCTAGATGATATTAAGTTTTGCTTTTCTCATTGCAGGGCAATCACCAATGCTGGTTTCAAACAAGAAGTTTCAACACGGGTATATTTCAAAGCACTATAATTCTTCTGTAATATAAAGCAAAGATTAGAGCTATTAAATATTATTTACATTGTTTTTGTAAGCTTGCCAGGGTCTTCATGGTCTTAGTAAAATTAGGCTCGGTTACAACAAGTCTTTTTAAAATACTGGATTAAACAGGAAGATGCATCATAACCTTCATAACTGACTCCTCCTTCCAACAGGACAACACAATGCTACAAGGCAAAAAGTATATGAGTGCAAAGCAGAGAAGGTAAAACCTTAAATATAGATAAAAATAATGTTGTGTAGTATCTATATGGGTTTGAAGCTGAATGAGTGTATCCTGGTATCCAGGGATATGAAGAAGAAGCAGAAACAGGGAAGCAGTGAACATCCGGAAGAACCTGAGATGAAAAAAGAGGAGAGCCAAAGTTCTTCTGCAACTAACCAGAGTTCTAAGAGTGGAGGAACTGCTCAGCCTCTGAAGAGGGGACAGAAGGTTACGCTGCATCACAGTTGAACTTCAATCTTTAGAAACATACTAACCTATGTTAATGGAACACAAGAGGGTGGTTTGGGGTCACATCAGGCAGGATCCCAGAGATGTTACTGCATGTCTCAGATTTTATTCATTCTTTATTTTATTTGCTGTTGTGACCTAAAATCAAAGTCTGTAAAGTATTTTGGCTGAACATGGAAGGACCTTCCAACTTAACATGACCATACTTTAAATTTTTGCTCAAATTTTTTAAACTTTTTTTAAAATGCCCATGTGCTACCCTTTGCCGGGGCCTAATGGCTGACGACTCTGACCCCGAAATAAATAAATAAATAATCCTTAGGAAAACAATAGGGCCCTGCACACTTTCAGTGCTTGGGCCCTAATAATAAATATAGCTGCAAGCAGTGATGATGGGGCCAAGCACTACGGTGCCATCGCCACCAGGTGGGTGTATGGAAACAGTGCATAGTGAAGCGAGTGCTGTAGAGTAAATTGTTTTGCGCTGATCTGTTAGGTTAAGCCCAGGTCTAGGGCTTTACAACAGCTTCCATGTCCAAATATACAGCTCATATTTGGTGATATAATGCATGAAGATGATAAGAGATATATGTTGTTATCCTAATTTGCCATTAATTAATTATAGTGAAGTAATGTGTAGTGGGCACATGCATTTAAGGTGGTGCAGCATAGCCCCCATGATCAAACATACAACAACTAAATCAGACAAAGTACTTAGAAGATATTAGACTCTTCCTGTTTCCCCCTTCGTTAATTGAATCCCTTTCCATGGCCACACCATTTGAGATATCAAAAATCCATTCGCAATTTAGCATCTTCAGTTTATTGGTATAAGGTTAACCACATTTGGTGAGGATCGCTTGAATCCACTTGGAGGAGTATTTAAAAGTCCACCACATGCACTTTTCACAAAATCCAATATGGCCGACTTGCTGTTGGGCGGAGCTAATGATTGCCAGTGCGAAAGTTGTTTGGGTCAATGAGAACAATGTTTGTACTGAGTTTTGTGCGTACAAGTATGTACGATGTATGCACCAAGTTTATGTACCGTGTAAAATTTACAGTGTAACACTGACGTGTCTGCAAAATTTCATGAGCAAAACCCCTGAAACCTTGAAAAAAAAAAAATTCCTTAGGAAAACAATAGGGCCCTATGCACTTTCAGTACTTGGGCCCTATAAAGAATGAACAAAATCTGAGACAGGCAGCAACAACCTTATACCTTTGACACGGAATGACTGAAGAATGGCCTGTTTATCATATCTCTCAGGAAATTAGGGCCATGGTATTATATATCAGTACTGCAAAAGACACTAATGTGGTCTTGCATTGTTTGTGCTCTTTTAGAACAAGCTGAAGAAAATCAAAGACAAATACAAAGACCAAGATGAGGAGGATCGAGAGCTAATGATGAAGCTACTTGGGGTTGGTAGTGTTTTATGTGTGTTGTTTGTCCATTAGTCACTTTGGTTCAGATATCAATTTAACCCTCTTCGCACAGTCTGCAGGCTCCAATAAAGAAGAGAAAGGGAAGAAAGGAAAGAAAGGAAAAGAGGAGCCCGTGAAGCTAGCACCTCAGAAATCTGCTCAAAAGCCCAGAGTTCCAGCGAATGTAGTGAAGAAAGCTGAACAGCCTGTGGCTGAAATCAGTCAAGCAGGACAATACAGCACAGAACAGGATGACAAGGTAATTGTCATTTGGGGGTTATTTACAAATGCTGGTTACGTGTCCATCACAAAATACCAGAATATTGTAAATGCTGTTGTAATGATAGGAAAATGTAATATTGAACCATACAGTGGATATAAAAAGTCTACACACCCCTGTTAAAATGGCAGGTTTTTTTGTGATGTGAAACCAAGATAAATCGTGTCAGAACGTTTTCTACCCTCAATGTGAAATTACAACATGTAAAAAGTGAAAAACAATCGGAAACATTTTAGGGAAAAATAGGAAAAATAAAATACTTATAATAACCTGGTGCAAGTGTGCACTCCCCTAAAGTAATACATTGTTGAAGCACCTTTTGATTTTATTACACCACTGAGTCTTTTTGGCTAAGAGTCTATCAGCATGGCATATCTTGACTTTGCAATATTTTCTCACTCTTTCTTGCAAAAACATTCTAGATCCATCAGACTGAAAAGGCATCTCCTGTGCACAGACTGCTTCAGCTCGCCCCACAGATTTTTAGTTGGATTCAGGTCTGGGCTCTGGCTAGGCAATTCAAAAACATTGATCTTCTTTTGCTTAAGCCATTCTTTTGTTGATTTGGATGTATGCTTTGGGTCATTGATGTGCTAAAAGGGGAAATTCTGTTTCATCTTCAGCTTACTAGCACCAAACATCCAAACACACCTTTTGGAATTACGGAATTATTATACCTTTTGGAATTGGTCTCATCAGACCATAACACATTTTGCCACATAGTTTGGAGTGATTTAGCTGAGATTGGATGGGGTTTTTTTTTTGTTTTGAGAAAGGGTTTCCATCTAGCCACCCCATAGCCTAGACAGGTGAAGAATATGAGAGATTGTTGTCACATGCAGAGAGTAAAGAGTACTTGTCAGATATTCCTGCAGCTCCTTTAATGTTGCCGTAGGTCTGTTGGCAGTCTCCCTGTTAAGTTTTTGTCTTGTCCTTTCATACATTTTGGAGAGACATCCTGTTCTTGGTGATGTCACTGTGTTGCTCTATTTTCTCCACTTGTTGATGATGGCCTCCATGGTGTTAAATGGTACATATAATGTTTTGGAAATTTCTTGTACCTCTTTCCTGATTGATACCTTTTGACAGTGGGACCCCATACAGGCTTCAGAAGTCAGATGAAACCAAGAAGAATATTGGAAACAGCTGGTCTTTATTTGGGGTTAATGAGAATAATTGCATTGATGACAGCTGTACATTCTGTGACATTCTGAACACAGCCACATCCCCAATTATAAAAGGTTGTGCACACTTATGCAATGAGGTTATTTTTTTAATTGTTTATTAAATCTTTTTTATTTTTCCCTAAAATGTTTCTGATTGTTTTTCACTTAATTCTTATACATTGTAATTTCACACTGAGGGTGGAAAAAGTTCTGACATTTATCTTGGTTTCATTTTTTTACCTGTGAAAATTTTAACATGGGTATGTAGATTTTTTATATCCATTGTATATAAAGGAATATTTTTCCAGGTAGTTTATGAGAATGCCTATATTGTTATTGTTACTGTTACAAACTCTTTTTGAGTCACATTTTATGAGGTTTCATTTTAGACATAATGCTTGATATGCCTGATGCTTATTGCAGAGATAATGTTTTTTTTCTCCACTACAGGATCCTGATGATTTGGATCAGGAGACTCCTGTAGCAGAGGTAAACCTCTACATTAAGGACAGATATAACATCATGCTCTCCTGTGTTGATGGTCTCTAATACTTCTCATAGATGTGTGAACTCATTCAGCAAGATTTCCCAGTCACTGCAATTTAAGAATATCACCCAATATAATCACCCAAGATTTTGTTCTGCATATGTTGATCCCATCTATTATAATTTTTTTTTTATGAAAACAGGTTCCACAGTACACATCTTAAGAGAATAGCCTACTTGTACTTCAAGGTTCAATCTGTTCACACTTAAATGTACTGCAGTGTGCATTTTTTCATAAACCGTTTCATGAATATTTAATTTCAATTTTATGAGGAAAAAAAAAAAAAATCCTATTTTTAGTATATGCCAAAAGAACAAAAATAAAAAAGCTCATTCATGTTGAAGTCTTCCCACATTTAGCTCAGATCGATGATTTAATATTATGGGTGTCATTCTTACATAACTGTTCCCGTTACTGGCGGCACAATGATGCAATGGGTAGTGTTGCTGCATCATGGCTCCAGGGTCCCCAGATTGATCTCAAACTTGGGTTACTGTCTGTGTGGAGTTTCTATGCATGTTCTCCCTGTGTCCACGAGTTTTCTCCAGGTTCTCTGGTTTTCTTCCCATCTCCCAAAAACATGGCAGTAGATGGACTGGCTAAGGTATATTGTGTCTAGGTGTGTGTGAATGTGTACCCTGCAGTGAACTGTTTCCCATCCAAGGTGTATTCCAGCCTATACAGATTCACTGTGAGTCTGACCAGGATAAAGTAAATGAATGAATAAAATAATATTCTCATTATATTAAATATTCTTACCAGACCTCTTCTAGGTGCCATTACCATAAAACCACCACCACCAGTCATACATGTTACTTCTTTTATACATGTGCAGAATGAGTAACAGAGGAAATTAGGGCAAATTATTCAGTTTATTTTAACACGCGGTTGCAATTCTGGCCCTCATGAGGTCCACAGGAACATATTTGAAGAGACATGTTTGTAAATTCTGTTCAGTTATGTGGTCAAAACCATTGAACACTTTTTTGGTATGTGTTCTCCCACTCCCTGTATTTTTGTTGTAAATAGTGCTTATTGTTATGCGTTTAGAAAGATACAACACTAACTTACACAGTCTTAATACCAACTGTCTTGAATGCAGTGACATGAAGAGAAATATTTAATTCTAACGTCTCAAGAAATGTTGAATACACCAAAATACAGAATATACAGTATATAATGTGCCAGAATAGTCCTGCACCAACCACTCCTCAAAATACGAATTTATTTATTAGCACCAGCGGGATAACTTGTTCAAATATGATGCACTGTGTTTGTATTTAGTTAACCCTGTTAGTATGATGTGTATAAATTCTTTATTTTTTATTTTAGGAATATGAAAATTTTCTCGACTGTCTCACTGGTCAGCCACATCCAGACGATGTGCTGCTGTTTGCAGTGCCTGTGTGTGCACCTTACACAGCTCTCTCCAATTACAAGTACATGTCTGATCTCTGTTCATCTGTAATCATGTATTTGAGTGCACAGTTAACACACATATACAGCCTGCACCGACTTTATACAACACTGTGTGTAAAAATATAACTTGCATAGCAGGATCACCCATCACAGAATTTCAAGATCTACTCTCTTTGTCAGATCCATTAAAAAGATTATTTATGATTTCCTGTATATTATATCATGAGCCTCACTCTTCCTCAGGCACAAAGTGAAATTGACTCCTGGGACACAGAAGAGAGGAAAAGGTAAAAATAAATAAATAAATAAATAAAACCATCCCTTTTCCTTATTTAAAATATGAATAGTTCTTTTCATATCTGAATAATGGCCCTTTAACTCTGTCAGCTGCCCGAACTGCTGTGTTCAGCTTCATGCATGCTAAAGAAGCCAGTGCCAGAGAGAAAGACCTGTTCCGCAGCGTTAAGGTATTTGACTCTCCTTCATTTGCTCATATCTAATAAACATTTGGTGTAAAATGAACTATTAATTCATTCATGAACTATTAATCAACTTAAACAACACTTTTACATCTTTTCATATAGGACACTGATCTATCAAGAAACATGCCCGGCAAAGTCAAAGTATCTGCTCCGAACCTTTTGGCAGCAAAGAAGAAGTAAACTTATGGAATACTGCCTTTGGTTGCAGACAATATTCAGCTGATTACAAAAGAGAAACCTTCACAGTTCATCTTGCCTTTTTGAAGCCTCAACATTAAGTTTTAGAAACATGTTAAATTGTTTATATATATATATATATATATAAATAAATTCTACTCCTTTACAGTTGGGGGTAACTGTATTGTTAAAATGTTTTCTTATTAGTTATTTGTTTAGCATAAAGTGCTTCTGCTACATATTTATCCAGTCCTATTGATTTGATTTTTGAGAGATTTGTGAAAAAAATATAAAGAACACTGTTGACAGCTTTAAAAAGGCATTGTTCAATTGTTATTTTTCTGTTCAAGACCAAAATATTTAGAGAAAAATGGCCACATTGTCTACTTCATCTCCAGAAAATCTCTGGCAAAACAGCCCACACTGTTTCATGTATCCTAATATAAAAATCCTAAGAATTATTAAAGCAAAATATGGCCTCTCAAATGCATGCACAAAGAGACAGATGAAATTAAGGCTTATGTACTTTGTAAACCTCTTGTGTACAGTGTATAACAAGTCCTGTTCATCTGCATAATGAAAGCAATGTGTAAAATTATACTCCTTCCTGACTGGTATTTCTATTGAAAATTGTAGTAATAAATCAAAGAGACTGGACATGTGCTATGCCAAGATGTTTTGCTGTTAGATGAGAGGTGAAATCATTCGAAGTTAACATGCCACATTAGATAATCAAAGGGACCAGATGAGTGAAATCAACCCTCATTAAAACAACATACATTAAGATTAACATTAACATTACTTGAATGACATGGAACACATGTACACAGTTATGTAGAATGTTAAAAATGCAAGTGAAGTTTAGTACGCCATATATTTTACATACAGGTTTTTAATGGATGGCAGTAACGAATGTTAACTATCAGTCCGGAGTCCTTATCTATCAAGTAAATAAGAACACTTTCCTTATACATAATTTGTATCCAATACAAGTAATTTAGTGGATGACATGTCTAGTATTAATAATAATGAATTAGCATGCTTCTGATTGCTTGTTTAATGGAAGGAGAGACGATGGTTATAAATATATATATATATATATATATCAACAGAAGAACTGGATGCTCAGGAGTGCGATCACAGCTCTTTATATAACAGCATCACTAAACCATGTAAAATCATAAATTTTATTTAGAATATACAAGTTTAACCAAACAACTACCATACAAGCTTTGATTTTAGACTAGAAGGGGCCTTTCACCTCCACACAGCATCTGCATCTCTGTCTCAGCATTCTTCTCAAACAAGCCTCTTTAGGGTTAAGCACAGGAGCACTGGAGTTGTGCCACAGATTCCCAATATTGCTCTTAGCTTACTGAAATGTGCATGTATATGGTTCTAGGATCCTCCAGTATGGGTTGAACCGAATCTCTGTTGGAGGCTGTGTAGGAGATGTTTGGGCAAGCAGTCAAACATGCTCTCAAGCTGATGTCTGTGCTGCATAACAACCTCTGTACAGCACCTATGCATAAACACACACACAAAAATCTCTGGCCACTGAGTAATATGACCGCATTATGTAATAGCCTGTGCTAAACACTCACCTAAGCAGGGATTTTGGCTGAACTGTGAAAATTAGTAGCTCATTGCTATGGGACTGTTGAGGAGAGAAAAACAAAATTTGTCATGGTTGAGAGTCCATGTGTGAAAGTGAAAAAATATGTAAACTAGGTGTTCAAAACAGTTTTTGGCTTTAAAGCAATAAATATTACAAAAAAATCTTGTTTTTCCTCGTCATTTCAGATTACTTTTGAGGACAAAATAATGAAGGCTCTTAAATGACCCAAATGTGCATCAGCAATTACAAGAAGCTAGTAGCAAGAAGGACAGGATAAAGACTGCCATTAGTTCCTCATGTACTGCTAATATGGATCACCATGTGCCTTCTAAAATTAGAAAGAGGCTATCCAGGAAGAGGGTACAAGAAAATACAAGGCACCTGAGAAATTCAGAAGGATTTTCAAAGTGCTGCATTTTAAGAAATCATTTACTCTTAGCAAGAGCCTACTTGTACTTCCAGGTCATGTTTGTTCACTTCAGTGTGCATATTTTTTGGATTCATGAAAATTTGATTTCTAGACTTTGTGTGATGAAACAAGTAGAAACAAAAACAACCCACTGTTAAAAGAAATGTTCATTTCCTATTTAATGTGTGCCAACAAAAATTCCTTTCCACATTTTCATTTTGAAATGAAAAATAAATTAACACAATGTACACAGACACGATGAGTAACCTTTAACCAAGTCTCATGTTTTCAAAGACAGACATCAGTTTTAACTGTGTGTGCTGAATCTTTTAACATAGTCTTTGAGTATCTTTTATATATTGTTTGTTTTATTTTAAACCCTAAAATTACAGTATGAAAGTATTGGTTTGTTTATGGCTTGTACACAACAGTTATCCCACATAATAATTTCTACTATGGTCCCAAATTAGCTTTTGATTAACATAGGCATACAATACATAAAATACAATGTAATTATTGCAACCAGTACTAACTTCAGTCCTAATAATTGCATTAACCTAAAGCAAAATATTGAGAACTCTCATCATTCCAAAATCCTTCAGCACATAAGAAAATGGATGTCTGTGTTTTCTTTTATGTTCATTTTATCATTGATTGCCATTTTAATGTTTAGACATTTAGCTATTTTTATTTTACGGAAAAATAAAAAATCTTGCATGTAACTAAAGTTGTTAGCTGAAGCAAAACACAAATGCATGTTTAGGGGTTATTTGGGATACAAGATCTCTATACTCACTGCTTGCTGATGTGAGAGAAGATTATTAGCGCAGCCCCCAAATACAAACACTTCTCCATCTAGACCTGAGCATGCTGTGTGCCAAAGTCTTCCCCCAGACACAAACACACACATTAAAAGAATGTAAAATGAACAGTGTTTATATGGTTTTAAATTAAATTCATTATCAAATAAATATACTAGAGGAAATCACACCTTGGACTTTTTTTGTGGCTGTGTTTAAACTGCTTCCACTCGTTTGTGGTCACACAGTACAGCCAGGCATCACCTACATGAGACAAGCCCTCAAATAAACCACTTTGAAATTTGGCACATCAAGAAACTGATATTTGGAGTCAATGTTTTTTATTACTCACTTAGTGTTTCTCGATTAGTAGTGAAGCCACCAAACAGGAAGATGTGATCTGATGACACGGGTAGGAAAGAGTGCCATGAGCGGCCAACTGGACCGTGCTGAGGTACTGACCTAGAATAAGTGCAAACTGAATATGGCTCACACAAGTACATGACCACATTTGGACTGTAATAGAGAAGTACAGAGATTTATTTTATGTGCCATCTCACATTTCAGTCCATTCCCAGGTGTCCATGTTAATATAGTACAGGTCATTTAGTCGATGATCCTGTTGAGAAATATATGCTCCTTATTAATGCAAACATAAATTGAATATAATTCTAAACAGTTATTAATTTTTAGATACGCACCATATATCGGCCTCCAAAAACATAACCTCTGTTTCCCATAGTAGCACAAGCATGGGCTGCACGTGGTGTTGGAGCATTTCCCTGTGTAGCATGCAAATAAATTAAAGTCTAATAGTGATTTATAAACCTTGTTAAAAAGACAGCAAGAAAAGAAGAGTAAAAATGGATTCATCCTTCAAACAATCAAACTCTCATTTCAAGACCATGCAAAACAATTAAAATGACAAGACATGATCAGCCAGACAGAAATAAATGCTTACTACCTTTGTAATGGGTTGACTCCAGGCTGACTTTTCAAGGTTAAGAATGTGAATATGATTGTTCCAGCCCCGTCCTTGGTGGTTACCCTGGAAGAGCATCACATTTAAAGACTTTCACTATTCTTTCTTCATTTTAAGTAACACTTAAAAACAGGTTGGCTGCCTACCATAAGCGAATTTTCATCTAATTCAAATGTTCCACGATGGTCTGCTTCTGCCTCATAGCCATAGCCCCCAAAATACACCAGCCTGTGATTACAAGGAACACGAATAAACTTTATAGGTTCAAGCTATCCAAATTTTATACAGATGCTTTAAGTTCCTGTTACTCACATGGAGTCCAGGAGAGTTTCGTGTCTTTTTTTATGTACATATAATATAATACATACATATAAAAATATTTTACAAATTAAACTTTAATGAAAATCACACCCACTGTAAATTGAATGATAAACTGATTGATGGCATCATGTATTCTGTTAAATACCAGAATATTTTAACCCAAAACCTGGTTGCCTCTGCCAGGGACTTAGCCATAAATGGAGCTTTCAAAAAAATGCTGACCTAAAACAATCAAATCAACACAAAACACAAAATTGTTGTTTTTTTCATTGGTCACCCGAGACTCCTAATCAGGAGGTTGCTACTGATCAGAAGGTCGATGGTTAAAGCCCCAGTACCGCCAAACTGCTATTGTTGGGTCCTTGAGCAAAGTTTCAGTTTAAGCGTTAACAGGTTTCTATGGGAGGAAAACATTTAATGTGAAACTTTGCGCGTTGCGTTCAGATTCTACATAGTATGTCTCATTAATAAGGTGGGTACTAAATTTGGTCTTTTAATATCACTGTCTTAATACATAAAGCCAGGTTAAGTGTTTTCTTTATAATGGGTTTGTATGGGAAAACGCTTAACGTGAAACTTTGCGCGTTGTGTTCAAATTCTGGATTCATCTGTTTGTCTGTATATAGTATCATCGACAAGGTGTATACTAAATTTGGTCTTTTAATATCACTGTCTTAATACATTAAGCCAGGTTAAGCTTTTTCTTTATAATGGGTTTCTATGGGGGAGAAAATGCTTAACATAAAAATACCCTCGTTCCACTTGGATTACGGTGCCGTTGTCTTAGCAGTAGATAGTGTTTATGACAAGAGAAATGTGAGAGAAAAATGGTTTTCCCTGGTTGTTGTTTTAGTACATTAAGCCACTTTAAGCCACTTTTTTCAAGTTAAGCGTTTTAGAATGTCCCTTGATTATCCCTGCTTTTGCTGTTCGCTGATTGCCTGACCTGTGTCTGTGATCTGTTTACTGATTTTGATTCACGATTTGGATTTGTCTGCTTACCTCTCAAATAAAATGCTTAAACTGCATTTGCATCCGTCTCTACTTGTCACCATGTCATGTTTGGCGTTCATTCTTATGTAAACAAACACGCATGAAAACACAATGGGCAATATCCATCCATCCATTTTCTCTACCACTTATCCTACACAGGGCTGGGCAATATCGAGGTCATCAAAAATGATCGAGGTCATGTCTATATATCGTACAATAAGTTGATAATTATCGTGACAGGCCTATTTGCACCCAGAGAATTTAAAACTGTAAAATTTTTAAAAGACAAAGTACAGGGTGTCTCAAAAGTCTCCATACACAGGGGAAATTAACACTTTAGCAAACTGTCTTCCAAAATCTTTCACACTTATATTATATATTTTTTCCAGATAGCCTTTAAAATGCCTTTGACATTCTTCATTCACCAGGAAAAGATACAGCACAAAGATCATTTAAAGGAACGCATTCAGTGCAATTACATGCCTAACAATTGATGTGTTAACATGAGTCCATCATGAGTGGGAGATGGCTCCGTGTGTGTTTACAAAGAAATGGCAATCATGTAGAGGATGTTTTGTAACTAAACTTATATTTTGCAAAAAGGTGTTAATTTCCCCTATGTATGGAGACTTTTTGGAAACCCTGTAGTGTCAGCTGACAGCAGAGTTTTTTGCAGACAGAAAGCAAGAGGTTTAAAAGTTGCAGCCAGCTGCTGCAATTCAGCAAAATTAGCTCTGAAGCCAGGACAGTCCATAAGTATGTAGGGAGTACTGGTACACTCCCCTTCGTTCTGCCTTTTGGGGAATGGCTTCTGCCGATAGGACCACTCTCTCTCATTACGACACCTTTAACTGGTTTGGTCTTTTATGTTCTCATCTTGTGATACTTTAGAGTGTGATCCTCCAGCCTTTTAGAGTTCTTGTTAATTGTTTGATTTTCTATTGTAGAATTGTGACTGGATTGATATCGTTTCATTCTGATTTTCTGCACTGTCTGGCAATTCACTGTAAAGGATTTTTTTTTTTGCCATTGAAGCAAAGGTTTTATTTAAAGAAAAGGAGGGGACCTCTTTATGTGCTTCAGTATAACTCATTTTCTTTGCACATCTGATTTTCTGGATCTCTTTCCCTTTAATCCACATCAGGCATTCTTTTGATAGCCATATGTTCTCCTCCACAATTGCAGAACTTGGATGGCTTCTGACAGCTTTTTGCATCATGAACCTCCTCACCACAATTACAACATGTATTCTTATTCTTACAGTCTTATTCTTATAAATGGAAAAAGGAGATTTTTGTGATCTGCATAATCGATGACATAGACTGAATAATTATGAATTTTGGCCAAACTTCAATATTTTGTAGGGGAGCACATTTATTTGCAAAGGTACAGTCTGTGTCCAAATCTAAAAGCCATTTCTTGGATGTATGTTTGGTAGCCATGTTTAAAGTGTTTTGCTTCATCATCTCTACTCCCCACCCACCTCGGAGTCCAACAAGGGGATGCACAGAGCCACGGACATCCAGCAGATTATGCACCAGTGATACAGGGATAGTATACTTGAGCAAAAAAAGCATAAAATGCTCAGTCCACTAAACTGACCCTTAGCCAATGCCTTCTTGGAGTACCTGAATGATACCTGATGTTATTATATCTCATAGTATTCCTAGGGCAAGTCTTGACCAGCTGATTGATTGGAATGGGCCTTTCCAACCTTTCCAACCCTACATGAAGTATGAGCCGTATCTGGTATATTGCTTACTAAGATTATATAAGATTTCACAATATTATACAGTGAATGTCCATACATCAAAATATGTGTGAAATACTTGCTTGCCACACAAAGGATGAGAAAAAGAAGAAAAATGTCTCCATTTTCCAATACCTGAACTTTTTGGGCTAATTTTTGGGGCTTTTATATGGTTTTTAGATGTAGTTGAGCTGAATTTTTTTTTTGCTGAAACCCATAAACCCTGGTTAACAAACACAGTTACCATTCAAAAAAAAAGCTGTTAGACTGTATGCTATACTGTACGTCTCTATGTAATCGACTCTCAACTGCCTATTACAGAGTTATTCTAAAATTTCACAAGAGAGTAGCCTATAGAATAAATCGGGTATAATAGCCTCCCAACTTAATTTAGTTTGAGGTCATTATTAATGTCGTACTGCCCCACCAAAATTTATGGTCGTGAGCTGCTCATAGATAATGCCATCCTTACTATGTAGGACCATGATGAATGCTAACCTGTTCAAGTACACCCAACAGCCTAGTTTGTCTTTACATGTGGGGGCCAAACCCTTAAGGTTCTTCATCCTCTCCCAATGGAAGTCAGAGGCCCTCAGAGCCAGACGATAAACCTGAAAAGTATAACAGAGGTGGTGGAGAATACTAAAACTGCAGTGCCATGAAGGCACAAATACACTGCATGCAATGAAAACAAAGATTCAATCTGTTGTTTCATATATTTAGGTACATCCAACACACATCCAACAGATTGTAAAAAGTATTTTTGCCCCTAATGAATTTCTGCCTAACATACTTAATATTGTAACATTTTACTTAATACGTAATAAGTTGCTGGGTGGTAGATTTTTTCCGATTTTCTAAGATAGTATTGCATCCCCTCGCACCATGAGCAAAATATTGGGAGTGATAGGATCCAAGATATATGCTGATACATATCATAGAGTTTAACATACCTTCAATCCCAGTAAGTACTGTTCTCAACACCTCCTTGGTCACTGACTTACTGGTTGCCTAGGATGGCACGCAATGCTGCTTTGATGGACCCGATATCCCTTTCCCATATTCCACCGAAATGAGAAGCATTAGGAGAATTAAAATGAACATTTATTTGCTGTAAGGACACCCTCTCCTGGCAAGCGGCACTAAAAAACTGTCTATCAAAACTGTTAAGCAAGTCAATGTGAATGCATTGTGTGGTTTGGCACTTTGACACCCCAACTTTTGTCACTTTTATGGCCATAACTACTGGTAAAGGGTCCAAAGCAATCCATTCCATTGGACCAGAAATGAGGTTGCCATATTTGTAGGTGAGGACCATAGTGAAATAAGGCTTTGTCATAATGTTTAACCAGACATTTGGTTAATGGCTGGGGTCTAAACCTACCAGATGGGTGGTGTCAGGTTCAGCATTGTACAGCTGTCACAATCATCCTCCCACTCTAATCAGCCTAATATAGGACTCATACTCAGGTGATAAAGTAGAGAGTCTGCTGGAGTGTGAAATCGGCCGATTGGCTTTGAGGGCTTTCATCTCCTCAGGAAAGCGTTCAGTTTGAGATTGGGATAACAGGATTGCTTCCACCTCTCTCCTAATCAGGTCTGTGACTCTGGAGGATAAAGACTGATATGTTTCTTCAAAAACATCAGTCCAAGTTGAATATTTGGTGAAATCGGGTGTTTGGTTTAAGGAATCAGTTAATGTATTACCACAGAATTGTTTTCTCATTTCTAATTTGGTTTCAGGATAAGTTAAATGATTGGCCACAAATTGATTGGCTTGTATTGGCAGGATTCTGATTTTATCCATGTTAACACTACTATGGAGTCAGACAATAAGATGGTTTAATCTATTTTCACCGTTAATTCAGTCCAAAGGTGTTTTGCTAATTGCACCTAGAGCAGAAGCTCTAGAACTTCAGGTGTTCCTTCAAGCTGTAAAGAGTCCACAGCTTGTAGCAATATTATTGTACGTTCTGAGCCATGTTCTAGAAGAGCATAGGCATGACAAGACTGGCCTCTATGACTCAGAATGGCTTTGACCAACTTCAGAAGAACTTTAGGTGAATAACTTTGTGGATTCAAATAAGACACTTTGGAGGGTGTGTGCTGAAGGTGTGGATCACCCGCTTTCATGTTTGCCTAATGGAGGATGCCTTGGTGTAAACCTTGAGATCACAATTAAAGACTTGCTGGGTTTTTTTTTTTTTTTTGCCATTCCCGCATCCTTACCATATTGTTTTTTTGCCAGTGCTTCTGATCCATTCCCTCAGGTCATTAGGGTTCAGTTGCTTGACTTACAGACAATAGGTCAAACTATGCCTTTGAGATATGCAGTATGCACATGACTCTGATGTTCCAGTCCCTTAAACCAGTGACTGACGCATTCCAACTAGAGATCATACTCTGAGGGCAAAGGTGTGAAAGCCCTTTGAGTTTCCTGGATGCATATGGGGAAGTTGTAAAATAGAAGATATGTTGTTCAAGGGCTGCTACAGACAAAGAATATGGGTGTGGGTCATGAGCATATTATAGTGCTATATGGAAAGCAGATGGTAACAGGAAGTGATCCAACAAGATGTGATATTTGAACATCTCATTCTTCAGGAGGGATCAGATTATCCAATGTCATTTTCAGCATAACAAATTTATATGGATCATCATTTCTGAAATCTGGAAAGGAAGGAGTTACTGTATGGAATGAACATATATAAGGTTCTTTAGGGTTAGGTGGTACATTTGTGGATGAAAATAGGTAAACTGGGGCTGGAGGCCAGTCACGGGAGCCAGCTGGGGGCAGGGGGCTGTGGAGGCTAGGCAGGGGAGCAGACTGAAGGCCATGGAGGTCAGGTCAGAGAGCAGGCTGAGAGCTGTCGAGGCTGGATAGGGAGCATGAACTCCTGGCTCTTGTCTGTTGCTCATGTAGGGGGGTTTATGAAAGTCTACGCTACTGTAGGGTATCTGTTTGCATTGATGTCCATCATCCACTGAATCGGAGTCATAGTCACAATGAGAAATGGAAGAATACAGAGAAACAGGGCCTGAAGCAAGAGATTCAGATTCCTTGGCTTGGTCAAGAAAGGATTCCACAGGATTCTTTAAGAGCTTTTACTGCCTCCTTTAAGTTTTGCATCTCTTCCTTCAAATGCTTCGATGGTAATTGTGAAAGTGGATGATCCAGGGAGACTGCACTGCTTGGTTCATGATAGGTGGCTGAAGAATGTGGTTGTGGTAAACTTGCATCTGGTGTGCTTACTGTCTCACGGAATCCAAATGATACTGCTGAAGGAGGATTTCTCTGACATTTCGGACGTCTGTTCACTTCATCCATCACAACAGCTTCCTGGATTTCGACACCATGTTAAGAATAGCTGTGGGAAAGCGAGTTGTAGGCCAGCTGTCTTGATGGTGTGTCCATTAAAACAAAGGAATATTGAACTTAATGAGATTGAACTGTATTGAACTTAATGAAATTGAACAAATAGAATGTGATACAGATGATTAGGTTGATGAAAATGAAAAAGATGATGAAAATGATGATGATTGCTATTATATATTTACGTACCCAAGTAAAGCACATTTTAACCCCAAACAGTCCTCAGTCCGTTTGGCAGTGCACAGTAACAAAATAGCTGCCTGTGACCTTTTAAACCCTTACAGTAGCCATGCCCTTTCCTGTGGCAATGTTTGTGCCTGTTCTCCCCAGGGAATTTCCAACAATGTTACAATGAGTGCATTAACAGAGACCTATCATTTATGTTACAGTTGTAAATATTCATATCCATGCTCCTATATAAAATGAATCAACAACTTCTAATTCGAGAATTTAACTATGCTGAGAACAATTATTCAATCAATCAACACAAAGTCTCTGTTGTAACAAATATTATTTTACTCTCATTCGCATGTGACATCATAGATTTAGCTTTTTGCATAGATTTAGCTTTTTAAAACTGCATTCCAACTGAGTTCCAAAAAATCTTCCAGCCATGTGGGACATACTGTTGTCTCTGGGGAAATAAACTTACCAAATTAGTATTTCCTCTAGCATGATGGCCTCCAAAGAGATACAGAATGCCTTCCACACATACACCGCAGCTGCCTGACATTGGATTAGGGAGATCTCCTCCTGACAGCTGCCTTCTCCTGTAAATACACTTGTGATAAACTGTAATGTCATTTCTGATTTGTTTTAGTAGATTTTATAAACTATACTATGTATGTAACTATGCATGTAGATATGTGCTCCAAATTCTATTGTATAAAAATCTTAAGTATTTTATCATTGATGTACAAGTATTTAATATATCAGAAATGTACCATCTTCCAGTTTCCATGTTGTATATCCAGAATTCATGCCTTGGTAGGTACAAGTCAAATAACCCAGGTGCTTCAGCATTCTGTTTAATCAAAAAAGAGGTTTGTCTTTATTTTCAGAAATGATCATAAACTTTATATACAATTAGCAGATTGATTTCCTGCACTCACCTTATATCCTCCCCAGACATACATGCAGTTTCTGTCAGCTACTGCGATGTGACCACTGCGTTCTGCTGGAGTGTCTGAGATGGACTGTAAATCAGCCCCATCATCCTCAGACCAGTCCAGCTCTCCCTGCTCATGCCACCCAAAACCCCTCTCTTCATCATCCTCAGAATCATCCAACTCCTCTGGGACTTCCTGAAGATTGGCATCATCCTCCTGGTCTGCCATCCTTACCTAGCTACAATAAAGACCAAAGAGTATGTGCTTGTTTTTGTTTTTGCATGTTATGTGTCACCACTAATAACTGGAGGCCACAGGTTCCTGGAGTACCACCTCTCCTGCACATTTTAGTTTTCCCTGCGCCAACACATCCACTTCAACTCAGGAAGAACTATTAATTAGATGATTAGTTGAATCAGGTGTTTTAGAGTAGGGAAAACATATGTGCAGGACAGGGGGAACTCCAGGACCAGGGTTGAGAACCTGCAGACATTTGCTTATGTTAATGCCACTATAATTTTGACATCATCTTTTATGCTAATAAAATGTTAACACAGGGCCGTATATATATATATATATATACCGCGATTTCATTATCTCAAATGAGACCCATAAACAATGCATAAACGTGCATAAAATCACCTGTTGTTTAGCAGGTAGAAACCCGTACACAGGCTAAGCTCTATTTGCTAACGCCGTGGCTCAAAAATACGATTAACGTGGTAGTACTCACGCGAATAAATACAGCTGCTTTGACTGCTATTGCTAACTAGAATTTACTTTAACGCCAGTTATTTCGGGCCTTTTAGAGGAAGTGACTTCAGACAACACTGTGCCGCCATAATGATAGGGTCAAGTTTAGAAAGGGTTACGGCTAAAATCGAACACTAACGTACTAAATAGTATGTCGGAATACTGGTGCGGTACCATTTCCCCATACTATTTAGTATGGAAGTATTATGGACGCAGTAAAGCGATTTTCGCGCATGCGCATAACACTTAGTTCCGCGCGGGAGAGTTGCCTTTCAAATAAACCCTGAAGCAGCTGTTTAGTTTGGATTAATTTATATGTCGTTAGCGAGAAACCTACTGAGAATATAACCAAACCTCTCAGGTTACTAGAAGCATGATATCCACATTCATTTGAACGTTAGCATTGTGTATTCATATCTCTGTCCGGTTTTGTGGCGTTGTAAGCTAACGTAAGCTAATTCACTCTAAAGCTAAACTTTAAATGCTTTGAAGATTAGCGACCGAGTGTAATTTGTGGGTTTTATCTATCGCGAGATGTAATGTTATTTTAGTTGCCTAAAGTTGGGACATCTCTTGTAAGTAGCTAATTTGTGCGATATTCCATGCTAACTAACTTTCCTTCTGGCTATTCAGTGGCATGTACGTGACGAACGGGCATGTTAGCATTACTATTCAACTACTAACATTTCAGTAAAGGTTAGCTAGGGAGTTAACTGGCTAATTATCTAGTTAAATTCCCCGTTAAAATTACCATTGTTGCGTCCAGTGGGTGAAGCACGGCGCATGTAAGTGTAGGTGTTGCCTTGTTTCGCCGCGATGAAGTTGCATTGCGACGTTGAAGTTGTAAATCGGATGCTGCCCACATTCGGCGTCAAAAGCAAAGGCAGAGGATCCAGGGCCGTGCTGTCTATTGGGAAACATGTGGATAAAAATACACAGCGGACTAATGTCTATTTATTGATATGCACGGCAAAAGACAGAGCTGGATCCAAGTACAAGGCAAGTGTCCTTCTTTTGGATTAGGTTTTTGGATAGATGTTACTGAATCATCAAGGTCAGAACGGTTTGTCAACACCATGGGATGCGGCCTGACATGAAGCGGAGTTACTGTTACCACCTGGAAGATTATTTTACAATAACAGCACGCTGTGAAGTATTTTATTCCTCTTATGTCACAGCAATTTGCCAACAAACAAATACAATATTTTATTAAAGAACGACACATAATGCTTTGTATCTGTTTGTTACATGTTGTGGAACGTCTGCAAGATAATTTAGTTGCTGTTATCATTTACGTTATAGCAACTATTCACAGTCGTTCCCTCCCCAGCCTCTTTTTTTTTTCTCTTGAACGTAAGTCCTTGCATTAATGTCTCCTTACAGAAAACGTCACCATACCAACCATAAACTGTATATTAATAATTTTATTGTTATTAGTCTTAGATTATGTGGAGCATCCAAAGTGCTGTGTAAGTTTTTACTATACAAACAATAATCTATTAGCATCAGGACATTAAAAAAAATATGTGAGTTGAATTACGGTTGACACTGCGGTTAGAGCTGCTGTTTAGAAAATTAATTAATTATCTGGCGAGATTCCTTTATACCACAGTGCCATTGAATGCTCAGTTCTGTTTGGTCAGAAGGTATTGATTTTATACACAATATGCCCCTGACTTCCTGCCTTTGTTGCTTTCTACACTTAAAGCTGAAGGAGAATATAGAGAAGTTTTTTACATGCTTTGTAGAAGAGGGGAAAGCCACTGTACGACTTAAAGAACCCATGGTGGACATCTGCATGAGTAAGGTAATGCTGTTTAATTAATTAATTTGATCAGCCTCAAATGGCAGATATGATATGGTATATAATTTGCAAATTCCTAAGATGTAGTCATTATGATTTATCCTTGAAGAGTCTTCTCTTTATACTGAGTGGCCAGTTTATTAGGTACACCGCTCTAGAAGTGGTTCAGGCTTCATATTCTTCAGTGTAGGGTATGAGGGACCAGGAAAGCATTCTCTACACCATCACACTGCCATCACAGGCCTTTACGTTTGATCCAACAGAATATGTTCCCAGTTTTATTGCATTACGTTACATTACATTATGACAGTCCTTTGTCACAATGTAAAAGGAACATAGATTAATTTCAGTATTAACATGTATTCATAATGAGTTTTGACGCTCCTCTGTCCACTGGAGATATGTTTTCTTGTTATTTGTTGACCCCATCAGGATCCAGTCTTCAGCTGTTTTAGCCCCTCGTAAAGTATTGTAATGGCAAGGCCAATTCTATTGTTTTTGCTATACATTGAAGACCTGTGGGTTTGAGATCAAAAGACGAATATGAGACAATAGATCAGATTTTCAGCTTTCATTTCCTGATTTTTTACATCTAGATGTGTTAAAAAACTTACAACAAGGCACTTTTGGTGACAGACCACCCAATTTTAGGTGAACAAAAGTATTGGAACAGATAACCTTAAAGTAAATAACACTTTGTATTTGGTTGCATATCCCTTGCTTGCCATAACTGCATCAAGCTGACAACCCACTGACATCACCAAACTGTGGCACTCTTCTTTTATGATGCTTTTCCAGGCTTATACTGCAGCTTCTTCCAGTTGTTGTTTGTTTTGGGGGTGTTTATCCCTTTAGACTCCTCATCAGGAGGTGAAATGCATGCTCAGTTGGGTTAAGTCTGGTGATTGACATGGCCAGTCTAAAACCTTCCAGTTTTTTCCCCATGAAGTCCTTTATTGTGTTGGCTGTGTGTTTTGGCTCATTGTCTTGCTGCATTATGAAGAATGAGATAGGATGCATTTTTCTGTAAAATTACATCATCAGTAAAGATTAGTAAGCCTGTTCCAGAAACAGACATGCAAGCCCAAGCCATGACACTATCTCCACTGTGCTTGACAGATGAGCTCATATGTTTTGGATCATAAGCAGATTATTTCTTTCTCCACACTTTGGCCTTTCGGTCACTTTGGCAGAGGTTGATCTTGGCTCTAGAGTTTTTGTGGCTCATCTCTGTATTTTATAGCAAATTCTAATCTGGCCTTCCAATTCTTACTGCTGGTGAGTGGTTTGCATCTTGTGGTAGTGCCTCTATAGTTCTGTTCTCAAAGTCTTATTTAAATGGTGGATTGTGATAACTTCACCTCTGTCCTGTGGAGGTTCTTGTACTGTTGTTTTTCTGTTTTTCTTCACAGCTCTCACAATGTTTGTCATCAACTGCTGTTATTTTCCTTGGCCAACCTATTTGATATCTGGTTGTTAATACACCAGTGGTTTCTTTCTTTTTCAGGACATTCCAATATGTTGTGTTTTTTTTTCCCCTATGACCAATGCTTGTGCAATGGCTCTGATCAATTTTACGTCTTTTCCGAGCTTCAAAATGGCTTGCTTTTCTCCCATAGACAGTGAAACCCAGGGCTCAAACCGAGAGTAGACATTCAGAGCTATTAATTGTTTAACACTTGCTCTAACAGGGCACACCTGGGCACATGGAAACACCTGTCAGTCACATGTTCCAGTATTTTTGATCGCTTGAATGAGTGGGTTCGAACAAAGGTTGCCAAGTTGTTTAACACATCTAGATTTAAATAAAAGCTGAAATTCTGATCTGTTGTCTCATATTCATCTTTTGATCTCCAACCCAAATGTCTTCAGTATATAGCAAAAACAAAAGAATTGGTCTTGCCATTTCAATAATTTTGGAGGGGACTGCAAAGTCGTATAAGCAGTCCAAGATGACATTCTGTGATTTTCTTGCATGTGGCTCCTCTCTTTGTTTGCATTATTCTCGCTGGTTTCATTCGTCACCTCTGATCCCCAAGCTGTTTTCCTTGCAAGAACCACTAATTTACTTTTAAAAGTTAATTTTCACAGCATTGCTGGTGAACAGAATAATAGTCATTTTGCTGCATTTGTACTACTTTGAATAGTTGCTGTGTTTCAACAAAAGTCTCTTAAGCCGAGTGCACAGTGCACTTTCACAATCGCAGGACCACTGGCCTACTAGCACTACATGACTTGGGATCAGTTGTTTAGTGGACCTAGCAGTGTGTACCCTACACAAGTGCTCACAGACAAGGCTCACACACTAGAGATCCCTGCCAGTGTGTGCTTAATCCCCAAATCCCACTTTCTCATGAAAATAAGCACAAGAGCTGTCTATCATGGGACTTTGTACTTATTACCTATCAAGAAAAAAGAGAAATAAGATAAAATGTGGAGTGGTTGGGGAGATGGGGTATCAACGATGGATTTTATTTGGAGAACAGGAGGTACAGTGCAAAAAACATGGCTATTTTATACTGTGCGCCACCAGGAATCACAGTTTTTTTTTTATTTTATTTTTTTATTTTATTTTATTTTACTCTTCCAAACAACCACTTGGGTATGATATGCCAAATAATGTTTGATAGATGCAATATTGTTGGGTCCTCACCCTCCCACACAAATTAGGTTATGGTGTCAAGTCAAGTGAAGTTTCTTGTCATTTCAACCATATACAGCCAGTTACTACATAGTGAAACGAAACAACGTTCCTCCAGGACCACGGTGCTACATAGGACAACACAGAACTACAAGGGACTACATAAATTTATACATAAAGTGCACAATTGCAAACATGTGCAGACAGCACAAGACGGTACAATAACTATTGAGAGACAGTGGGCACAGTAGGTCCCAGTGCAGTGCCGACCAATACACAGTTCTATTAGAAAGTGAATCCAGTAACAATAGTACAAAAAAAAGAAGTACCATATAAGTTGCTGAAATAGGTGTAAACATAAGAAGTAACAGCCTAGTAGAGAGAATAAGATGTACAGTATAAAAAAATATTTGTAGCAGCATAATGTAATGTGGGGACGTGCAAAAAATTGCAAAGAGGATGGAGGATGTACATTTGCGTGTGTGTGTGTTCTTTCAGTCCAGTTTCTGAGTATTGAACATAAACATAAAGGGTATGACAAACTGGAGTCAGGTTTCTGCTGCACTTTAGATCAGATGAATCTGAGTTCCTCTTGGACTCTCATTTGCTGTTTTCTCAGCACTGTTCTTGCTACTAGTCAGCGAGCCCCACAATTAGTCGGCGACTGGGAAATTGCGACTAATAAAATCATATTATGGTGCATTATTCAGATTATGGATGTTGTAATGCAAATGTATGA
>CM040984.1:21418855-21436355 GCA_022985145.1 Pangasius djambal | reverse complement strand
AAGGAAGGCTCCACTGTATCGAAGATTGATAAAAGTGTAAAAAAAAATAAAAAATACGAATGGGCTTGGCTCAGGAAAACGGAAGAGAATGGCGAGGCTTTTAGTCTGCGGGCCAAAAAAAATCAAACAGCCAGGTATGTGTTTTTGCATGGTATGCCACTGGAGACTTCAATATGGCGGTAACGGCAAAAAAGTTCTAGCTCGCCATCAATCAGAATCTAGTCACAAGGCTGCCATTTGTGCTCTTCCAGCACACGTCCTCCCTGCCTGGTGCAACAACCACCACAATGGAAGTACACGTATCTGTGGCCAACCGTGTGTGCAATCTGAAAGTATGCAAAAGTACAGCTAATGCTTTGTAAATTTTTTGTACCTATCTCCTGATCGATACCTTTTGACAGCGGGACCCTGTATAGGCTTTGTAAGCTCTTTGCATACCATGGCTTCAGAAGTCCAGAAGATGAAACCAAAAAGATGTGAAGAAAATCCTACAGAAATAGATGGTCTTTATTTGGTGTTAATCAGAATAATTTCATTGATGACAGCTGTACGATAATTACTTTTGAACACGAGATTGGATGTGATTGGTTCATTCAGCCACATCCCCAATTATAACAGCGTGTACACTTGTGCAACCAGTTTATTGTAAGTTTTTTATTTTTTCTATTTTTCCATAAAATGTTTCTGATTGTTTTTCCACTTAATTTTTATATGATGTAATTTCACATTGAGGGTGGAAAAAAATTCTGAGATGATTTGTCTTGGTTTCATTTACATATGTTTGTTTGTTTATTTATTTATTTATAGCATTTATCACAGAACCACAGAACACACATGAGATTTTTATACAATGGACAAAATTAATTTTCTTGGAAGAACACAACTCATTTCATCATCACCCCTAACAAAGTGTCCCCACACTCCTGTAGGATTGGGAATAGGCCATGCCACAAAATACAAACTTTTGGAAGGGGTTAGGGTTATTTCTTTGAGGAACCAGAGGACTTTATAAAAATTGTAAGTACCAAGTGTTCTTAAAGGCTGGAGTAGAAAGAGCAGAGCTGGCCAAAGAGCAGTGAATGATAATAATTTGGGAAATAGATGGAAAAAACCTCATACTGAGACTGAAAACAAAAACAAACTAGTTAAAGCAGAGAAATAGTTTTTATTTATTGACTGTCAATGTTTAAATCTTGTAAGTCAATATTTTTTATTCTTTGGATGGGTACCAATGTCAAGCATTAGTGATGTCATCTATTACTATAACATCACTAACAAATGAATAATAAACTCATAAAATACAAGTTAAGCACACGTTGATCAAATACGTTGGCCATAAATTAACTTAAGTGAGCCATGTTGTTAGTCAAGCGCCAACCATAGAGAGTTCTGGAAGGAGAGGGCAGCAGAAGTGATATGGTCAGTAATGATAACCTCACTGCCATCTTCGGGGTTTTTCTCTCTAAGGATGGCAGGAGTGGTAATACTGGAATCTGTTTTGCTCTGTTTGGAAGAATCAACATTATCCACTTGCTCATTCAGTGGCACTAGGGCAGAACTGAGTTTGAAAGAGCTATTTTGATCTTCAGTCAATGCCCCAATCACTTTAAATCTACATGAACTATTTATAGTGTCTTTGTCTAATGGAGAACTCAGTTGGTTTGGTCCCTCACTGATGACTGATGGCTCCACATCAGATCCCTTTACCCAATTGGATGGGCTGCCAGGACTATTTTGAACATCATGTAATGTTTCTTCTAAATGCGATGCAGTCTGCTTCATTCGTGACTCCACTACAGGAACCTCGAGTTGTGACCCATTTGCTATTTTATCCATAAAAGACAATTGTGTGCAATTTTCAAGTTTTACAGCAGGTGCCAGGCCAGAAGGTTGTACTGATATAGTGCCTGAGGGAAGGTTCTCCTGAAAAACAAGATCAAGGTAAGAGTTATGCTGTATATGACAGACATCCAGTTTTCATCCACAAAGGGCTGGAGTGGCAGTAAGTTTTCATTCCAATCAAGCAGGAGCCACACCTGGGAGTCAATTGAATTCCAAACTCAATTGATTAAACAGGTGGAATCAGATTTCTCTTGACTGGATGAAAAGGTGCCAGTTCTCTGCTGATAAGACCGAACATCCCCAATATATGATCAGTTGCGAAAAAGGTGCATATGTGCTTGAAAATAGTGTAAATAAATTTCATATCAATGTGGCTTTTAATTATTACAAGCATATGTGAAGCTGAAGACGGGTCTTGGTAAACCTTTCTTACCTTGTCTTGATTATTTTCAGTCTCTTCATTAGCATGAGGCTCTAAGGACATCTTTTGGGTACATATATACACATCAGGAAGGAAACCCTTTTCTGGCCCATTCATAGCATTGTCTGATGATCTGGATGTCTCAGTGTTGTTTATTTCACAGGTGAGTGTTGCATCTGCCCTGGCCAAATGTAAAGGTTTAGATTTGAATTCCAAGGAGTTAATTTTATAACTTTCTAACTCCATAGAGGAGAAATGAGTATTTTCTCCTTCTTCCTCTTCTTGTACAGGCCTATTTTCCTGAGGCTGTGCTTGACAACTTGCATCTGAGATGTTCAGCTCACTCTGTTCATCTTTGACCAGTTCTGCGTCATATGCATTACCTGCTTTATCTGCATTCCCCATCACATCTCTGTCATAATTTTTAGGCCGATTCCCCTCAACATGAACCACAGCAGGGTTCTTAGCTGGCCGTACAGCTAGAGTTATGATAAGCTGTTTTTTAGCCTTGTTGAATTTGGCATCTCCTTTGTCATCATCCACGGGATAGGATAACTGTAGCTCTAGTTTGTAGTATGGCTTTTGAGACTCTAAAGCCAGCTTTCTGTCAGTCACATTTAGGTCAACATCTGCTGCTGATTTGAGAAGTGGTAAATCTATGGTAATGACAATCTCTTTTGGGCGTGGGCTTAGAGCCGAGTCTCTGGAGCATCTGTAGTCCTGCAAATCCACCAATGATCTATATTTGATAGTGTAGTGTGGTTGTATAGGCAGTAAAGAACTTTGCTTGATAGGACTTTGTGTAAAAGAAGACGAGGGGGGTTTGGGATTTTTGATTGGCATAGTGTCTGGGTAAGGCATAGGGAAAGCATTGTCACGAGGAAAGGATTCTTCCTTCCTGGGATGACCAGGGATTGGTTTACGTATTACAGCTGGCTGAGGCACACCTTTGTATTGGATTTTTTTCAATAATGTATTGGCTTTGTCCAGTGTGACTTTAAAGGCATCCTCCACCCCTTGTGTGGCAGTGCTGTTCACAAGTTTCATGAATCTTGTGTTCTTGCCTGCCATGTAGAGTGTGTCTGGATGAAAAACGACATCGTATATCATGCACTTATTGCCCTTGCCGTCTCTGTCAGGCCTGCCAGGTGTTAGACTGTATGGCAGTGACCAGCACTGCCCAACCTGGCCATTTTCAGCCCTTCTGACTTCACATGTGGGCTTGTTGATTAGGTTATTTGAGCAGATATTGATAAAGCACTTCTCTTTTCCATTCACACTGGTCTTCAGCACATGGTGGGCACTGGGATGGATAAATTTTACCTCCATGCCCCTCTCTTGCTCCAGCTGTGTGATTTCCTCCTCATACCTTTTCTTGTTGTCAGGGTTTGTTATTTCCTGGGCATACTCATGGAGCAGCTCACGAAACTTCTTGTCCTTCATGGCTTTACTGAAACGGTTTAATTCGTCTGTCGTCATATTAAGTTCTTCTAGTTTGTTGCCAAAATCCATGATAAATTTATCGCACAGAAATAGCTAGCTGGGTTAGCAACAACTGTATAAAATACGTTCGAGACGTCGAAAGAACAGTTAAAATATAGCGGTATCCTGTGTTATGATGTGGAAAATTCAGAGACTACAATCTTAACTCACTTTAAAGTCTATGAACTAAATTTAAAGTATAAAAAATTAAGCTAAATAATTTACGTTCGGGCTTAACTCAGCGGCTCAGTGTTTACGTTGCCATGGAAACCTGGTCTTCAATTCCAGTTGGGGAGACAGAAGCTTCGCGCACTTGAGCGTGTGTTTGCTTTGCCTGACTGGAAATAAATCCGCCTGTTTAGGCCACTGTTTGGGACAATTTTTGAAGGTTTAGGAAAAAGATTTATTACAACGCGGGCGCGTTTTTGTCTACCTTATAACTGTGATCTTATCAGAAAAAGCTTCCAGCAGAAAATATAGGAAACATATTTTGATACGTTGTGTAATTTGCCAAAAATCTTCCAGCGTAAAACCAGATACAATATTTTGATGGACTACCTTATGATCATAAAATGCCTCCAGAATTAATACATTAAGAAGAATGAATTCACGGGGTGAAGTGAAGTGCGCATGCGCAGAACCCCTTGGCCTGCCGTCTGGATAGGCCGTGCAATTTGTGAGAGACCGGTAGACGCAACCTCAGACGCTATACACACACACGAAACGAAAAGCTGGCCGACGGTCTTGCGGCAGTGGACGGCTTCTAATAATTTCGCCAATTAAACATTAATAATTAATAACAGCATGATAATTAATCACAGCGTGGTCACATGACAAGTGTGTTAGGCTGCTTTCATATAAAAAGCGGTGGCCAGAGCGCGTTCACATGCTTGAGAGTTAGAAGAAAAGCCATCAATACGTTACACACATATCGCAGATGCTTTATAAATGGTTGTTAGATGCTCACTGAGGCTCGCTATTCGTTAAAAGTTTACAGAATCTAGAGAGTCTGTACCAATCTTAATTTTGTTAATAATTGTATTGTATTTTAACAATCATCTTATTTCCCTGACAATTTTTGATTTTATCTGGTGATCCATCTTTTATGAAACAAGTGTCCTATTACATTATATATTTCTGAACTTATGCAGTAGACCATACTTTCAATTATAGACATAAAAAAAACTACTCTGTTCTTCCAAGAATGTATGATACGGCATTTAGTGTAGACTGAGTTGGAAACAGTTCTTCTTGCAAATGGAATATGGGACACATTGTTTAGTGCCCAGTAACAGTAAAAAGTCAACGTAAAACCGTAAAAAAAATAAAATATTATTTTTGTAAAAAACCTGAGATGAATAAATCATGATAACACTAACTGATGATAAAGGTTTTAAACATGTAACGTATTTGTGTAAAATACTTTCTGACCAATGAAACATGGCTTCATATGAGCTTCATTTACAGGGGTCAGGACAACCATCAAAACAAGCCTGCAGAGCTGAATTATAAATAGTTAAAATTAGGGTCTTCCTATATCACTATGTTTCATAACCCTAATTTAAGCATATGGTGTACCCTTACAATTAATTTTATGAAGGGTGCTTATTGCCACAATGTCAGTATCATGAAGTCACATTTCACCATTTATGCAACACTTTACAATCCAAATAATGTTTTAAACATCTACACTGTATGGCCAAAAGTATTTGGACACCTGACCATCACACCCATGCACCTTCCCTAGACTGTCACCAGAAACCTGGAAGCACACAAATGTCTAGATGTCTTTGGATACTGTAGCATTACATTTTCCCTTAATTAGAACTAAAGGGCCTAAACTTGTTTCATCATGACAATGCCCCTGTGCCCAGAGTGAGGTTCATAAAAATGTGGTTTTCCAAGGGTGATGTGGAAGAACTTGAATGGCCTCCACAGGGCCCTGACCTCAACCCCATTAAACACCTTTCAGATGAATTGGAACACTCACTGCACACAATGAAATCAGGTACATGCTTTGTAAGATCTTTGCTGACCATGGCTTCAGCAGTTGGATAAAACCAAATAAATGTCAAGAAAATCCTACAAACAGCTGATCTTTATTTGGGTTTAATCAGAATCACTTCATTGTGATGATAGGTGTATGATAATTACTTTTGAACATGAGTTTGAATGTGATTGGTTAATTCTGAGCAATGAATGCTCCATTATAAAAGGGTGTGCACACTCGTGCAACTAGCTTATTGTAAGTTTTTCGTTTTTATTTCTAAAATATTTCTATTTGTTTTTCACTTGAATTTTGTTGTTTGCTATATCATGTTAAAAGTGGAAAAAGATCTGACATGATTTATCTTGGTTTCATTTTTTACACCACAAAAACCTGCAGTTTTATCAGGGGTATGTAGAGTTTTTTTATACCCAATGTATTAAAGTTTTTCACTTTAGCAGTAATGCCATTTTTACTTTGATGATGAGGTTTCACATCACTGACTGACTCTTTCACCTGATCTCTCACTACTTGTTTTCCAGTATATGCCTTTTTTTGCATCCCCTCTCTCTTTCTTTGGCACCAATTTTGTCTGTTTGCCAAATATATAGCCTTGAATGTTTTTTATAGAATCATATTTAAGGCCCATCTAATGGTAATGAAAAAGAGACAGAGGACAAGGGATACCTTGCCCCCTCTGTCATGAAGTCAATAACTTGAAGTTATGTTAATGCAAAACTTAGTAGTTTGAACCAAGCAAGTAAACAAAACTTTCTTAATTTGTCCTATATTATCTGTTCTCTGATATCATGTAAATTCACTCAAAATAAGAAAAATGTCTCAATGGTATTTTATCCATGCTGCATTACATGATCATATGTCATCAAAAAAATTTTGGCTCCTTCTTTTACTTAAATTTCCAACATTTCAGTGCACAGTTTTTTTCTCTGTCCCTGTAATAAACAACACATTGCAATAAAGTAGTGCTATATATAGTAGTATATGAAACTCCCTCAAAAGAAAATTTAGTATTGTTTACTGGACATTACTCAAATATCAAATGAAACCCATAATATTATTATAAATACATTTAAAATACTGTTAACATTAAAAATATTACTTTTCTATCTGTAAGAGCACTGAATCAATGATAAAACAGTGATATCTTAGACATTACTGTCCATATAATATTGTGTTTCCAGAGAAATTACTCCAGTGCTTTGATTACTTTCTGTGACTTTCTTGTTGACCTGAAAAAGGTTATCCTGTTCTGCATACTGCATCTTAGTTTGGGTGGTAAACCTGCAAGCTGGGTCTGAAACATTTTGGCACTGCTTGCAATGAAGTCCTCACATAACCTGTAATAATATAACTTTATTTGATTAGTTACATGTGACACAACATTTGTAAATAAAGCAACAGTAACATTAGCTTTAACCTGCACTCGTCTCACACATTGTCCTGTACTCAATCTCACACTGTTCTGCGTTGCACCATGGTCCTGGAGAAACGACATTTCATTCTGATGTATACTAGCTATATAGAGGAACAACAATAAAAAAAAACAAACAAAAAAAAAAACACTTGACTTGAACCTCAGGGCTGTATATCCTAAAGTATTTTGTCTTGTGCAGTTTGCATAATGGCATGTTTTCTTCAAATTTTTTTAGGGCTTTTTTTAGTGCATCAATAAGGCCTTCAAATATTCAAATATCTTAAAAATCCTAAAAAATAGCTTAAAAGCCATATTTTAATCTAAAGGTTTCTAATATATCACCTATATCAGCCTAGTTTTCAGTATGTACCTCACTATGTTATGTTTTCACAATATTTATTAATTAATTAATTATTTTAATTAATAATTTTATTATTTAAAATAAATACTTTTTTCATAAAAATCAAAGCCTTGCACATATTTGATAACAAGCTTGTACACTACATATAGTGTATTAAAGTACATTTTTAATATTGTTGCCCATTATAAAATCTAATAAGCCTCCTAAGATTGTCCTCCAGTATTTGGGTTGACACTGAAAATATTTAATGCTCATCATCTGTCTCAAAACTAACTTCAACATTAGCAGGACATAAAATGAATGCTTACCGTATTAGTGAGTAAGGCTGGGTTTGGAACACAAGAATGTCATTGCAATGACCCTACAGAGAAAATTCAAATGTATAAAATTCCATCTATAGTAAAATCTAACAGCAAATATTATGCTGATTTGGGTTTTTAAGCATTGTTTGACATTTAGGATCATGAATATTAAATAATAATATTAATATATTAAAATAATCGGGTGATGCGGTGCATTAGACTTACAGAGTCCACTAAAAGGATATAATCATGGCTTCCTCCAAACACAATAACATCTGAGTCCCCTCCCAGGCAAGCAGTGTGCCACAGCCTAAATACCAAAAAAAAAAAAAAAAAAAAAAAAAAAAAAAAAAAAAAAAAAAAAAAAAAAAAAAAAAAAACAGAAAATAACTGTTCCCAAAGCAAGAATTGCAATAACACAATAACTTTTATAGAAATACTTTACAGGTGGGAAATTTACAAAATATTATATTTTGGTAGGCATTAGCATGTAGCTGTTATTGCAGGTTTTGGCCTGCTGTTTGCAGCAATTAAATAGGCTTTCAGTTCTTTTTTTTTTCATGTCCCTTCAAGTCCTAGCTCATCAGTCAGTTATTCAACTTCAATATCACATTAATACCTAATATATAAATATTAAATATTCAGTAACTACAGCAAAGTGAATAAAAAAGGTTATGAGGGTTAGGTAGTTAGGAGTGAAAAATGGTATGTAGTTATAGGGGGCGGAAAATGCCAATGGGTTGTGGGAGTTAATTTCTGACAGTCAGATTTATAGTTTTTCCTACCGTGGTTTGTCCATGTTTGAATGCTTAATTTCTGTCCATTCACTTGTCTTCAGATCAAACATCCAACCATCACCTACAAAGAATTGTAAACAAACACTGTATTTCATATCCATAATATTTCTCTAAACTTCTGAAGTGTAAACAAACACTACACTAAATACTATTACAACTAATACCTAAAATGACATATTTCAGAACATTAAAAAAAAACATTTAAACAAGGTGATATTGTCTTACTCTGTCCTTCTACGATCAAAGGGTAGGAGAATAAAAATATAAAAAGGTAGCCAAGAGTATTTTAATTATTTTATCCAGTGTTTATCTAGAAACAATAAGGTATAAACAACCTTTTTGTCTCCAATGGCATGATTATATTATTCTAGTATGCACACTACAGTTGTACTGATGAACACTGCATTCCATATTTGCATCCATTTATCATTCTATCTGATTATTTGTTTGTTTTTAAGTTTTAAACTGATTTTTGCTCTCTTAACATGTTAATAAATGATGTGTATTGACAAATTTGGATGAAGTGTGCATACTGATAGGAAAAGTGAAGTACGATAGAACTGCACTAGGCTGAACTAAATGCAAGTGATGATATCTTTGAGGACCAACTCACTCATGGGTCTGCAATCCACACTAAGTCCACCAAAGAGAAAGAGTGCTGTGTCCAAAACTGCATTTAGCGTATGCCATGAGCGTCCCAAAGGAAGTGTGCTGGTTGGAACACTAAAAAATAGGAAAAACATAAAAACCTAAGAAAGTACACTATATGGCCAAAAGTATGTGGAACATCACACCCATATGTGGGTCTTTCCCAAGCTGTTGCCACAAAGTTGGAAGCATACAACTGTCTAGCATGTCTTTGTATGCTGCAGCATGACAATTTCCCTTCACTAGAGCTTAAGGACTTGAACAAACCTGTTCAAGCATGAGGTCTATAAACGACGAGATTATAATGGCATTCCCCGAGTTCGTCAGACAAACATAAAGCAACGATATAAAAGACAGACACATAAATATAAAATTGTTTAATTTACAATTGCTTTTACTAAGTAGTACAGTAAGACAATAAGACCGTAAGACAGACAATAATAACAATAATAATAATAATAATAATAATGCATTTTATTTCATGGCGCCTTTCAAAACACCCAAGGTCACCTCACAAGTAGGCAAAAATAAAAGATAAAAATACAAATCACTACACAAGACAAAAGCACACAACAAACACTCAGCATATACAAGTAAAATATAGTAAAGACTCAATAAAACATATTATAAAAAACCCTGAATAAAAAGATGTCTTAAGACACTTTTTAACAGACCGCAGGCAATCGCTATTACGAATATCAAGGGGAAGGGAGTTCCATAGGCGAGGGGCAGCATAGCTAAAAGATCTGGCACCCATAGTAGTTAGTCGAATCTGAGGTACCACAAGAGAAATTGGAGATGAGGATCTGAGAGCACGTGGAGGGGTGTAAACATGAAGAAGTTGAGTAAGGTATTGGGGTGAAAGATTATGAAGTGCCTTGTAAGTAAGTAATAGGATCTTGAATTCAACTCGATACCTTACTGGAAGCCAATGCAATTTCTGAAGAACTGGAGAAATGTGCTCAGTAGAAGGTGTTCTAGAAAGAACACGAGCTGCAGAATTCTGAACCAACTGAAGCTTATATAGCAATTTAGATGGAACACCAGTGAGAAGGGCATTACAATAGTCTATATGTGATATGACTAGTGCATGAACAAAAACTGCTGTATTATTGATTGAGAGAAAAGAACGGAGACAGTTAATATTACGCAGGTGGAAGTATGCAGTCCGTGTGATATTACTAATTTGAGTTTCAAAGGATAGTGTACTATTCAAGATAACACCCAAACTTTTAACCTATGAGGAAAGACAGATTGCATTATTGTCAATGTACAAGGAAAAACAATTAGATTTAGACAAAACAGATCTAGTGCCAACAAATAGGGCCTCAGTTTTGTTGCCATTTAGCTTCAGGAAGTTAGCTGAAAGCCAATCTTTAATTTCAGCTAAACAACTGGACAAAGATGGTGGAGGAAAAGAACCAGTGGGTTTGGCAGAGAGGTAAAGTTGGGTGTCATCCGCATAACAATGAAAATGAATACTATGCTTCCTCAAAATGTAACCAAGAGGGAGTATATAAATAATGAACAGAAGTGGGCCCAAAACAGAACCCTGGGGAACACCAGTGGTGACTGTAGATGTCCTTGATCTGAAACTTTTTAACTGAATATGCTGAGTGCGACCAGAAAGATACGACCTAAACCAAGACAGAGGAGTGCCAGTAATCCCAATAGAAGCTAACCAGTCGAGGAGTATCTTATGCGAGACAGCATCAAAGGCCATGCTCAAATCAAGAAGAACAAGTATGGTTAATAGCCCAGAATCAGCTGCCAACAACAGATCAGAACAGGTACAGAACCAGAAACAAGCGAGGCGTGAACAATTTTAGTAATCAATGGCAACAGGGCTGGTAAACAAGCTTTCACTAAAGGAGTTGGTAGAGGGTCTAGCTGACAAGTCGAAGATTTAGATTTACTTATCAGACACACTATCTCTGAAGTAGTTGGTAATGTAAAGGTAGAGAAAGCAGAGTGAGAAGGTGCGTGAGAGATAGACTGACAGGAGCCATGGTCAAAAGTACTAATTAAGTAATTGCTGATGAACATTTCTAACCTTAGACTCAAAAAAAAGTCATAAAATGATCTCATAAGTCAGTGGAATACATAAAAAAAATCAGAAGATTGCAAAATATTGTTAATCACAGAGAAAAGAAACCTGGAGTTCCCATTGCTGACTCCAATTATGTTGGAATAATAATCAGATTTAGTTTTGGACAGTGCATTTTGTAGTATTGAATATGTTCAGCATACATTCCTTTATGAACAGTAAGGCCAGACCTGACATACAAACGCTCTAATGTACGGCCTTTAGTTTCAAGTTCACACAATTCAGGTGTAAACCAAGGAGCTGAATGTACAAATGAAACGGTTTGAGTTTTCACAGGTGCAAGATCATCTAAAATCATGTGTAGTCCATCATCATAATATGAAACCAGTTCATCAACAGTAAAGAAATCAGATTTTCTGGAAAAGATCCAGTTCATCAGCAAGAGTAGACACATCAATGTTCTTAATATTCCGAAATGTGATCGGGCGACACGGGTTTACCTTAAAAACTGCCAGTTGGGCACAAAAGGACACCAGCAGATGATCTGGTATGGACAGGTCAGAAACAGTACAATTATAAGGTGTTATACCAGAGCAGCAAACAAGATCAAGAATATGCCCCTTGGAATGAGTGGGCAGAGTGTTAAATTGCTGCATACCAAAACAATCCAAGCATGATAAAAAATGCATTACTGACAATGAATGTTAAAATCACCCAGCATAATAACATTTGGAGACATAGAACATAGGTAAGTCAAGAATTCAGAATGTTCAGTTAAAAAGGCATTATTACTCTTAGGAGGGCGGTAAATAGTTGTGAAGATGGTGGGAATCGCCCCATTAATTTTTAAGGCAATTGATTCAAAAGAAGAATATACAGGCAAAGTTAACTGAGATACTTTCAATTTCACTTTATAAAGTATTGCTTGCCCCCCTCCCAGTCCCATAACATGGGATATACAAACGTAACCATATCCTGGGGGAACAGACTGGTTCAGATGAAAAAGGTCAGCTGGTTTCTGCCATGTCTCAGTTAAACAGAGAAAGTCAAACTTACGGTCAGACAGCAGATCGTACACCAGTGGTCCTTTAGTGGAAAGTGATCGTATATTAAGTAATCCAAAGGAGAAATTGTTTTTACCAGAATCGTTGCCAACCGATCTGGCCAAGTTGGTTAATACACCATGATCAACAGTCCGTGTGAGCCTCCTCGCCGAGCATGGTTTAGATGACCAAAAGGACCGTATTTGACATGAGCCATTGATGATATAACTCCGCCGAGACCCACGATGTATATATTTCCAACGTGGTATGTACACAATATCTGAGGGAAGATGTGGAGCTGACAGAAGATTAAAAGGATGTGAGCGGAGCTGAATAAGTTCCACCGCCGAATACTGGAGCATCATCCATACTGCAGAATGGTGTACAGCACAAAGGACGACCCATATGTAGTTCATCTCCACCAGTAGCTCAATGATCTTCATAATTAATCCCTGTGCCAGAGGTACCACGAAAAAACAGGTCAGTAACCGGCAGACAAACCGGCAACTGCAGAAAACATCAACATGCAGATCAACCAGCGTGCAAACAGTTTAAAACAGTTCATAAATGCATTCATAAGTGCATGAACATTTAGAAGTACTAAAAATGTAATTTAATAAAGTACTAAAAGTTAAAATTCCTTCCCTGAGCAGCGGCAGCTAATAGCGCCAGCGTTCACCCGGAAGCGATTTACCATCAGCACCATGTATTGGTGCTCAATAAGACAAGATGTGCAAAGATGCATGTGCACCTGCAAAGAGACATGATTTGCCAAGTCTGAAGTGGTAGAATTCAAGTGGCTGGCACAGAGCCCTGACCTCAACCCCACTGAACACCTTTGGGAAGAACCGGAATGCTGATTGCATGCCAGGCCTTCTCATCTGACATCAGTGCCTGAGCTCACTAATGCTCATGTTGCTGAATGGGCAAATCGCCACAGCCCATCTTCTTGATAGCCATCTCAGAAGAGTGCAGGCTTTTATAGCAGAAAGGGGGAAACAACTCCATATTAATGCTCATGACTTTTGAATGGGATATTCAACAAGCACATATGGGTGTGATGGTCAGGTTTCCATATGCATTTATATAGTTGTAATGACTGGTCATAAGCATAAAGGAACATACAGAGGCATCACAGCTATATTTCTAAGCAAAACAAAGCAAATATTCATTTGCAAATGTTCTGGAAAGTCAGACTGAATGAAGATTTCAAATAAGATCCATAGCTTGTACAGAAATTTCTTACATTTCAGACCACATCCATGTATTTAAATCCAGACAATGTAGATCACATTTTCTTGTCTCCTGTCAAGATGAAATACATAAAGATTCTATAAAAATACCGTACATTTAGCAACTTTTCTGTTTTTTTTTTAATTTTTTAATTTTTTTTTTTTACAACCCTCATATTTAGACTCTGTTGTCTGGTAAACATAGGGAATGTACAACATATAAATGTGTAGGGATAATTATACTTATTAAAGAGAACTTCACTGATCCAAAGATTGCAAAATTCAGATATTCAAAGAGATACAGAGACATTCAGTAGCAAAATGTATTAATAATAATGTAATTGCATTGAAGGGGACCTACCATTATTCGTCCGCCACAGACATACCCTTTATTATCTATGGTGGCACTGGCATGGGCAGCCCTCGGGGCAGGGGCATGTCCCTATGTCAAGTAAGAGTCATTAGTCAGCTTTAAAATGCCTGCCAAAGTATTTCTAAGATTAAAAAAAACATTAATTACTCCTCATATGATATAATGCTTGGGCACTGGTTGTACAAGCTGAGATAAATGTCTATGAATTGTATACACATACAGTATAAATGTTATCTAATTTAGAAGTCTTACAAGTGTTTGTGGTTCTGTCCAACCTTTTGATCCTGGGTCAAACACATGGACTTCACTGTTCCAACCCCAAAAGATGTCTTCAGCCTTGAACAAGGGAAATGAAGTGCTAACAACTAAATATTTATTTGCCTTGATCTAAATTAAATGTGCTGATAACTTACCCAAGAAGCTTCATCCACAATGAAAGTGCCTGGGTTGGTGATTTCACTGAGAAGCTTATGACCATATCCACCGAAGTAAATAATCCTGTCAAAGATACAATGTGCTTTAACATTGATACACTGGAAATAGTTTGTGTTTAGGTGGAATAAACCTATCTACTAAGTAGGCATGCCATATTAGGATGCTATCATTATGATTATCATGAAAAATTACATTACGGCACACTTTCCTGTGCATATTGCGTGTACTGTCAGATTTAGTGGTAACGTATTATTATATTGTGGCAACGGGGGAGTGGTCGAGCGTCAGGTATGTACGGAGAGGAGGCAGGTCTTCAGGTAACGTGTGATGATTCTCACCTGTCTTATTACTGCCAGTCTACTGTGTCTCTTTGTGCTTTTAGGGATGGCTTTAACAAGACAGAGAGTGGCATAGCTGGTGGTGCCTGCTACACGCACACACCCACATGCTGTGGAGCCTGAACCTGAACTGTGAACTTGGCGGAGCGAAAGCCGCAAGTCCATGATGGACCCTCTTCTGTTGATTTGTCCTTTTTTGTTGAGGTTTTTGAAAGGGCGCTGAAAAACATGGACAGAATAAATGCGAGGCTGGAGCTCTGGTAAAATTCTGCCTGCCTCCCGAGTCTTTCTTCACACCCTCACATACTGGGGTTCTACAGTGGTGTTGAAACCCAGGATCTGGGAAGACTCAGACGCCACCATAGAAACCTCCCCACTTGGCGAGACTGTCAAGTCCCTCACCATCCTCCACCAAACCCAACACCAAATGCTCCTTGACCGGCGCCACGAGCAGCAATGGTGCTTCGAAGCCCTCATGCAGGAGCAGGCCGAGAGCCAGCAGGTACTCCAACAGCCCACCATATCTCCAGCTGTGTCCCTTGCCACCGGTCCACTTGACGCTCACCAAGTCAGCCTCCACGGATGATCCAGAGGCCTCCTTGGAGCTTCTCGAGAATGCGGCAGCTGTGTGGGAATGACCGGAGAAGGAATTGGCTCTGCGACTCCTTCCCTTGCTATCAGGGGAAGCCCAACTTGCTGCCCAGCAGCTGCCGCCATGGACGCAGCTGGAGTATTCAAGCATCAAGAAGACGGTCCTATCACCGGACTCCTGTCACCAGTGGTTGATGGCAGAGGAACGGGACATGGAACAGATCATTGAGCTGGTATTACTGGAGCAATTTGTCCACCGATGAAGTCGTTCAGATGGCGGAGGATCTCATGGCGGTGATCGCTGGTCCATGGGTCTCCCTTTTGGCCCCAAAACCAGCCTCCTGAACCCCGCTTCCTCCCTGTACCCCCCCCCCCCCTTCATCTCTGATGTCTCCCCATGCTTCCCTCTCTCTACACAGGTAGAACCTTCTGCGCCCACCAGGACTGGGGCAAAGCCCAGGCAGGTTTGCAGGCACGGTGGGAAAGCTGGGCATTTCCAGGACCCTCATGGAAACGGGAACACTGATCCAGATCCCTGACCCGCCGCAGGCCTCCCCTGATGGAGCAGGAACATACCACGTGTCAGTGAGTATACAAAGGAGTACGCATCAGACCTTGGTGGACTCAGGGTGTACTCACATTAGACGATCTGTACCGTGCCCGAGCACGTTTGACTCCCAAAGTCCAGTTTGTTTGGCTAATGTGATTGCTCCATACAACATGGGCTCAGGCACGGTTCAGCTGGACTAAGGCTCGGTACACATCTAGTGTGATCACTAACCTTGGCTGAGCACAGAACTCTAAACATGACGTTAATGATGCAACCGTTCCATTTAACAAGCTTGGCGGCAAAGGGATCACTTTGGTCTACAGCAGAGGTGCAGTGTTTACAACTGAAGGAACAACTTGATACAACACACAAGAACTCTGAGATATTTGGTAAAATTTGCGATTATCTTCGTGCTCGTGGACACCAAAGAACCATTGAGAAATGTCGTGACAAGCTGAAAAACCTGCGGGTTCTGTATCTGAAGGTACGGGATGCACTCCATAAAGGTGACAGCTGACAGGATAAAGTCCAGTCGTACGAAGTTGTCGACAAAATGATCTGCCTTAAACCAAGTAGCGAACCTAATGTTTTAGAGTTGCATTTGGGAACACCATCTGCACCATCTGATAATGGTACGGAAGACACTGGACTGGCAAGCCCACTGACCAGTGAGTAACATTATTTGAATGACATGGGAATGACATGGTGGCAGCCTTTATGGACATGCAAAAGAAACACCACGATGAATTCATGCAAGGGGAGCAGCTGCGTCACCAGCAAGTGAAGGAGATGCTTGATAACTGGATGACAGGTACAGAGGGAGGAACGCCAAGAAGCAAACGGGATGTTCCGGCAAATGATGAACAGACATCTTGATGCACAACTGGTGAAGGTGAGGTGTGTTGCCTGGAGATGTTCATGATTATCTATTCTTCAATAGATTTGATGTGAAGCCTCAAATGCACCCCTCCTACAGCTTCACTACACATTCACAAGTCCATCCCCCTCACGTAGTGGCCACTATGCCAGATTGCTCTGGAACCAGCACCATCTCAGAGGAACAAGTAAGAAGGGAATTGAGCAGGCTTAGCCCCACAAAGGCTGCGGGCCCTGATGGAATCAGCCCAAGAATACTGAAAGCCTGTGCCCAGCAACTTTGTGGTGTGCTACAATACATCTTTAACCTGAGCCTACAGCTGGAGAGGGTCCCGTTGCTATGGAAAACATCTTGCTTAGTGCCGGTACCAAAAGTAGCACAGCCCTGTGTCCCCAATGACTACAGGCCAGTAGCGCTGACCTCTCACCTAATGAAAGCTTTCGAGAGACTGATCCTCAGATCCATTCGGGCCATTGTCAAACCCTTCCTGGATCCGTTAGTTTGCCTACCAGCCTCAACTTGGAGTGGAGGATGCCATCGTCCACCTGCTCCATCGAACCTATACTCACCTAGAGAAACCTGGGAGCTCTGTGAGGTTTATGTTTTTTGACTTCTCTAGCGCCTTTAACACCATCAGGCCCACCCTACTGGAGGAGAAGTTGAAGAACATGCAGGTGTTCACTCCACTGGTCTCTTGGATTATGGACTACCTCACTGGCCGCCCCCAGTACGTCCGCAT
>CM040984.1:21403352-21418755 GCA_022985145.1 Pangasius djambal | reverse complement strand
TCAGTGTGTGACCTCACCAATGCGCTTTTGGAAGAATGGTCAAAAATTCCTATAAACACACTCCTCAACCTTGTGGACAACCTTCCCAGAAGAGTTGAAGCTGTAATAGCTGCAAAAGGTGGACCGACATCATATTGAACCCTATGGGTTAGGAATGGGATGGCACTTAAGTTCATATGTGAGTCAAGGCAGGTGACCGAATACTTTTGGTAATATAGTGTACTAAGGAAGTTGAACTTTTCTGATGTCATAAGGGATTTTTCATCCCGAAAAAGCCGAAGGAAACCTTTGTAAAATACTCCCTATGATCTGATTAATTTATAGCATTAAAAGAAACATGTTCAGACTTTTTTGTATATTGTTTACATGAAATTATAAATGAAAGAGTGAAATTTTATATCTGAAAGTTTAGATCCTGTATTTTTATTTATTTCTGAAAAACAAAAGGCCAATTTGTTTGCAAGATGGAGCCGATGTAGAATGGCTGTGCCCTCCACACCTCTGTCCAGCCCCAGAGCCCCACCATCACCGTGGAAGTTGATGGCTCACCCAGCCAGCAACCCTGCCCCATGCGGCCAAAGCTTGTGAGAGCCTCTCGGTCTCCTGAGTACACACAGATGTCAGGGAGGTCCCCACAGCTGAGGTCCGTATTGGAGACCACTGAAGAAAGTGGCTTTTGCTGGGGGGGCTTGTGCCAGAACTGCCTGTACCTCTACTGCTGGGGAGGGAATGGCCTGGGTTTCCAGCCGTCCTGGCTGCTCACACCAAAATGTCCAGGCATGACCAACGGAGGAGATGACCTCACCAGAGCTCACCGCAAGTCTGGACCGCCTATCTCCCTCTAACCCTGTCTCCTCTGTGTATCAACAGGTTACTTGTGAGGGCAATTTTGGTCAGAAGCAGACAGAGGACAACCGCCTAAAGCATTGCTGGAGCCAGGTGCTATTCATGGAGGGCCCAGGATGGAGGTTGAGGTAAAGAACTTTAGTGCCTCCAGTGCCAACGCATGTCCCACGGATGCCTGCTCCCTCCCCGCTCATCTTGATCCCCATCAACGTGGTGCCCTTCAAGAGGGTCGGCATGAATCAGGTAGGGCTGCTCCCAAAGTCCATGAATACATTCTCGTCATGGTGGACTACCCCACTCGATACCCCGAGGTGGCACCCCTAAAAAAAACCACCTCCCAAACATCACCAGGGAGCTCTTGCTGCTCTTCAGCCGTGTGGGGAATCCAAAGGACCTCTTGGGCGACCAAGGTACACCTTTCATGTCTAGATTAATCTTTGATCTCTGCTGGCTCAGTACATCGGTGTAACAGACCGACGGCCTGGTGGGGCAGTTTAACCAAACCCTCAAGAGGATGCTCCAACGGGTGGTTAACGAGGACGGGAGGAATTAGGACCTACTCCTCCCATATGTGCTGGGTCTACAACCACCCAGTCAACTATCACCTCCAACAGCCGGGTAAGCACCCTGAAAGTCAAATATATTACATCCACCTGCTAAAAAAATGGATTGAACCTGCTCCATTGCTGTCTGCCTTTGCCAATGTATCCCCAGGACCACCCAAACATACCTTGGTCTGAAAAAGAGAAGAGCTGACTCCATCCCCTTCTGAGTCCCTATTTATTCCAATTTAGTCCAATTTATTTCCACCACGGACCTCACCAAGGGATACTGGCAGGTCGCCCTAGCCCCCGATGGCAGGCCCACTGGCAGTACAGGGTCCTCCCCTTTGGGCTCCATGGTGCTCCTGCAACATTTCAATGCCTCATGGACATCGTCCTCAACCCCTACCGTCAGTTTGCAGCAGCCTGTTTGGACAATGTTGTCATCCACTCCGGAAGTCGGGGCTAACCACAAATCCACGAAAGCACCATCTGGGGCTGACCGAGAACCCGCAGCCCACAACAAAATAACAAGTACATGCCTTTTTGGGGTTGGTGGGAAATTGAAGGTTTGTGCCTTACATTTCCTCTCTAGCCTCGCACCTCTCAGACCTAACTCAGAAAGGCCAACCCAAGAGAGCTTGCTGGTCACCAGAAGCACAGCAGCTTCGAGTAGCTACAACTGAAACTTGATATGTAAAATCATGAGCTCCTTACTTTGCGTCTGTTGTGCTTGGCCCCATAATTGCTGCTTGCAGCTATATTTAGGGTCCAAGCACCTGAGGTGCATAGGCACCTATTGTTTTCATTAGTGTTCTTGTTATTATTATTCTGCTTCTTCTTCCTCTCTTGAGTCCATGGTAGCCAGGAAATTTGGCACACAGATATGGGACAGTCTGAAATGTTATCTGAGCAAATTTGGAGTCGCTATCTCAAACGCCCTTGCACCACCAACAGATCAAAATTTCACTCATGTTTCTGCTTTTGAACCTTAAGTGCTAGAAACAAAATTCTGATTCCTTTGCTTGTGCCGAGTCAGTTGCATACTATGGTTTCAATTTCCACCTACTTTTGCCATTTTGAATTTTCTGAAAAACCTACTTTTTTGAACTCCTCCTAGACCATTTGTCTGATTTTCACAGAAATTGAATTAGATCATCTTCAGTCCATGCTGACATAAAGTTTCGGACCAGTGCCACCTAGTGCTCGCTAGATATCAAAAAAGCATATTTTTGCTTGTAACTGAATGGTTTGTCCTAAAATCCTGAAACTGGTCTCTTTCGATTCTGTGGGGCATACGGACTCAACTGATATGAAATGTTCCTATGTTGGCCATTTTGGGTGCTGGCCATTTTGAATTTAGTCATAAAATGTTGTGTTTCACAAACATCTTGGTGAGTTTTTACGAAAATCATTATGTGTCATCAGCACTGCCCTGAAGGCACTATGCCCTGAAAGTAGGCCAAGACTGCTAATAACACGCAAACGAATTTGACGATGAGCATGCCAAAATGGAACCGCTTCCATATAATGCATTGACATAAGCACCACATAGTGTTTTATACAATATTTTGGCAACACTACTGCCTATTGCGCTGAAACTTGATAGGCAAAAGCATGATCCTGCTCTGATGCTTGCTTACTTTGCCTCTGTAGTGCTTGGCCCCATAATTGCTACTTGCAGCTATATTTAGCGGCCAAGCACCGAAGGTGCATAGGCACCTACAATATTGTAATCATGTGTATTGTAATCAAGAACAAGTGTTCTTATTATTAGGGGGCCAAGAACCAAAGGTGCATAGGCACCATATTGTTATTCTACCTTTTCTTCTTCCTCTTCTTCTTTTCCTTCTTCTTCTTCTGGCTAGGGTGTCTATGGCAGCCCATAGAATCATCTGGTAAAAAGTGTCACAAACTTTGGTATGCACCTTCAGGACCATGACCTGAGGATATGCAACAAATTTCATGACAGCACCCCTACTGGTCAAAAGTTACAATAACATGCTAAAAATGCTTACATCTGACATTTTTATTATAGATAGCATAGAAGGAGAGCCTTTTCAGCTATAGGAAAGCTCTTGGTGCTGCTAGATCAATGTATCTCTCCACCCTAATTGAAGATAGCAGAAATAATCCTAGATTCTTATTTAATACTGTAGCAAAATTAACTAGGAATGAGACCATAATAGAAACACGCACACAATCATTATATAGCAGTGATGACTTCATGATTTTTTTCAATGGTAAAATTGAAAATATCAGGCAAAAAATTCAAACTATTAATTTAAAACCAGTCAGTTTTATAACTAGCCCTGTAGATGATAATATAATAATATCAGATCAACAATTACAAAGTTTACTCCCCTTGAAGAGACTGAACTAATTTAACTAATTTCATCATCAAAATCATCAACCGGTATACTAGATCCTTTACCTACTTGTTTCTTCAAACAGATAATTCCTGAAACAATCAAACCTCTTTTAAAGATAATCAGTTCTTCCCTTAGCATTGGCTATGTACCTAAATCTTTTAAACTAGCAGTTATCAAGCCCTTTATTAAAAAACCTGACCTTGACCCCTGTCAGCTGTCTAACTATAGACCAATATCAAACCTCCCCTTTATCTCCAAGGTCCTAGCACAGCAGCTATGCTCATACTTACATAGTGAAAAAGTTGTGAAATTTGGCACACTGACTGGAGCGGGTCTAAGGAACACTGTGACCAAATTTGGCAGTATCTCAATAATGACTTTTCACACTGTCACAAACTTTGGTATGCACCTTCAGGACCATGACCTGAGGATATGCAACAAATTTCATGACAGCACCCCTACTGGTCAAATTTGAAACAGTCTTTTAAAGATAATCAATTCTTCCCTTAGCACTGGCTATGTACCTAAATCAGACCTCATCTTCTTGCTTTGCCTGTAATGGACCAATGAATCTTAAGGCAACGCCGCCAGACAGAATGTGAGGCAGTATCTCAGCAATGACTTTTCACACTGTCACAAACTTTGTAGCACAGCAGCTATGCTCATACTTACATAGGAATAGTATTCATGAAATGTATCAGTCAGGATTTAGGCCTCATTATAGCACAGAGACAGCACTGGTTAAAGTGGTAAATGACTTACTTCTGGCCTCTGATCAGGGTTGTGTCGCCTTGGTTGTGCTGCTTGACCTTAGTGCAGCTTTTGATACCATTGATCATGCTATTCTCCTCGATAGAGTAGAAAATGTAGTAGGCATTAAGGGAACGGCCCTCTCCTGGCTCACGTCTTATTTGACTGATCGTTATCAGTTTGTAGACGTAAATGGTGACTTCTCTTCGCATACTAAGGTAAAGTTTGGTGTCCCACAAGGCTCTGTTTTAGGCCCATTGCTCTTTTCTTTATATATGCTACCTCTGGGCAAAATTATCCGTAAACTCGGCATTAGCTTCCACTATTACGCTGATGACACACAGTTGTATGTCTCAGCAAAGCCAGATGACAGACACCAGCTTAATAAAGTTGAGGAATGTGTAAAAGACATTGGAAACTGGATGTTTATTAACTTTCTCTTACTTAATTCTGACAAGACAGAAGTACTTGTACTAGGACCACATGCAGTTAGAAGTAAGCTTTCTGATTACATAATAACTCTGGATGGCCTTTCTGTTTCAGGGAGTAAGCAGCAGTAAAAGACCTTGGTGTGATTATCGACTCTAGTTTTTCTTTTGAAGCTCATGTAGATAATATCACTAGGATCGCTTTCTTTCATCTCAGAAATATTGCTAAAATAAGAAATATATTGTCACTACACGATGCAGAAAAATTAGTTCATGCTTTTGTTACCTCTAGGTTGGATTATTGTAATGCCTTACTGTCTGGATGTTCCAGTAGATGCATAAACAAGCTCCAGTTAGTCCAGAATGCAGCAGCGAGAGTCCTTACTAGAACCAGAAGATGTGACCACATCACCCCTATCTTATCCACACTGCATTGGCTCCCAATCAAATTTCATATTGATTATAAAATACTACTACTGACCTATAAAGCACTAAATGGTCTCGTGCCACAGGACCTGAACAAACTTTTGGTCTTTTATGATCCGCCACGCCTACTTAGATCAAAAGGTGCAGACTATTTGTTGGTACCTCGAATAGTGAGGGCTACAGCTGGGTGTAGAGCTTTCTCTTACAAATCCCCACAGTTATGGAACAGCTTTCCACTTAGTGTTCAGGGCTTAGACACAGTCTCAGTGTTTAAGTCTAGGCTGAAAACATATTTGTTTAGTCAAGCCTTTTGTGAATAGTTTTTTCTTAGGTACAGGGGCAGGTCTGGAGGGTTCACAGGCATAGAGTGTTGTGGTGAACTTGGATGTTTTGATGCTGTTGCCCCCCACTCTCACGCGTTCACTCAGGTTTGTCGATGATGGAGTGGCTGGCTGCCTTATGTCCCAGGGTGCCCTCATGTTTGTGTTAGCTTCTGGCTCTCCCTTTTAGTTATGCTGTCATAGCTAGTGTAAAGTAAAGTAAAGTACATTGTCCTTAACCATTAGAGGACAAAAGCTTCCCTCTCACAATCTCACCCTCTCTCTCCCTCTCTCTCCATCTCTCTGTCGAGCTACACATGCTACTTCTGAGATGGCAGTGATCCTGACCCCTTCTGCTCTCCGGACCTGCCTGACCCACCCTGATGCCCTATTTCTGGTTGGAGTTGGAGGCTGGCGAGATGGTTTGGGGATCTCATATGGGGAGCTGTACTGTGATGGCTTGGGACTGAGATTACTGTGGTGGCTTTGTGGCTGCAGTTGCCACGAGCACCTTCGTACTCAGGACTCTATCAATGGACAGTGGATAGATTTTAACCAACCGGACTTCTTGCGAAAACTGTGATGAATTTACTGGTTGCACATTTGCACTATTTGTCCATATAGTACACAGTAACAGAAGGGATATATTTATAATTGCACTATCCGTTGCACCCACATGAGAATGGGTTCCCTTTTGAGCCTGGTTCCTCTCAAGGTTTCTTCCTCATATTGTCTCAGGGAATTTTTCCTTGCCACTGTTGCCTCTGGCTTGCTCATTAGGATAAATTCACATATTTACAATATATTTTTTGTATCCATTTTTTCTGTAAAGCTGCTTTGTGACAATGTCCATTGTTAAAAGCGCTATACAAATAAAATTGAATTGAATTGAATTGCTGACCATGTCTGTCCCTTCACGGCCACAATTACCCATCATCTAATGGCTACATCCAGTGTGATAATGCACCATGTCACAAAGCAAAAGTTGTCTCAAACTGGTTTCATGAACATGACAATGAGCTCAATGTTCTTCCCAGTCACCAGATCTGAATTCAATAGAGTACCTTTGGGATGTGGTAGAACAGGAGTTTCGAAGCATGGACCTGAAAAATCTGTGGGAATTGCATAATGCACTCATGTCAACATGGACCAGCATCTCAAACTAATGTTTCCAACATCTTGTGGAATCCTTGCCACGAAGAATTTTGGCTCTTCTGAGAGAAAAGGGAGGCCCTACCCAGTATAAGTATAGTGTTCCTAATAAAGTGCTCAGTGAATATGTGAGGTTATATAACGCAGACTATATTTGACTCTTCAGCTGCAGTCGCTGATGACGGCAGTAATACAGGATGGGTGTGTTTTTATTTGAAATGTTTTGTGGGTGATGTAGTATATTTTTCCATTAACAGTCGTTTCTTTAACGTACTGTAGTACTACATATCCCAGAATGCATTGTAGCAAAGTCATGGGACGAGCCGACTGCCTCTCTTCTTCGCCGGCATACGACGGAAGTGTGGTGAAGTCCATTACATCGCAGATTGAGTTGTTAAACTAACGGTCTGTAGTAGTTTACTTTGGCCCGAAATGTCGGACGGTGGAGGAGATGACAGTGGCGGCACCATGGAGGTTTCTGCTGCTGTGCAGACGGTCGCTGATACCTCGGTTCTGCAGAAACACATCCGCAAACTGGTGCCTCTGCTGCTAGAAGATGGCGGCGAAGTGCCGGTCGCACTGGAAACCGCCCTGGAAGAGAAGAGCTCCGTGGAGCAGATGAGGAAATTTCTGTCGGATCCTCAAGTTCACACCATTTTAGTAGAACGGAGCTCTCTAAAAGGTCTTTTAAAATTCTCTACTGAATGTGCGAATAAAATATCAGGGTCTAAATACCAAATGGATTCCAGGTCACTATATAAGATGTATAAACGATTCTTCTATTGTACTGGTCTTGTATAGGGAGCCATTTTATATTCTATCGATGCACACACCTAGCTTTAAGTCTATGGGCGTTGTTCAGTGATCAAAGCTCATCATGTCTGGCTTTGTTGCTCGCAACCTGTCGTCTTCGTTGAGAATCTAAATATATGTAACTTCTAATGTAAACCGTTCAACTCGCAGACGAAGCATAACTGTCTAGACGCAATTTCAGTGAACACATTATTTATGGAGTTGCATTAGGTAGCATCTATTCACCGTAAACAATGGTTTTAATGAGTGGCATAACTGGATAATGCCTGATCATACAGCCTACGCACTGTTTAGTTATGTAGATATCAGTAATTTATTTGTAATGCTAGCCAAATTCCTCGTAATTGGGCTTTAAACTTTGCCTATGGAAAATGGTTTTTCAATTAATCATTTAATCGTGGTGGAGAATGGAAAACAACGGTACAGTATTTCGGTCATGCAGGACTCGAATCCCTTCTGCTGAAGGCGATGGCTCATCATGCTAAGGACATAGACAGGCAAGGCGTGTCTCCTCTGCGCCAGCTCACTACTGCTTACTGCTCGACAGCATTACCAAACGTTAATTAAGAACTCCATCCTGAAACACATTAAATATTCTATAATGAAATATTTGTGATGTGCATAGCGTTTCTGGTGCTAATATGTTGATGGGCGCTGTGTTAAATTAGCGGTTGTGTGCCGCCTAGACGTCACGGGGAACATTGCAAGTGCAGTAACAATGGCGCAAACCATCTCAAACAAAATAGAAAATAGAGCAGGAGCTTCTTTTGTCACTGCTGCAATGTTCAGTGTCCTATTAATAAGAAATGCAACATAGAAATAGTGGACACAGCAACCTTTGGCGTCAAAGGTCCAGAATGCAATGCAGCCATACGACGCAGTTGTTACAGCAGCGACAAGGCAGAAACTGTAATGATGCAAGACTTTGACACTGCCCTGCTTACCCGAGGTACATTCATAACGTTGCATGCTTGTAACAGTCCCTTTGACATTTATCATCGTGGAGGATGATTTCTACTTGTACCTTTGCATTGCAACCCCAGGGTGGGTCGATTCACTGATTCCAGGCATTGAAAACTAAGCGTCAACCCTAAAGCTTTGGCGTCGATTCCACACACCGAAAATAATAAAATATTTATTATTTTATTTATTTTATGTTTTTAAATATTTTTTAGTTTATATTGTGTTAAAATAAGATAAAACACTGCGATAAAAGAATAAAAAAACATGCAGGCAAAATGAAATTAGCATCGGAGTGTTTCTTTTAGCAGGAAAGCCAATTTATTTTGAATTTGTCTGGTCGGAATTGAACAAATTGCGGCTTGATTTGGACATAATACATGTAGTTCATATAAGTGGACCAGTAAAATATATGCAGTATATAATCACCACCTGACATTTGCATGTCTCATTTGGTTGAAATAAGCACTTGAAGATATTCTTATGCTGTAACAGATTACTTAATACATGTTGTTAAAAGTTAGTGACCTGTTATTTACTTAAGCCTAGTTAAGAGCTCTGTAGAAGTATTGGTTGATTGAACTGCAGCAAACAGATATTTCTTTAATAAATATATTTGTCATTTAATACATTTAAAAAAATAATTCAATTAATTACAGAATTAATTGATAGATTAATTGATTAATAAAAAATAATCATTAGTTGCAGTACTAGTGCCAGGTAGATAACATGACCATTATGTAAAATTTTGTTAGTATGCTTTAGGGGTTAGTTGTCTGTTCTCTTTTAATATGCAATATCCACACTTGTCTTTGACTTGTGGCCTGAGTAGTTATTGCTACTGTTTTACTGTAGTGAACTTCAAACATTCATGCAACATTTTGGACTGAAATTGCAGTACAGCAGCAATAGTGTTAGTGTAGTGTTGGCAACAAGCTCGCCAGCTAACATTAGTTATATGAGTGATAACTCTAATGTTGATGATTACCTTCTCAAAACAGTGTTTAGTATGGTCAGTGTTATAGATTTAACCAAATACTGTGTCTGTAGTGAGACTGTTTATGTACAAGTATGAAGGCAGACACCCATGTGACTGCCTGCACATGGCCTCACATGTTCACAAATACCTGGAGGCAGAAGTATAACAATGCCAGAGAAGCTAAGAAATCCACCCCATTCCCCTAAAGAGACTCATGTTATAGTGATGGGATCAGTCAGTGAACCAAGGTCTTGTACTTCAGTAAACAGTGGTGTTCATATTTTAGTCACTTCATATTTGGTAGCTGAATCACATGTCACAGGCACATGTTTAATTTTCTTTTAATTATTGTGGTGATTGAAGTAATTAAATGAATAGGGAGGAATAAAAATGAATTAATTAGGCAATCAAGAGTGTCACAGTAATTACTCCTTTATTGAAGTAACTGTTTTGGCTGTCCCCCCCCCAGAGGATGTAGGAGATGAAGGAGAGGAGGAAAAGGAATGCATTTCCTACAACATTAATATTGATATCCATTATGGAATTAAGTCCAACAGGTAAAATGGCCTTGAATGATTTGCTATAGTGTGCTGCAGGAACGTGTCCTAAAACCCGGAAGTTAGTTAACATTTTTTGCAATTTTAGTTTTATCATCCCGAAGTCATTGGGTTTTTTGAGTGAGTTTTTGGTTACATGCCTGCTGTAAGGTCTGTGAAAAGCTCAAGATATGTTCACATTTTATTCTACGACATAAAATGCATCAGTATTACCCCACTCATGATTTTTTTTTTTTTTAAGGTTTTACATGTCTTGAAAAAGGTGGTTGCTAACAAGTGGCTAAATATATAAACAAATGGAATACATAGACACATTCCCAAAAAAAGTGGGGGCAGATTCATCCACAAAAAGAGCACAGTGGATCCTTATCAGAGAACATCTTTTTTAAATAAAGGTTGAAAGAGTTGTCGGAAGGTTAATGGTGGATACGTTGAGGTAATAAGACTGTGGTGTAGTTCGTTTATAGCCTAACTTTAAATTTTTACTTCTGGTGATTGTATTTAGGCTTGAAAATTCATAAAAGTTGTGTTCATTTGTGAAGACAATGAACTAACTGTGTAAGAATTATAAACTCTTTTAGTCACAGAGCTAATTTTCTGCAATAATCCAAAAGTAAATGGAAAAATCCTATTGGCTTTTTGTTGAGGGAACCAGGGGGCTGCTAACTTCCGGGTTGGCCTACAAAAAGAATTAATTCCTGCAGCACTCTATTTGGAGGCATTATAAAGTCAATATACAGTGTTTAGTAAATAACGTCCGGTGTTTATAAACACACTGACTAACTTCATATTATGCTTTTCTTTTAGCCTGGCTTTTATTAAGAGAACTGGAGTCATTGACGCTGACAAGCCCATTTCGACCCAAGTCCGCGTTCTGACTCTCAGTGAAGATTCTCCATATGAGACATTGCACTCTTTCATCAGTAATGCAGTTGCTCCTTTCTTTAAGTCTTACATCCGTGAGTCAGGTAAAGCTGACAGGTAAGGCCAGAATATTGAAACACTGGGTAATCTTGGTGAAAGTTGCACATCAAACACTGGTATGTGAGTTGCTGTGGTCATGCAGTGTTTGATGGATGATCCTGTGTTTCATTATTACGCACATTCAGTCCTGGCATTTTTTTCATAATATAGGGATGGAGACAAGATGGCTCCTTCTGTGGAGAAGAAGATTGCAGAGCTTGAAATGGGTCTGTTACACCTGCAGCAGAACATAGAGATTCCAGAGATCAGCCTTCTGATCCATCCCACCATCTCTAATATTGCAAAGCAGTGTTATGAACGGGGAGAAAAGCCCAAGGTTACCGACTTTGGTGACAAAGTAGAGGATCCCACTTTCCTTAACCAACTACAGTCAGGGGTTAATCGATGGATTAGGGAAATTCAGAAGGTGTAGATATTTTTTCACTACAAGTTCTTTTTCCAAATGCATTAGCATTTACTTTGTTCCTGGTGAATTAATTAATGTTAATATCTGTATGTAATTTAATATTTCTCTTGTAGGTGACTAAACTGGACAGAGACCCTGCCTCTGGGACAGCCCTGCAGGAAATCAGCTTTTGGCTTAACCTTGAACGTGCCCTCAATCGCATTCAGGAGAAGAGGGAGAGTCCAGAAGTGCTGCTCACCTTGGACATTCTTAAACATGGCAAACGATTTCATGCCACTGTTAGCTTTGACACAGATACTGGTGAGGTTTCATCATGATGCATTACTTTTGCTGTTACATTTTATATATATGTTTGTAGAATGTAATGGTTTTATGGTTTCTTCTCAGGTCTGAAGCAGGCTGTGGAGACAGTGAACGATTACAACCCTCTGATGAAGGACTTTCCACTCAACGATCTGTTGTCAGCCACTGAGCTGGACAAAATTCGTCAGGCTTTGGTGGCCATTTTTACACATCTTCGCAAGATTCGAAACACAAAGTATCCCATCCAGCGTGCCCTGCGCTTGGTTGAGGCCATCTCCCGTGACCTCAGTGCACAGCTTCTCAAAGTGCTGGGCACCCGGAAACTCATGCATGTGGCATATGAAGAATTTGAGAAGGTACTGATCATCACTATGACTGGTCTTGACATTATTCTCATTGTTTTGGTTGTCTACCAGTAGTCAGCTCTTCTCATTTACTCCTTAGGTGATGGTAGCTTGTTTTGAAGTGTTCCAGACTTGGGAAGATGAGTATGAAAAACTTCAGGTTCTCCTTAGAGATATTGTGAAAAGGAAGAGAGAGGAAAATCTCAAGATGGTGTGGCGCCTTAGCCCTGCGCATCGAAAACTGCAGTCCCGCTTGGATCACATGAGGCGCTTCAGGAGACAGCATGAGCAACTGAGAGCTGTAATTGTCCGTGTACTGAGACCTCAGGTACTGGTAAATGATTCTGTACCATTTAGGTTCACGATATGATATCTAATCAGTGATTTTTTTTTTCTCCCCCTGACCATTTGTGCAGTTTTTCCCCCCTGTATTTATTGGTTTGTCAGCCATCATCAATTTTATATATTGTTGTTGGTCTATGTTTCTAGGTGTCTGCTGTCTCACAACATGGACAGAGTGAAGCAGTAGAACCCCCTGACTTGAAAGTGGCTGAAGTCCTCTTTGATGCTGCAGATGCTAATGCCATTGAAGAAGTTAACTTGGCTTATGAGAATGTAAAGGAGGTAGATGGATTGGATGTCTCAAAGGAGGGGATGGAGGCATGGGAAGCTGCAATGAAGCGGTATGATGAGCGCATTGATCGCGTGGAGACCCGCATCACAGCCCGTCTTCGTGACCAACTGGGCACCGCAAAAAATGCCAATGAGATGTTCCGCATCTTCTCCCGCTTCAATGCTCTCTTTGTGCGTCCACACATCCGTGGAGCTATACGCGAATACCAGACCCAACTCATCCAGCGTGTGAAGGATGATATAGAGTCTTTGCACGACAAGTTTAAAGTGCAGTACCCACAAAGCCAGTCTTGTAAAATGAGTCATGTGCGTGACCTGCCCCCGGTCTCAGGGTCCATCATCTGGGCTAAGCAGATTGACCGACAACTGACCGCCTACATGAAACGTGTGGAGGATGTTCTCGGAAAAGGTTGGGAGAATCATGTGGAGGGCCTTAAGCTGAAGCAGGATGGGGACAGCTTCCGTGCCAAACTCAACACTCAGGAGATCTTTGATGACTGGGCCCGCAAAGTACAGCAGCGCAACCTTGGTGTTTCGGGCCGCATCTTCACCATTGAAAGCAGTCGTGCCCGTGGGCGCACAGGGACCATTCTGAAACTGAAAGTAAACTTTTTACCAGAGATCATCACTCTGTCTAAGGAGGTTCGTAACCTGAAGTGGCTTAGCTTCCGTGTACCCCTGGCCATTGTTAATAAAGCACATCAAGCCAACCAGCTCTACCCATTTGCCATCTCACTTATTGAGAGTGTGCGTACATATGAGCGCACTTGTGAAAAGGTTGAGGAGCGGATTTCCATTGCACCTTTGGTGGCTGGTTTGAAGAGAGAGGTTCAAGCCCTGGTTACTGAGGGTATTGCTTTAGTATGGGAGTCCTATAAACTTGACCCCTATGTTCAGCGCCTGGCAGAAACTGTCTTCAATTTCCAAGAGAAGGTTTGTTCCTTTCATTTTATAAGAACACCACCCATACATGAAGAGGAGAAAACAGAATGGTGATAATTGTGCTTTACTCTTTTACCTCTAGGTGGATGACCTTCTGTTGATTGAAGAGAAAATTGACTTGGAGGTCCGTTCTCTTGAAACTTGCATGTATGACCATAAGACCTTTTCAGAGATCCTCAGCCGTGTCCAGAAGGCCGTTGATGACCTGAATCTGCACTCCTATTCTAATTTGCCCATTTGGGTCAACAAACTGGACATTGAGGTAAGCTTTGTGTAAGGGTCATACAAAGTATCCTAAACTGGTAAATCTCCTCATCTGAACAGCCTCAGAATTAAGTTTGTTTCAGTTACGATCATTTTTCTGTAGATTGAGCGGATCTTGGGAGTACGTTTGCAGGCTGGCCTAAGGGCATGGACACAAGTGCTTAGAGGACAAATGGAGGACAAAGCTGATGTGGACATGGACACTGAAGCACCACAAGTCAGCCACAAGCCTGGAGGAGAACCAAAGATCAAGGTGGGACATTTTCAGCCAAGGATGTGGGGACTGCTATAACGAAGATGTTTTTAAAATGCAGCGTCCTTAACATGTTATACACTGTGTGCACAATTATTAGGCAAGTTGTATTTTTGAGGATAAATTTTGTTATTGTACAACTACAGTGCTCTTGGTCAATCCAAAATGTTAAAAAACCCTCAAACCTGAACATGTAAAAGAGAATATCTACATGTACACCAGTATTAGGCAACTATTAGTGTGCAGAATTATTATGCAACTAAATGACAAAGATTTACCCATCTCACTTGTTTATTTTCACCTGTCAAAGTGAGAATAATAAACAAACTCAAAATTTACAAATAAACATTTCTGAAATTTCAAAAAGAAAACCTCAGTGACCAATATAGCTACCCTTCTTTTCAATAACAGTCACAAGCCTTCCATTCACAGAGTCAGTCAGTTTCTTGATCTGCTCAGAATCAACTTTTTGTGCGGCCGCAACCACAGCCTCCCAGACACTGTTCAGAGAGGTGTACTGTTTACCTTCACTATAAATTTCCTGCTTAAGAAGGGCCCAAAAGTTCTCAATAGGGTTTAAGTCAGGTGAAGAAGGGGGCCTTGTCATTAGTTTTTCATCTTTAAAGCCTTTACTGGCCAGCCACGCAGTGGAGTACTTTGATGCATGTGATGGAGCGTTGTCTCGCATAAAAATCAAAGTCTTCTTGAAAGATGCAGACTTTTTCCTGTACCACTGCTTGAAGAAACTGTTTTCTAAAAATTGGCAGTAGGTCTGAGAGTTGATCTTGAGTCCATTTTCAACCCGAAAAGGTCCAACTAGTTCATCTTTAATAATACCTGCCCATGCCAGTACCCCACCTCCACCTTGCTGGCGTCTGAGTCGAAGCGGAGCTCTGTGTCCGTTACTGATCCAACCACAGACCCATCCATCTGGTCCGTCAAGAGTCACTCTCATCTCATCAGTCCACAAAACCTTCGAAAAATCTGTCTTCAGATATTTCTTGGCCCATTCTTGACGTTTCAACTTATGTGTCTTGTTCAGAGGTGGTCGGGTTTCAGCTTTTCTTACCTTGGCCATGTCTCTGAGAACTGAACACCTCATACTTCTTGACACTCCAGGTAGGTTGCA
>CM040984.1:21381461-21403252 GCA_022985145.1 Pangasius djambal | reverse complement strand
ACAACTCCTCTCTATAAGTGCTGGGACTTTCATGTGCAATTCATATGCAATACATGTTCAATTTATGTGCAATAAGGACTTTAATGTGCAATACAAATTTATTTATTATTATTACTGCCTATTTTTCTGTACTTGATCACCGTTAGCACACTGGACTTATCATACTCAACATTTACATCATTATGGGTATGTTTCATTACGCATTTTTAATTTACTGATTTACTTTTTATATACTGTATAGGTACAAATTTATTTTTATTTTTATTTTATTTTCTTTCTTCCTTCTTGAGAGCAATTGTAACATGGCAAAGCAATTTCCCCCTGGGATTAATAAAGTTTTTTGAATCTTGAATCTTGAATCTTGATTATCTGCTGGTGCCAGTCACTATTAAATTCGGGGAGCAAAAGCATAAAGTGGAGGTGGCGGTTAGTCCTTGCCTCATCCATCCACTAATACTTGGGACAAATTGGCCAGGGTTTCAGGCATTAGTAAGAGAAATGTTTGTGAATGGGTCCTGCAGTAGTGAGGCATGGTGTGGACTATGCATAGTGTTGGCTGGGGAGGTGGTGCCGGGGCCGTCAATGTCAGCTCCGCATCAGGGGCCAAAGAGAGTGGGGAGGGCTCTGCCCCTCCACCCTTTGCAGGGATTCCCCTTGGAGCAGTCACGTAACAAGACCCTGAGGCACACCTTCGACCAAGTGAGAGTAGTTGATGGTCATCAAATCCAGTCCAATTTTGCACTATCCCACCCATACTTTTCAGTTATTAAACACTGGTTATATGGAGTGATGCAGGACACTCAAACTAAGGAAGAAATGACCCAACTGTTGGTACTGAAAAGGCGTTGGGAAATGTTATTCCAGGCAGCTCATTATAATCCTATGGCAGGGCATCTAGGACAGGATAAAACACTAATGGCTCAGTTTTATTGGCGGAGTATTCGTGGCGATGCACGCAGGAGGGTTCTGTTTTAGGCCCACTGCTCTTTTCTTCATATATGCCCTCTTTATATATGCTCTGGGCAAAATTATCTGTAAACATGGTATTAGCTTCCACTGTTATGCAGATGACACAGTTGTATGTTTCAGCAAAGCCAGATGAGAGACAACAGCTTAATAAGGAATGAATAAAGGACATTAGACACTGGATGCTTATTAACTTCCTTTTACTTAATTCTGACAAGACAGGAGTACTTGTACTAGGACCACATGCAGCTAGAAGTAAGCTTTCTGATTACATAATAACTCTGGATGGCCTTTCTGTTTCATCATGTGCAGCAGTAAAAGACCTTGGTGTGATCACTGACTCCAGTCTTTCATTTGAAGCCCATGTAGATAATATTACTAGGATAGCCTTCTTTCATCTCAGAAATATTGATAAGAAGATAAGAAATATAATGTCACTACACGATGCAGAAAAATTAGTTCATGCTTTTGTTAACTCTAGGTTGGATTATTGTAATGCCTTACTGTCTGGAAAACATATTTGTTTAGCCAAGCCTTTTGTGAATATTTTTTTCTTAGTTAAAGGAGCAGATCTGGAGGTTTCATGGGCATAGAGTGTTGTAGTGAACTGGGATGTTTGGATGCTGTGGTTCGGGAGGAACTCAAGGCTATGCTCAACATGGGAGTAACTGAGGAGTCCCACACTAATTGGAGCAGCCCGTCGGTCTTGGTGCCCAAGACTGACGTGTAGGTCTGTTTTCGTGTGAACTTCAGAAAAGTCAACGCAGTGTCTAAATTTGACACATACCCAATGCCTCGCATTGATGAACTGCTTGATCGGTACTGGATTTAATCAAAGGGTTTTAGCAGATTCCCTTGACTCCAATATCTCGAGAAAAAATGGGCTTTTCCACTCCATTTAGGTTACACCAATTTGTCACCCTTCCGTTTGAGTTGTTTGGAGTGACGTCTCATGGACGGAATACTCCAACCACACTATGCAGATGCCGCTGCTTGTATAGATGACATAATCTTTTATAATAATGATTGGCAGTGGCATTCACAACATCTGAGGGCTGTCCGAGATTCTTGAGACAAGCGGGACTCACAGCAAACCCAAAGAAGTGTGCAACTGGACGGGTGGAAGTACGGTATCTGGGCTTCCATTTGGGCCATGGGCAAGTGCGTTCCTAAATTGATAAGACAGATTGCAGCCTGCCTGAGACCCAAGATCAAAAGGTGAGACAGTTCCTGGGGCTGGCTGACTCAGAGGTTTGTACCTAATTTTTCAGACGTCACCAGCCCACTGACTGACCTTACTAAAAAGGAGGCACCAGATCCAGTCCAGTGGATGGAGCCGTTCAAGCGGGTTTTCTGCCAGATAAAGGCAGTTTTGTGTGAGGACCCGCTGTTGCATTCTCCTGATTTTTTATCTCCCTTTTGTTCTGCAGACTGACATGTGTCTGTCTTATCACCTGAGGTAAACATCAAACGGTTTTTAAACACATTTTTTAAAATTGTCCACTCTTCAATTAAATCTCTGTCTCTGAAAGTAATAGCTGATTCATGCAGTCAGTCATGTCCTGTTGACTAAATTTCTTATCCAATTACTTGTTTATATTCACTGCATGAGAAAAGGACAGTTTAGAAATATGACATCCGACAGATTTTTCCAGAGAGTCACGCATATATACAGTACAGTAGAGATGTGTATTTAAATGAGTTAGGATATTATACACTCACTAAGCACTTTATTAGGAATACCTGTACACCTATTCATTCATGCAATTATCTAATCAGCGTGTGGAAGGATGAGGCGGATGGGCTACAACAGCAGAAAACCATGTCAGGTTCCAGTTCTGTCAGCCTGAGGCTGCAGTGGGCACAGGCTCACCAAAACTGGACAGTTTGGAAAATAGGAAAAATGACTGAAAAAAAGAAGGAAAAAAGATTGGAAAAACTCAATTTCTGCTGAGGCACACAGATGGTAGGGTCAGAATTTGGCACCAAAAGTTTGAATTGTCTAAAGTCATCTCAAACTGGTTTCATGAACATGACAATGATTTTAATGTTCTTCCGTGGCCTTCCCAGTCATCGGCTCTGAATCCAATAGAACACCTTTGGGATATGGAAGAATGGGAGATTCGCAGCAGGAAAGTGCACCTGAAAAATCTGCATGAATTGTGTGATGCAATCATGTCAACATGGACCAGAATCTCAAAGGAATGTTTCCAACATCTTGTGGAATCCATGCCACAAAGAATTGAGGCTATTTTGAGAGCAACGTGAAGTCCTACCTAGTATTAGTATAGTGTTCCTAATAAAGTGCTCTGTGAGTGCATATTTTGCCATATCGCCCAGCCCAATTACCTACATGCTCCTACCTTCCTTTGTGAACCCAGCAGGAAAGCTTATCTCGGGGTGAGGGTCGTAATCCCGAGCAATGACTTAACTTCTTCCATGAATATTTCCCATTTTGGAGATTGACAGAATAGTGCTAGAACAAAACATACAACACGATATTCAGACCAGAAGACAAGTACACTATATGGCCAAAAGTATGTTCACAATTGACCATCACAGCCACATGTGCTTCAACATCCTAACTAACAACTAAGGAAAAACATTTCACTACATTAATACATCACATGTATGTGACAAAGAACCTTGAAAACCATGGGCATTAATATAGTCCCCCCCTTGCAGCTATAACAGCCTCCAATCTTCTTTTGAAGCAATTGTGTGCCTCCAACTTTGCAGCAACAGTTTGGGGAAGGTCCACATATGGGTGTGATGTTCATGTGTCTACATACTTTTGGCCAGATAGTGTATATGGTTTAAGCCTAAGAGATTGACACTGGGATTACCTCATTGATTTGACCATCATCACTGCACCCACCAAATATATACATGGTTCCATTTAGATTGCAACCGCAGCTACCTGACATGGATGGAGGAACTTCCCCACTCATGTCACACCTTTTCCTGTAAACATATAAATGCATTAAAAATATACATTAGACCATGTTAAGGCATGATGAATGTATAAATGTTTGGAATCAGTTGTTCTGTCCGTGTACTTTAATCATAACGATTAAAAAGGATTATACTCAAGCCTCCATGTATGTTTACAGATGTAAAAAGTCTACACTCCTCTGTTAAAATGGCAGGTTTTTGTGATGTAAAAAAAATGAAACAAAGATAAATCAAGTCAGAATTGTTTCCACACTCAATGTGAAATTACAACATAAAAATTAAGTAAAATACAATCAGAAGCATTTTATGGAAAAAGAGACAAAATAAAAAAGTTACAATAACCTGGTTGCATAAGTGTGCATACCCTTTTATAATTGGGGACGTGGTTGTATTCAGAATGAACCAATCACATTCAATCTCATGTTCAAAAGTATCAGGTATGGTGGCTAGACAGAAGCCCTTTCCTCACAAAAATCATCCAAGCTCAACTACATCACCCCAAACCATGTGGCAAAATGTGTTATGGTCTGATGAGACCAATTCCAAAAGGTATAATAATTCCATAATTCCAAAAGGTGTGTTTGGTGCAAAAAAAAGGCACATCACCAAAAGAACACCATACCTATGTTGCAGCATAGTGGTAGCAGTATCATGCTTTAGGGCTGGTTTTCTTCAGCCAGAACCTGGGCTTTTATCAAGGTGGAAGGAATCATGAATAGCTACAAATACCAGTCATTTTAGTGCAAAACCTTCAGGTGTCTGCTAGTAAGATGAAGATGAAAAGGAGTTTTACCTTTCAGCACGACAATGACCCAAAGCATACATCCAAATCAACAAAGGAATGGCTTAACCAAAAGATGATCAATGTTTCTGAATGGCCTAGCCAGAGTCCAGACCTGAATCCACCTAAAAATCTGTGGGGTGACCTGAAGTGGGCTGTGCACAGGACATGCCTTGTCAATCTGATGGATCTAGAATGTTTTTGCAAGAAAGAGTGGGAAAATATTGCAAAGTCACGATATGCCATGCTGATAGACTCTTAGCCAAAAAGACCGAGTGGTGTAATAAAATTAAAATGTGCTTCAAAAAGTATTATTTTAGAGGTGCGCATGCTTATGAAACTAAGTTATTGCATGTTTTTTAATTGTCCTAATTATTCCCTAAAATGTTTCTGATTGTTTTTCACTTAATTTTTATACATTCTAATTTCACATATAGGGTAGAAAAAGTTCTGACATGATTTATCCTGCCATTTTAACACGGGTGTGTAGACTTTTTGTATCCATCGTATAACAATATTATAAACAATATTATAAATAATACCATAAACCGGTGTCCAGGTCATATAACCAGATCTCATTGTTTGGGAGGAAGACTTCATGATCAGCAACTGACTTAAGAATACAACAAATGGCAACAAATGTAGGTTACAGCTTTCCTCATTCAATATTGATCCACACATAATGGAAAAAAACAATTTAGACTAATAAAAGTATTATTACTACCAAAGTGGAAGTCTTAGATGTGGCCTACACATAGGCCAAGAGAGATGTCAAATTTCAAAAGTACATTTTTACGAGGCCTTAAATCTTTAGAAAATACACCTCAAGTAATGGGGTAATTTTTAAAAGCAGTAAATGCAAATTGTAACGTGTAGAGTCAGGACAACGGAGTTGGGGATCCAAACGCAAGGCTTTATTGCAATCGTGGTCAAAAACAGGCAGGGTCGAGCACCAGCAAACAGTATAATCTGAGGCAAAGGCAAAAGAGTAATCCAAAACACGGGCAATGGTCAGGGCAGGCGGCAAACAATCAAAAACAGGGAAAACGGTCCAAGGGTCGAAACACAGGGAACTAGGCAACACGGAGACTAAGAAACTTAGAAACTCGAAACACCAAACAATCAACAACATCAACAAATGTCAGTTGTCTAAATGCAATCATTAATGCGTTTTGACTGTAATGTGGTCTTTTAAAATGTGGCAATATCTAGCTCTTCCTGTCTATCAAAAATCTCTGTCTATGGTCATAAAAATAAAACCTAAAAATAACCATTAGAGAACTGTATAACTGTTCTGTACAGGTTCTCTTTAGGTTGTTAAAAAAAAACCCTCCTGCAACCTTCGGGGAAGATTAGTTTTTGGTTACAAGAATGAATGTTCCTTGAAGGTTTCCCCCTACCAAATAAATAAATAAATTAAAAACCAAACGGGAACCATATGCTAACGTCAGGGCACCGCTCTGTGTGCTGAGGTTTCCGTAATCTGGGCGTTTGTGCAGGCAGCTGTGTCTACTTACCACATAACCTCCCCACACAAATAAAGTGTTTTCTGAAACCACGGCCGTGTGTCCGCTTCTTTCTCGCGCCACAAGTTGGCCATTTGATGCTGCCATTGGTTTCAGATATTATTTTTCAAAAAAAAATAAAAATAATAATAATAATCTAACAACTGTCTTCCTCTTCTGCCGTTATGGCAATGTTTACACTGCAAATGATGAAACAGGTGTTGTGCCGAAAAAAGCACCCCTGCCGTGAAAAGCACCCCCGCGACATCTAAAGCTAGTCGCCTTAAAACGACAACTAACGTGCGCTGGTTGGGATCTCCAAATCGGCGGGTGCTGTGGTGTGTTCCCGGAATGCAGTACCTACCAAAAGTGGTCCTTTAATCTGAACAGAATGTGTCGTGAAATGACAACGCTATTGATTCATGTAGATTGTTATTCGTAATAAATTGTGTATCGAAAAACATTTCGTCCCTTTTGACGTTTACATTTATATTTACATTTATAGCATTTGGCAGACGCCCTTAATAAATGATTTATAAATGATTAAAACGTCTTGTGGTTATTAGCTGTACGTTTGGTTGTCGTTTTAAGGTGACAAATGCGCGTTTCCGCGACGGGGTGCTTTTGGGGGCGGAAATAGAGATAGAGATATAATGTAATGATGAGAGATATAGAGATATAATGCAATGATGAGAGATATAGAGATATAATGCAATGATGAGAGATATAGAGATATAATGCAATGATGAGAGATATAGAGATATAGTGCAATGATGAGAGATATAGAGATATAATGCAATGATGAGAGATATAGAGATATAGTGCAATGATGAGAGATATAGAGATATAATGCAATGATGAGAGATATAGAGATATAGTGTAATGTTCTTTGATATTCATATCACAACGACCAGTGATCCTGACCCCTTCTCTCCGGATCTGCCTGATCCATCCTGATCCCTACTTCTGGTTGGACAGCCTGAAGATCATTGAGATTACTGAGGATGGTACCACTTAAAAATCCTGAAAATGGCTTTGGACCATAATTCATATGAATGGTTTTGCTATGATGGCTTAGGACTACAATTACCACAAACAGTTTTGCACTCAAGTCTCCATCAGTGAATAGTGGATAAGTTCAACAAACAGACTCCATGTGAAAACTGTAATAAATTTCCTGGTTACACAATTGCACCATTTAACCATATAGTACACAGTTATAGAAGGGATTTATTTATAACTGCACTATCCGTTAGGACCCAGATGAGGATGGGTTCCCTTCTGAGTCTGGTTCCTCTCACGGTTTCTTCCTCATATCATCTCAGGGAGTTTTTCCTTGCCACCATCACCTCTGGCTTGCTCATTAGGGATAAATTCATACACTTAAAATTTATATCTTGAATGTATTTTTTTCTGTAAGGCTGCTTTGTGACAATGTCCATTGTTAAAAACACTATACATATAAAATTGAATTGAATTGAATTACTATAACTAATTATACTATAACTAGCATTTTCTAACTGCAGTATTTTACAATATTTTAAATAAATCAGACTCGGCTCTCTTGTAACGTTACGCCATTGGCATTTTATTTTGAAGCACAGTATGGCAGTTTCTTTTATTATTACAGGAAGTTGACGAACAAAGATGCGGAAGTGGAAATTTAGCGCCAGTGGATGAAAAATGGATGTACGGAGACTAAAAGCAAAAGTAACAGCTGGCTTCAAAATGCGAGGATTAATGTTGCGACCGTATGTTTCCATTTTAATTAATAATATATTTGTAAGGTCAAGCACTTAACTGAAGCCAATTTTTTTCGTTCGACATGAAGCTATATTACTATAAAACTCTGCAATGCTAAGAACCTAGCAAGCTGACTGTATAATGTATGACAAGTTAGGACGACTTTATTGTATCCATCTAGTGTATTCGTTATGCAGCGTTATGCAGCGTTATGCAAGGTATATTAAGCTTATATTAAGGAAGTAATGAATTTATTAGGGCTATCTAGTACATTTGTTATTTGTCATGTTTATTATACCGCAATGCCTGACCTGCAAGTCACCGAGGGCCCACTGCTAAATAGTATCATCTTAATTTTAAACTTTATTAAATAAACATGTAAAACAACATGTACACTAGCCTTTGGAAGGATATGTAATCTGATGTTCTTCACAGTGAAGCCAGCAAATATCTGGTGGAGGTGTTGCAGTCTGTCAGTGAAGCAGAACTGGAGGATGTCATTGAGCGGATCCTGGATGGAGTTGAAAAACAACCCTGTAAGAATCCACTCAAACAATTCACAGCTAACAGCTGTACTTATGAATAAGCAAACTAATAATACCTGCCGATCCTTATTCATTTGACAGTGTCCTCTAGCATGATTGAGCTCTCTGTAGCTGAGACTGCTGTGCAGGACTGCAGCCAGTCATGTGATGAAACTATGTAAGAATTCAGATGTCATATGTTGCATTTTTACCTCTAGCACTGAGAACATTAACTCAATCAGTGGTCTCTTATTTCTAGAGACAACGTTTTTAACATCATTGGAGCTTTTGACGTGCCTAGATTTATGTACAGCACAGAAAGGAAGAAATTTGTCCCGTAAGCAACTACTTAATGCACAACAATATTTTCATTCATAATGAATGTTTTTTTTTTTTTAAAAACTATTTATTACTTTATTATTGTTTAGAAATTACCATAATGCATAAATTTTATTGTTAATAGAATCTGCTTTTATCACAATGGCAGGTTAACTGTGGTAAGGTATGCATCATCCTGGCTGATTTTTTTTCTCTGACAGTATTAGCATGACCAGCCATCCAGTTCCTAGTGTGTGTGGCCAAGCTAGAGACAAGGCTGAGCTCTTTAGGGAACGCTATAGCATCCTACAGCAGGTAAGGAACTTTCTTTTCACTGTGTGGGCAGCCACACATTGAAAAAATGAAAGTATCTGTGGCAGCCAGGGAAAAACCCATCATGTGGTTAGATTTTGACATTTTCTATTATATACAGTTCTGAAAATTATAAACTTTTATGGAGAGACTACAACTGAAATTTGTATCTTATTTACACATACACCAATCAGCCATAACATGACTGACAGGGGAAGTGAATAATATTGATTATCTCATTACAATAGCACCTGTCAAGGGTTGAGATATATTAGGCAGCAAGTGACCAGTCGGTTCTCGAAATTTATGTATTGGAAACAGGAAAAATGGGCAAGCGAAAGGATTAGAGAGACTTTGACAACGGCCAAATTGTGATGGCTAGTTGACTGGGTCAGAACATCTTTAAAATGGCAGGCCTTGTGGGGTGTTCCCAGTACATTTACATTTACATTTACAGCATTTGGCAGACGCCCTTATCCAGAGCGACTTACATTTATCTTATTTATACAACTGGTAGGTACGGGAGGAAATAACAAATTAAGTTTTAGTATTTAAAATTCTGTTTACCCTCAAAAGTGAAAAGAGAGAAAGTCACATTTATAGATTTCATTCCATTTTCACTGAAAGACAACATTACTGTCAAAATTTAGACATAACTAGCAAGAATTTAGATTGATCGATTGATCAATCCATCCCAGAGGGAAATTCACATATTACAGCAGCACAGAGAGTTAGAAGTATCCTAAAAGTAATTTAACATGAATTTAATTGAATTGAAATGAATTTTCATTTATTTAATTAAATAAAATATGAACAAATATTTAAAAAAGAATACAGTCTAAAAGTGTGATGTGGTAGTGTAGTGGGGTGTAAACATTGTAGATATAAGCAGCAGGCTTGAGTGGAATTAAAGTGGCAGTGCAGTGCAAACATTCAACAGCGAAAATGTTGGACATGTGAACATTAGGCAGCCGATTTTAAAATGGTTATATCAAAATGTACTGTTATGTTTTTTTTTTTGTTTTTTTTTTTTCTTTTTCTTCTGAATTGCTTCAGTGCGCTTTCAGTGCCGGTCCCAAGCCCGGATAAAATTGGGGAGGATTGTGTCAGGAAGGGCATCCCGCATTAAAAACTGTGCTAAATCAAAAATACGTGGACCAACGATCCGCAGTGGTGACCCCTAACGGGAGCAGCTGAAACAGGAACAGCAACAACAATCGCTTCAAAATGCACCATTGAGTTTTCTTGATTATCACAGTTTGTGACGGCAAAGTTCCCTGAGTGATAATATTATTATGCCCTCCTGTACTCTCCTTAAACCTGACATGGTGGAAATGCTCGTTTTCCTGTCTTTTTTTAGGCTAATGGTTCTGGAAGATTAAATCGTTTATAATGATATTTTAAAATAGAAAATCGTGATCAAGGAAAAATCAATAATGCACAAGCCTAGTGGGTACATTTAATCAAGCTCTTTTTCACCATGTTCTGACTCTACACCATTTTCTGAATTCAGCTCTTAATTTTTTTTACTTTTTTATTTATTTATTTATTTTTTTGCTTCTAATGTGTAGCGGATACACAGACATGAACTTTTTACTCCACCAGTGATTGGTTTGGCTGCAGATGAAGGGAGAAATAAATTTCAGGTAAAGTAACTGCTGATTGTTTAATATGTGTGACCTGTATTAGTAGGTGTTTGTTTTTTTGTTTGCGTGATTTATTCTACAGTATAGCCATATTTATACCCATATTATAGACTTCTTATTCACTACAATGTTAATATGGTTTCCCATGTAGTTAATGACTGTGGAGGCTCTTTTAGGAAGCACTGCAAAACTGGGTGAAGTTATTGTCCTTGGTATGATCACACAGCTTAAAGAGGTATGTGTTTTCCAGTATATTATGTTATCTCTAGGAACAATACACTGTATGCATGATTTCAAATCTTGAGATATAAAATACTTAATAGGTAATAGAACAATCATGTTGCATACAGCAGACAATTATGAGAAATTTAACAGGTCTGTTTTGGAGCTAGCATTTTAATTCTGTTCTCCCTCTCAGGGCAAGTTTTTTCTTGAAGACCCGACTGGCTCTGTGCAGTTGAACCTTTCCAAGGCAATATCCTTTTACTTCTATATAAACAAGTAAAAAAAATTAGGTTATTAATCTTAGTTGGTGTAGAAGTATTAAGTCATAGTGACTGGACTTACATTATTCAGAATGTGTTGGTGCTCATCCAAGGGACTTCATCAGTGAAAATATGACATGAAAATATCTGTGTATAGGCTTTACCTATGGGAGACCATTACTACTGAGCATTTTTGATGCTCTTGAACATATCATCATTGATGTTTCCTGGGGTCGTTGGGTATTTCAGAGTTAGACACATCCTTGCCTAGGTGTCTGGTCGTGGTTGACAGACACTTGTGTTCAAGTGGCATTATGACAGATCTCCATGGACATGATCTCTTCATCCAAAGCCATCTTGAAGTTGTCTCAGCTGCCTCAGTGGTGTTCTGGACAGCTTTCCTCCACTTCTCACCTCTGATACCCAACATACTGTAGGTCTTGTACAAGGACCACTCTGCAGAAGCTCTCAGCCAACTTTGATGATCATACCCTTTGCCTCCAGCCATGACAGTCAAAGATTAATTCATACCTTACTTCTCATGACGTTCCTCCCTTGGCATTGTCAATTCCAGTTTGATGACATTCTTTATTGATTCAGAGTCAGTACTGTGTTAGATCGTAGAGTTGAAAAATAGAGGCAGTCTTTGCACCACTTGAATGAACTGATGAAACCCCCTGTATGAGTGGGGAAAAAAATCAAGCTCACACCAAACCTAAGGTACCTTGAATTGACAAATACTACAAGCAATTGACCAGTTTTGTCATTACCTGTAACCAAAAACTTATGTGCCTTAACTTAAGCTTTCTCACCAGTTCCACAGTGGGCTGTACACAGAGTCTGGCTTTGTCTTGGCTGAAGGTGACTACTGTCTTGTCAACACACTCTTCAAACTGTGACTGAGTGATGTTTAGTTAGTAGCTATGATCAAAAATTTGTTTTAGAGTTTTCGTGGTTACATATAACTAACCAGTAATGGAATGTTTGACAGTTGGATCCTTTTCTTTTTCTTTTTCTTTGTCATGTTGTGGTTCCTACAGGGTGGTATGAAGACTCAGTCTTCCATGCCAGTGCCTTTGGGTTTCCACCAGTTGAACCCTCCTCAACTACCAGGTGAACACATAACCATCACCATATTGTCCTGTACATACAAACTAGGACTGCACTGATAAGTATTAATAATCGAAAATGTCAATTATGAAAAATGTTGAAAAATCTGGATTTCTATTTTAACAACAGGTATGTATGATAATGTAGGTGTGCAGACAGAACTTTGAATGAGAGAAGAGTATTTTTTTTCACTTAAACATTGATAGTTAATATAAATAGTGATAGAGAATTTTCATGGTATAATGCTACAATGAAAAGTGGAGAAACATTTCATAACAGCACAAGAAATGAAAAAATGTAAGCATCCAGAAACAACTGCTTGGTGAGTGAAATACACTAAACGGCTGATATTATAACTTGTTATATTTCGTTCAAGGGACTTGGTGTGTTTTTTATGTAACAGTATGAGATTTAGAGTATAGATAAAGAGGTAGAGAGAAAGATCCATTTAAATCCACAAATTTCAAGTTGTTTTTTTTTTATATAAAACAAATTCCTAATCAAATTCCTTACTTGCAGTTTAAATAGGATATTGTTAAATGTTAAGATGTTTGTGTTTGTGTTTTTTGCATTGAGAAAAAAATTTTTTTTAAATGCCAAATGATTTGTTTCAGCCTCATTTACAAACCACATTTAATCCAGTTAACTGAGTATTTGTTGATTAATTCAAATATTTGTTTTTTGCAGTACTAATGCAAACACCTTTAACTATGACTGTTCCTCAGTTAACAGAAACGTTTCTATTTCAGGGCATATTATGGTAATGTGAATTTCTTTGGTGGTCCATCCACCATTGCGGTCAAAGCCTCTGCCAAGCTGAAGCAGCTTGAAGAGGAGAATGAGGATGCTATGTTTGTTATCATTTCTGACTTGTGGCTGGACAGTGTGGAGGTCCTGGAGAAGATCCAGACCATGTTTTCAGGTTTAATGCATTTATCTAACGTTTCTGATTGTACAAAACCAATAATGTTTTTAAATTTGTTGAATTTGTGGCTTTCATTCAGTATTGATATAAAGATCTTTTGTACCTGTTACAGGCTATTCAGCAATGCCTCCCACCTGCTTCATCTTCTGTGGGAACTTCTCCTCTGCCCCATATGGCAAAAGTCAGATCAAGTCACTTAAAGGTGAGAAGCTTTGAGGCAAAAAAAATGTTTTCTCACTCCATTCATTCGATTATTTTATTTTTTTTCGTTTGATATCATGATATAGGCTTTTTGTTTCAGAGTCTTTGAAGGCTCTAGCTGATTTAATTTGTGAGCATCCCAGCATCCACAAAAGGTAAGACACTCATTGGTCACTGTCTCAGCCAGCTGCCATCTACAGTACCATCTGAGTCATTTATCTTTTATTACTTTATTAATTTGTTGTATTTTTATGTGCATGTCCTTTGAGAGTATATTTGTATAGTTTTAACAAGTAGAAATTGCTCAGAGCAGGAAAGTGTTCCTGGTTACTCTGTCTCTGTGTGTGTCTTTTTTTCAATCGTGGAAGTAAGCTTTTAACCTTTATCCAACAACAGAAAACACACTTAGGCCGATTTATATTCATTAAAAATGCTCTTTACATAGAGTCCAATACAGTTATGTTCTAGAATACTGCAAAGTACACTGTATACTTATAACTTTATTTAGGTTTCAGCCACATAAAGATATAGGACCTCAAAGGAACAAAAGAGGGTACCATGTATTTCACCCTGCAGATTTACTCAACTCTTCCTATTAAAACTGTTCCTGCAAATACAATTTACCAATATTTATACTAGAAATAAATACAAAATTTATTTATAGTGAACAAATAGACATTACTACCTACTTTTACTGAAATCAATGGAGCACATAGTCAACAATATTTAAAAAAAAAAAAAAACAATCACAATTGTTCAGACTGTGTGAAGGCACATTCAAAACATTTGAAATTTCGAGGTATGAATGGCTATCTGTCTCTGCTGTCCATTTGTTACAGGATCACCCAAGGCAGATGCTAATACCAGGCCTAAACAGTGCACGATTTTTGCGCATTTTGTTTTTGGCATTTTCTTCTATTCCCCAATGCAAATTTTCTCCAACTGTGCCAAATTACATGGAGAATGTTGGTGGACAACAATTTTCAGGTCATGCCACAGATTTGCAGTTGGGTTTAAGTGTGGTCTTCAACTTGGTCATTCCAAATCACTAACCTTTCTTTCAAGCCATTCCTTTCCTTTTTGTTCATTGTCTTGTTGGAACATATATTTTTCCCTAAATGCCTGGCTGACAACATATTTGGCTCCATCCATCCTGTGTTGGCAACAAACTTTCCAGTTCCTCTTGCTGTTAAAGGAAAAAAAAAAAGCAACCCCAAAGCATGATGCTACCACCACCATGATTGATCATAGCAGTGAGGTTACCGGGTTGTTGGACTGTATTTTTGTTTGTGCCAAACATTATGCTTTGTCTTTAGACCAAATGGCTCAAGTTTAGTATCTTCAGACCACAAAAGCTTTTTCCAAAAGCTCTCATATATTCTAACATGGCCTTTCTCCAAAGTGGCTTCCTACCGGCCACTCTATCATAGAAGACACATCTGTGAAGAGCTGTTGATATTGTTGATATCTGCACAGGTTCTACTATTTCAGCCAGTGAGTACTGTAACCCCTTCAGTGTTGTAGCTGGACATTTGGACACTTCACTGACAATTACCCTTCTTGTCTGAGCATTCAGTTTGGCCTGATCTTGGTAGTGTCTGGGTTGTGGCATATTTTTTCCACTTTGTTATAATTGATTTTACAGTGCTATGAAAGCACTGTGTGTTTCTACCCTTTGTTGATACGGATTTTTGACACACTTTACAAATCAGACATATGATTCACCTCTGATTTTCTGTATCCAAACTACTTCCATTTCCATAGGAAGCTCCGTTATTATGCAAGCATACAGTTTGACTCAGGTGTATTTAAAATGAACACTGGTGTACCCTGTATAACATATTTAGTGTGAGCTCTTGAAAATTCAATACTAGTCCTGATTTAGATTGCTAAAAGAAAGGATAGTGAATACTTACCAGTTTTGCGTTGGTTTTAGATTTTATTTTTTAAATAATTCTAAGGACAGTTAAGTACTATATTTAATCTGATTTCTGTAGAGAGTCACAAGAAAATTAGCAGAAAAATATCCTTTTCTAATATACCTAAAGTAGATCTTAGAATACAGCAAAAAGAGAAATAATCATTGGGTGTGAATACTTTCTGGAGGCGCTGTATATGTAAATATATTTAGTGTATGTTCATGTTTGATATACCCAATGTCACTGTTATTTTACCACTGTAGCACCCAAATGTTCCCTTGTGGATAAAAATGCGACTTTTTGTATGTCTGTATTTGTGTCTATAAATGAATTGATCCAGTATCCTGCACTTTGACACTTATGTATAAATGTTTGATAGTTCATGACCTGTATGATTATTCTTTACAATGTTTTTACAACCTATAAAAATGGATACATTGTATAAGTTATTCATGTTATTTACTGAACTGTTTTCTGCCACTACAGTAGTCGCTTTGTGTTTGTTCCTGGCCCTGAGGACCCTGGACCCAGCACCATCTTGCCCAGGCAAGGGGTTTCACTTCTAACATGCTGTTATTAGAAATTCAGCTGGCATCAAGTGTTGTCCAAAGAGAATGAGCTGGCTCAAATGTTAGCTGTATTTTCATTTCCAGGCCTCCCTTATCTGAACACATCACTGAAGAATTTAGACAGCGAGTCCCTTTCTCTGTCTTCACCACAAACCCATGCAGGTATAAATCTAATTTTAGCTTTTTCATTTTAGGATAGAGTGTTTATCTTGATCTTCAGCAATGTTTTTTTTAAAGTTGGGTTCTTTACCTATGACAGGATACAGTACTGCAGTCAGGAGATAGTGGTGATCCGAGAAGACCTGGTCAACAAGATGTGTAGGAACTGCTTGAGACTCCCCAGCACCAACCTCGACATCCCAAACCATGTGAGTCTGTTCTGCTGTGTATGTCAGAATCTATATCAACAAAACTTTTCCTTTCCCCAGATAAAATGAAATTCAAGAATTGTCACTGAAACACAAAAGCAGCTACAAAAAAACAACCTGTAAAGTAAACGTTTGTTTATTTACAGTTGTGAGGAGTCATAAGTCATAATTATATCTTTGGAAGGAACGGTATTTCAGACTTAAAATTGCTATTTCATTTTAGCAAGCTACTAAGAGATGTCAACTATATCATATCATTGGGTTTTGTTAGCTAGCATAGTGTACAAACATAAATCAGCTAGATGAATCTACTTAAAGACTAATCTACTGACAACTAACCTAAATATTTATCTGTTTATATTTTGTGAAATTACATATAATCATTTTAAATTTAAAACAATTCATTTTTAAATGACCAAAAAACAATAAATAAGTACAGTAAATATGCTTATCTATTCATAGGCTTTCTGTCCTCTGATTGCCCTGTTTTTCTGCAGTTTGTGAAGACTATCTTGTCTCAGGGCCATCTGACCCCACTTCCCCTGTATGTCAGTCCAGTGTACTGGGCGTATGACTATGCATTGAGTGTCTATCCTGTTCCTGACGTTATTATCTTTGCTGATAAATATGACCCCTTCAGTATCTCCAACTCAGATTGCCTCTGCATCAACCCGGTATTTTCTTTGCTATCTAATGAATTGTTAAAATCTAATGCCTATTTTTTTTCCTGGATTAACAATAATGTTGTAGCAGATATTATTGCATCATTGGAAACAGAGTCGTGAAATTATTAATAATGAATATTAAAAATAGTCGATATGATAGAAAATATTTACCATCCTTTACTTGTGTAGGGTTCTTTTCCAAGAAGTGGGTTTTCTTTCAAGGTGTACTATCCATCAAACAGAATAGTGGAGGACAGGTATCCAACTATAATTATTCTATACTTTAATTAATTTATTAAATTTGGAGCTCATTCTTTGGAACACAATGCTTAATGGTTTTCTTCATATTTGTTTTTCTTATGCAGCAAATTACAAGGACTTTGAAACTGAACACGTGTGGTGATTGATATATACAATGTATATATACAACGTAAAGTAAATGTAATGTCTTGTTATAGTCTATTTGCCTTAAGTGTGACTACAATACTAATATGTGTGCATAAATAAAATATCTCTCATTTTGCCAATAAAATATTTCAATATTTTCAGAAATGAAGTTCAATATGCTTTCTTGAAAGCTTATTGCATGAACTGGTTGGAGGAAGAAAATACCTGGTCAGTGTGAATAAAGATGTGAGAGAAAACATGTTAATAAATTAAATATTCACTATTAAACCAATATATTTACAAAATAATTACAAATTATTTCCGCCACAAAGCATACGGTATAATTCAGATGCAAGCCACTTGGTGGCATACATGTATTGAGTGCTGTTAAGAGTGCGGGTGGGTGTGTATTCTATTGTGCTATAATTGATCATATGACAATGAAAATATAAAGTGTTTAGTTTAATGGCCATAAAACTATTATAAAATAATTGTAAAACACTGGGCCAGGTTGCTTACTGGTAAGAATATTTCTTTCTGAAATTTGAAGATTTACTCTTGTCAAGATTATATATAAATGGATTTTGACAGAAATAAACTGTTCCACAGAACACTGCAACTGGCAAGATGTAATTTCCATAGACCAAAGTTTAGGTTGAAATATCTATTTTTCTTAGTGCATGCTTATCTTTTGGTTATTGAGAGTATATACAGTGCCTATAGAAAATCATCATACCCCTTTGAAATAGTTACTTTATTTGTCATACAGCCAGAAATCAAACCCCATTCCAAATAACCTTTCCAGCTTTATTTACAATTTTGGTCTTACAACATTGTAAACCAATGAAAAAAAAACCACAACAGTTCTGAAAATTAATAAAAAACAAAAAAACTAGAATAACATGGTTGGAAAAGTCATCAGTCCCTTGATTTAATACTTCATAGAACCACCTTTTGCTTTAATTACAGCCATCAGTCTTTTTGGATATGTCTGTACTAGCTTTGCACACCTTGATTGGAGAATATTTGCCCATTCTTCCTTGCAGAATTGCTCAAGTTCAGTCAAATTCTGTGGTGAGGATTGGATTTAAGTCAGGGCTCTGACTTGGCCACTCAAGGACATTCACCTTCTTATCTTTAAGCCATTTTCTTGTTGTTTTGGCAGTATGTTTAGGGTCATTGTCGTGTTGGAAGGTGAATGATCTGAATGATGATGTAAAGCTGCTTTGAGACAATGACCTTTGTAAAAAAGCGCTATACAAATAAAAATGAATTGAATTGAATCTGCCCATCTTCAGCTGTCTAGCAGAGGGACGCAGGTTTCCTCAAGAATTTGGATGTACTTGGTAGCATCCATTTTCTCTTCAATCCTGCCCAATTGCCCAGTCCCAGCTGAAGAGAAACACCCCCCCCCACAAAATAATGCTGCCACCACCATGCTTCACAGTGGGTATGGTGTGTTTTGAGTGATGTGCTGTGTTTGCTTTTTGCCAAACATTGCGCTTGGAGTTCAGTCCAAAAGGGTCAATTTTGGTCTCATCAGACCATAGCACCTTTTGCAAGAAGGTATCAGACTCTTCCAAATGTGTTTTTGCATAGCGCAAACGAGACTGAGTGTGACACTTTTTTAGGAAAGGCTTCTTTCGTGTCACCCTGCCATACAGGCCAGCTTTGTGTAAAGCTTGGGAGATAGTTATCACATGCACAGACTGACCAGACTCAGCCATAAAGCCTTGTAAGTCCTTCAAAGTTGCCTTTGGCCTCCTGGTAGCTTCTCTTATCAATGTCCTCCTGGCTCTGTCATCCACTTTGGATGGACGGCCTGATCTAGGCAATGTGCTGGTGGTGCCATACGCTTTCCACTTCTTAATGATGCTCTGAACAGTACTCCGAGGGATAGCTAAAGCCTTTGAAATGTTTTTGTATCCTTCTCCTAACTTGTACCTTTCTACAACTTTATCCCGGAGGTCTTTTGAAAGCACTTGCACTACTAACAGTGGAATCTTCAAGAAACAGCTCATTTTATTTTGAAGTAATCAACACCACCACTATTGATGTCAGGTGGGGCAGTTAGCCTGGTGTTTAATCTGGAAGTTGATTGCTTGCACCTGAGCAAGTTTATAATGGTATACTCTAAGGGGCTGATCACTTTACCAAACCAGGCATTTCACTGATTAATTTTTAATAATCCTCCAGAATTTTTTTAAATGATATTTTTGCTTTAATCATGAAGGTTATAATGTGTACATGCAGCTCAAAAAAGTTAGATTTAATTTATTTTATTTTCCAGGGTGTAATGTGACAAAAGGTAAAGGTTTTCACAGGGTATGATGATTTTCTATAGGCACTGTAGTAGATAATGTGAATTTATTTACATTTTTGTGCTAGCATTTAATGGGCAACATGCAGAAGATCCATTTTCTATACCCTGTACTGTAAAATAATTTGTCAGAGTTTCATCTGGTAAGCTGGTCACCAGTTTGAACTGGTCAACTGGATTTTCCACCAGGTAATGTAGAATTATGCAGGTCATGCAGCAGGTTAGTTTTAATGATGTATCTTAGTTAATGTTAAAGTTCAGCAGAGAAATTAAATGTGTGTAGGGGCAGATCAGCACGCTTCCCTGGGCTTTCACACATTAGAGCATTAGAACTGGACCATGGAGCAATGGAAGAAGGTGGCCTGGTCTGATGAGTCACATTTTCTTTTACATCATGTGGACGACTGGGTGCGTGTGCGTCGCTTACTTGGGGAAGAGATGGCACCAGGATGCACTATGGGAAGAAGGCAAGCTGGAGGAGGCAGTGTAATTGTCTGGTCAATGTTCTGCTGGGGTCCTGGCATTCATGTGGATGTTACTTTGATACGTACCACGTACCTAAACGTTGCAGACCAAGTACACCCCTTCACGGCAATGGTATTCCCTAATGGCAGTGGCCTCTTTCAGCAGGATAACGCACCCTGCCACACTGCAAAAAATTTTCAGGTATATTTTAAGGAACATGTCCAATTCAGTTCAATTCAGTTTTATTTGTATAGTGCTTTTAACAATGGACATTGTCACAAAGCAGCTTTACAGAAATAAATACTTTAAAAATAAATTAAATAAATTAATAAATTAAAAATAAATTGTAAATGTGTGAACTTATCCCTAGTGAGCAAGCGAGGGCGATTATGGCAAGGAAAAACTCCCTGAGCAACCCTGACTGAAAAGGGAACCCATCCTCATTTGGATGATAATGGATAGTGCGATTATTAATAATTCTCTTCTATAACTGTGTACTACATGGACAAATAGTGCAATTGTGCAACCAGTACATTTATTAGTTTTCACATGAAGTCAGGTTTGTTGAACCTATCCACTGTCCAATGATGGAGAGCTGAGTGCAAAACTGCGTGCAACAACTGCAGCCCCAAGCTATCACAGTACAACTCGATTCAATTTTATTTGTATAGCGCTTTTAACAATGGACATGGTCACAAAGCAGTTTTACAGAAATAAAATAGATTCAAATTATATTAAACCAAAATAAATTGTAAATATGTGAATTTATCCCTAATGAGCAAGCCAGAGGCCGTCCATATGGGGCCACCCCAGCAGCAGTGAGCAGTCTCCAACTGATAACTCCAACCAGAAGTAGGGCATCAGGATGGATTCAGCAGGTCCGAAGAGCAGAAGGGGTCAGGATCACTGGTATCTCAGGAGTAGCATGTGTACCTTGACAGAGAGAGAGTGAGTTCAAGGTGTTGTCTTGTCCTCCAAATTCCCCAGATCTCAATCCAATTTAGCATCTGTGGGATATGCTGGACAAACAAGTCCGATCCATGAAAGCCCCACCTTGCAACTTACAGGACTTAAAGGATATGCTGCTAAAGTCTTGGTGCCAGATACCACAGCACACCTTCAGAGGTATTGTAGAGTTCATGCCTTGATGGGCAGAGCTGTTTTTGGTAGCACCAGGGGGACCTATGCAATACAATATAAGGCAGGTGGTTTTAATGTTACGGCCATTGATCAATCTTGAAACTCAAAGATTTGGCCCATGGCTGCTTACCCTACCATGTAGCTAAGGATCTCTTCACTGGTTCTTGTCTGGTTGTTCCTCCAGCATCGCTTATATGGGCTGTAGCTTAAGAGCAAAAAGAGCACATCTGTGGCTTCTGCCACAGGCAGAAGGGAGATTTGGCTTAGCAGCATCAGTGGAGCTATCCCTGGTGCTGATCATGTCTTTTTGCAGCCTGATGTCGAGGTGCTGGGGGTGTTCCTGCAGCTCTTTGGCAGGGCACCACAGAATCATATAAAAGACAAGGTAACTTACAGTGCGGAGAAATGAGTATTCCGACACTTTTCTTTTTGTTATTTAATGTACTGCCTTTTTTTTTTTTTTTTTTTTTTTTTTTTTTTTTTTTTT
>CM040984.1:21364472-21376018 GCA_022985145.1 Pangasius djambal | reverse complement strand
ATTTGAGTTTTGAGAACATGGGCTCCAGACTTCAGGCAGTCATTGACTGCAAAGGATTTTCATCCAAGTATTAAAATTATGGTTATATTTACAATTATGTCACTTTGTCCAAATACCTTTGAGCCCCTGAAAATGGAGGTACTTTGCTGAAAATGGCTGTAATTCCTAAATGGTAAATGCCATATTTTTGTGGAACCTCATAATATAAAGCTGAAAGTCTACACTTCGATCACATCTTGATTGTTTTATTTCAAATCCATTGTGGTGGTGTATAAAGGCAAAATCACAAAAACTCTGTCATTGTCCAAATACTTCCAGACCTAACTGCATTTTGTAAATTGTATTAAGCGACAAATGGGTAAGGTGGCCTTTATATATATATAAAGGCCACCTTACCCATTTGTCACTTAATACAATTTACAAAATGCAGCATGGTACATTTGCATTTAATTGATCGAAAGTTATGTTTGTTGTCAGTTATTATTACTCAATTCAATTCAGTTTTATTTGTATAGTGCTTTTAACAATGGACATTGTTTACAGAATTTTATTTTATTATTATTTTATATACTTTATTATTATTTTTTGCATTTTAGGAAATTATAGAACATTTAATAAAATAAGAACATTCTTATAAGAACATTCTCACTCTCTGTCGAGCTACACATCCTACTTCTGAGATGCCAGTGATCCTGACTTCTTCTTCTCCCCGGACCTGCCTGACCCATCCTGATGCCCTATTTCTGGTTGGACGGCCTGAAGAACCGTTTGGATTGTTGGGGATGGTGCCACCTGGGGGCTGTGGAGATGGCTTGGGGATCACATATGGGGAGTTGTACTGTAATGGCCTGGGACAGCAATTGCTGTGGTGGCTTTGGGGCTGCAGTTGCCACAAGCACCTTCGTACTCAGGACTCCATCAGTGGACGATGGGTAGATTTTAACCAATCGGACTTCTTGCGAAAACTGATGAATTTGCTGGTTGCACATTTGCACTATTTGTCCATATAGTAGACAAATAATAGAAGGGATTTATTTATAATTGCACTATCCATTGCACCCAGATGAGGATGGGTTCCCTTTTGAGCCTGGTTCCTCTCAAGGTTTCTTCCTCATATTGTCTCAGGGAGTTTTTCCTTGCCACTGTTGCCTCTGGCTTGCTCATTAGGGATAAATTTACATATTTACAATATATTTTTTTGAATCCATTTATTACTGTAAAGCTGCTTTGTGACAATGTCCATTGTTAAAAGCGCTATACAAACAAAATTTAATTGAATTGAATTTAAAAAATGTACCATCAACAAAATTCACTTACTTCTTCAGCAGGAAAGCAACACCTTTTAAAGCAAGTAAATATTAATTTCATTTTACTAGTTCTTAAAGTATTTAAACGTGTAACTCTTTCTAGAGTTATCATTATTTGTCTCCATATATCTTTTGAATTGATCACACTATACTGAAAATCTGCATACTCTGCAATTATTCAAAAGCTGAAATAGGTGAATAGGTTTATGCTGTATGAAAACATACACGCAAATAATGTTTGCAGTTGTTCATTTTGGGACTTACCAACTTCAGCAATATGTCTAAAACGGCAACCTTTTCAGGAAACAACAGCAAACCTGTTAACACAAAAGGAAAGGTTTAATTGCCGTTGGATTAACAAAAAGGGGTGCATGTCTGAAATGGTATTAGACTCAGCAGTTACTTGTGGTAAACACACAACAAGCTGTGGTGATTCTGCAAACATCTGTGGATAAGAGACATGGCAGACGAACGCATGTCACCTGTCAAATTATGTTTTGTTTATTAACTATAAGTTTTAATAAATTGTTCTTTCGTTTTTACTCCAAAGGTTTATGCCACTTACAGTAACATGCCTTCGGTCGTCAGTTTGGTAAAATATGTCCGGAGTTTCACCTTCTTCACCTCACTTCTCTGCTGCCAGCTCTGCTTGTCTGTGTGTGTGTGTGAGTCGGGGGAGCCCAGCCTCGCCCTTGGAAAAAACATGTCCAGATATGTTTACTTTAAACTTTGCATCAAACGGAGGGAACAAAAGCATCATCCTTTGAATTAGGTTAGCTTAGCAGCTAGCCTTAAATCAATGGCACGCAATACGTGTTGGCTAACACGTAACAGCTACTACTGTAATACGCGTGCAACAACTACTTTACAAAGACAGTCTGTACAAAACTAGTAGTCCATCCTGCCACTAACCCTAAATGTGCATGGCAAACACACGCTTCCCTTAAAACAACACAATTTCAAATTCTTACCTTGTTTAAAAGTGTTTTCTTGTGTAACAAAAAGGTCTTCACTTTCAAAGCAAGGTAATGGCTGACAGCAAAACTCGATACGAAGCGACCTGATGCGACGTTATGTGGTCACGTGACATGAAAACCTCTGGTGTCAAGCAAAAATACTATTTAACCAAAATTATTTCTTTTAATTTTTTCTATGGGGAGTCTTATTTGCTTTTAGCCAAACTGAACAAAACCGTTTTAAACCAGAAATCATGATTTTCGATTAGACCAATGTAAAAATGCCCTTTAAATAAATGACGTGGTCATTTCACTTTTTTTCAGTGCACCGAACTGTTGCATTCTTCTTTTTTATGCTTTTCCAGGCTTGTACAGCAGCTTCTTTCAGGAGGTGAAATGCATGCTCGGTTGGGTTAAGGTTTTGTGAATTACTTGGCTCTAAATCCTTTTACTTTTCTCCCCTGATGAAGTCTTTTGTTGTGTTGGCAGTGTGTTTTGGGTCATTGTCTTGCTGCATGATGAAATTCCTCCCAATTAGATTGGATGCATTTCTCTGTATATTGGCAGGCAGAATGTTTCTCTAGACTTCTGAATTCATCCTGCTGCTACCACCATGAGTTACATCATCAATAAGGAGTAGTAAGCCTGTTCCAGAAGCAGCCATGCACACCCAAGCCATGACACTACCTCCTTTGTGCTTGACCTTTGAGCTAATATGTTTTGGATCATGAGCAGATCTTTTCTGTCTCCACACTTTGGCCTTTCCATTTTTTGGTAGAGGTTAACTTTTGTTCCAGAACTTGGCTCATCTCTGTATTTCTTTGAGAATTCCAATCTGGCCTTCGGATTCTTACTGCTGAGTGGTTTGCAGCTTGTGCTATGGCCTCTATATTTCTGCTCTCAATGTCTTCTTCAAACGTTGGATTGTGGTGGATACCAGTGGTATCTGCTCTGGCTGTTTAGTTAGCAACTAGTTAGCATTCAACATCGTGGATTATTCCAAGGACATAGAGGATTTGTCAAATATGCATCCACAATCAGTTGACTGGGCCCTGCCTGTTCCTACAGAGCAGGTGAGAAAAACATTTTTCTAGATAAATATATGGTGAGCAAAAATGAGATAATCAAGATAGAGAGATAAGATCTAGAGAAGTTCAAAATAAGCTAAATGACTATGTAATTTTAAGTAACAAATGACTGTGACATAAACAAAACATAAGCTATAAGATATAAAAGTTACATTGAACAAAACATGCACCAGAATGCAGATAATTTAAAACATGTAGATATACAGTATATAACTACTATTAAGCGTTCCAATGAACTTGGTCTGTTTGAATGTTTTGTGTAAGACTTCCGTTTAGCCATTTCTGGTTATTTCAGCTGACTAGATTGTATTCACACAGTAGATGCACTGATACATTCTACTGTTTACTTGGTAATAAGAGTTCTTCCTCATTAGTATTAGTTTGTAGTGGTAAAAAATACAAAGTTGATTCCTTATAACTCCAACAAAGCAACTATTTTGTATGAAAAAATGCATCATTTCCAGTAGGTTCTTCAAGATCCATAGCATAGTTGTCTGCTTATTTAGGTGTTAAAATCTTGGGGAAGAAAAGGAAAAAATTTCAAAATAAAAAAACTCAGAAATGCCTGCAGGAGTCACATGCGATAGTCCCTTGAAAGGCAAGATCAACGGATTAAACCTCAGGTGTGACTCCTGCTTGGTTGGAATGAAAACATCCACAATGGCCTACTCTGGATTGGATTATGGATAACACACATCACCATTGCACTAGCTTGTAAAAATGATCAAATCATGAAAATAGGCTTATATTGCGAAATGAAATCAATTATGTTGTTGGACAAATTATTAGCGCTATGTATTTAAAAATGAAAAATCCATCGATTTATTGTACAATTGAAGATAAAATTTGTTTAACACATGATGGTGTTTCACCATTACTTTTGAAGATAGACAGTATTTTATACAGCAATACTGGTTTAGGTTTACAAGTTGTTACAGTAAAAATAACAGGATTTGTTTGTTTTACTATTTACAATGTTTCAAACTATTTTTTCCCGCTCTTCCATTTACAGATGTAACTTGTAACTTACACAGACATTTTTACAGTGTACCTACAATGCACTCATTGTTACGTACACAGTTACATACAGCAATTGCTTACATTACACCAAATAAAAAATTCCTGTATCTATAAACTAAGGTGGTCATTGCTGACATTAGCTAGCTACTGGATAGAAGACGATTCTGGGTAGATAGTTAGCTATCTAGTTATTTTAGATAGGCAGGCTTACCTCAGTTTAACTTGGAAATATTGTTGAGATTGCTGTTTTTTTTTTTTCCCCAGAACATTCGATGGGATATTCATCAGCTCTGCTCACTGGTCCCTCTCATAGTCCTCTTGAACTTTGTACCGAAATGGAATAAAATAATAAATTCTGCCAAAAATGGCGAGGCAGTGAAGTGAAGGACTGTGTGACAGAATACTGTTTAGCATGACAACATATTAGATGCTACTATTGTGCCGATGTGTCCCTTTAATGTTATTTTACCTACTGACATAAATCCTTCAATTCAATGCAATTCAGTTTTATTTGTATAGCGCTTTTAACAATGGACATTGTCACAAAGCAGCTTTACAGAAATAAATACATTCAAATTAAATTAAATCAAATTAAATTGTAAATGTGTAAATTTATCCCTAATTGGCAAGCCAGAGGAATCAGCAGCAAGGAAAAACTCCCCGAGATGATATGAGGAAAAACCTTGAGAGGAACCAGACTCAAAAGGGAACCCATTCTCATTTGTATGAAAACAGATAGTGCAACTATAAATAAATCCCTTCTATAACTGTTTTACATAGACAAATAGTGCAATTGTGTAACCAGTAAATTCATTACAGTTTTCACATGAAGTCTGGTTTGTTTAACCTATCCACTATCCACTGATGGAGACCTGAATCCAAAACTGCTTGTGGCAACCGCAGCCCCAAAGCCACCACAGCAATCGCAGTCCCAAGCTATCACAGTACAACTCCCCATATGAGATCCCCAAGCCATTCCCATGGCCCACAAGCGGCACCATCCCCAGCAATTCCAATGATCTTCAGGCGGTCCATGTGGGGCCACCCCCTGCAGCTGCAAGCAATCTCCAACCAATGAGAACTCCAACAAAAAGTAGGGCACCAGGATGGATCAGGCAGGTCCGGAGAGCATAAGGGGCCAGGATCACTGTATATCAGGAGTAGCATGTGTAGATCAACAGAGAGAGAGAGAGAGAAAGAGAGGGAGAAATTGTTAAGTAAGCTTTTGTCCCGTAATGGTAAGGACACTGTAGAGTCCAAGCAGGGACTCCAGGAAGACTAGCTATGACAGCATAAATAAAAGGGGGAGCCGGAAGGTGACACAGACATGAGGGCGCCCTGGGACACAAAGCGGCCAGCCACTCCAACATCAACAAACCTGAGTGAACGTGGAAGAGTGGGGGGACGACAGCATCCAAACATCCGACTCTATGCCTGTGAACCCTCCAGAAGTGCTCCTTTACCTAAGAAAAAAGCTTGACTAAACAAATATGTTTTAAGCCTAGACTTAAACACTGAGACTTTGTCTGAACCCCAAACACTAACTGGAAGGCTGTTCCATAACTGTAGGGCTTTGTAAGAGAAAGCTCTACCCCCTGCTATAGCCCTCACTATTCAAGGTACCAACAAATAGCCTGCACCTTTTGATCGAAGTAGGCATGGCGGATCATAAAAGACCAAACGCTCTCTCAGGTACTGTGGCGTGAGACCATTCAGTGCTTTATAGTTCAATAGTAATATTTTATAATCAATACAAAATTTGATTGTGGATAAGATAGGGGTCATATCTGTATGTGATGTAGTCATATCTTCTGGTTCTAGTAGTAAGGACTCTTGCTGCTGCATTCTGGACTAACTGGAGCTTGTTTATTCACCTACTGGAACATTCAGACAGCAGAGAATTACAATAATCCAACCTGCACACGTGGTCTTTAGGAATGCTCGTTTCCCACGTGAGTTCACACGATTCGTCACACATGATCATGTGGCACACTGCAGGCTCGCTTCTTGGAATTTAAATTCATTTGTTGTGCTTCACACAATATCCACCAGGTGGCACATGGAACAACATACTGTAGCTCAACACACAGTACAGGGAAAAAATGGAATGTGTTAGATTTAACAAAAAATATTATATATGGCTTACATAAAAATATTACTGTTCTCATCAAAATATGATTTCATTGCTTATGCTAAACTTAAACAAGTTTCTAATTACAAGAATGAATTATGTAATGTTAGTGTGATCAAGTCACATAGTACAGATGCTATAACTATTGTATTTGAATTAACAGGGCTAAAATGTGTGTGGTAGAACAGTGCAGCGGTAATGTGGTTGTTTTAATATACCAGCAACCTGGATTCAATCCTCAGCGCAGGTGAGCATAAGATAAGATAAGATAAACTTTAAAGGGAATTGAATGTGGATTCAATGAGCTTTTTTTTTTAATGTAAAAAGTTGATTTGTTTATGCACGTGTAAATATGAATACCCTTCCTCAAAGTAGTATTGAATGAATTCCATTCTCTCTTTTCTTTTTAAAGCTAAAGAAAAAACTGGTTTGAAGTGAACAACATAAGTCCATAGGCCAGATCAGACTGCTCGTGGCCACTTCAACTTGGCAATGATTAATCTTGAATGATTATTACATTATATATTTAACATAGAATTAATATCATGTGCTGATATTGTCTGATAATTTGTTAACTGCACCTTTAAATGTCATGATTCTGAGAAAACACAAAATATCTACAATAAAATATAAAAAAAGCCTAAAAATGGACACAAATATTTAGTAATATGGACGTTGGAAAATCCATTTACATGTGACTGCATGAGTGTAATACGGCGGATCATTATTTTATGTACTTTCTAAACACACACTTCATTGCGCATTCTGCAGGTATTCACGAGATAAATACATAATATTACATAAATATTATTCAAACTCAATTCAGTGTGACGATTTAAATATTACTCAATTAACAGTTGTGAAATATAAAGTCGCAATTGCAGAGTTGCCAACTCTCACACATTTATGAAGTCTCAAGCCAAAAAACAAGACAATACCAGGAATGCTTGTGCTGTTTAATGCTCATAAGAGATGCTTTTCTCCAGCACATAACTTATATTTTACTCTTATTTTATATAATCTGTATTATCATTAATATATTATGAATATATTTACAGATTATGCGCATATTTCCATTTCGCAAAACAATTTGTCATAACAGCAACCTAGTCGTTGTTAAACTTTAAAGATGTGTGTGCATGCGTGTCAGAGCGTAAGAGAGAAATGAATGCAATAAGTTAGACTAAAATATGCATTTTGTTGTTGGACATCAAATTTATGCAAGGAATGGTATTTTTTGTTAAACAGTAACTGGTATTCTACCTCTGACCTGTTAACACTCAGATTGTGCTTTATGAAAACGAATAGAAATGTACAGAAATATAAAACTCCCAAGCAAAGAATTCAGTGGATAAAGATGTGGAAAGACATGCACAATGAACACAACTGTAGCTCATGATAAGAGATGGTGGCAGGAGAAATGAGCTATTTAATTTTCTTTTCCAGAGTAAAATGTGTTCAATTAATACCAGTGCAAATATAGTTGCTGTGCAATTTACTTGCCATTTTGTTTTAGATATTTTTAAAGTTCATAGTCCTCACTGAGTTTTCTTTTTTTATTCACGTGTTCTGAATTCATAATGTGTACATTATTTAAAAATTACTCAACTCATTGAGTATTGCTCAATTCATAGTCTGCAACTGCAATAATGATCAAGTATTTGTCCTAACCATTGTACTGTCTTGTGTGAATTTTTTTAATGCACTAAAATTACGTTCATAATAATGAGATGATTACATAGATTTATAAAACTGTATTTGAACTATTAACAAGATACCGGTCGTTCTTAGAATTGCAGTAGTTATCAAGTAGTTGATAACATTGATGAAAACATTTGTACTCTCTCAACAGAGTATAGTTACTCAGAAATATGCTTTATAAAGTTGTTTTTTTTTAGTTAGGGACAGCGTTTTTACAGTTTAAAAATTAATGACAATAACTTTGGTTCATCACATGAATTTACCTTTAGTAATATATAGCTATATATAGTTAGAGGATTGCCTGGCCAACAGTATCTACAACTCATTCTCACTTATTGTCCACTTCCCCAATGACACCTTGACGTCTGTACAATCCTTGTAGAGACAGGCTGCCTTTGAACTGCAGGAACATACTGAGGTGTTAACAAAAAAGGTTATGGTCTGATCTGCCAAATGGGGTAGGGTAGTAGCTCTGTATGCTTCTTTAACATTTGCAAACAAAAAGTCAAGTGTTCTGCTTTCCTGTGGAGTGCAGTCAACAAACTGGTGGAAAGTTGGGAGAGTGGAATCCAGATTTATATGGTTAAAGTCTCCAGTAATTACCACAAAACCTTCAGGGTGTTTAAACAGTAACTTAGAAACAGTGGCGGGCATAATGTTATATGCCGCTTTCCTTACCACCATTGTGGCAAATTCTGCATAAGACAAGGAGCATGTTATAAAATTGTTTTTACCTTCCTGGTCATTGTCTTTAGTACATTACACCACGGCATTTCAAAATGACCAAGATCAGCAAACTGCATTCCCAAAAGACATCAGGATGATGAGGTCTGCTGGAAGTTCCACTTGGGAAATACATCACCATCTGAGTTCGATTGGTGTAAATGCGACATTGAGCACCATCAGAAGACATTACAAAGAACAAACATCATGTACATGCAATCCTTTCAAAATAAATAAATTATCCACTTCATACAGTATGACGCTATCACAAATGTAAATATGTTGCAACGATATCATGTTGTGGTTGTGCCTAAAGTGTCAAATATTTATTTAATGTATTGCCCTTGATTTTAGGGACTAGCCATAATGAAGAAACTGCCTGCAAGTTCAGTGAAAAAACAGCTCTGGCGTGACAATGGAGTGGACATCACTGAGCATTCCATTCGGAGGATCAGGCAAAAACTTGGGTGGAAGTATGGGAAAACTCAACATTGTCACATGATCAGAGACAAAAATAAAGAAATAAGTCTCCAACAAGATCAGATATGGATTGATGAGAAGGAGCCGTTTCATGAGGTCATTTTTACTGATGAAACAACAGTGGCTTTGGATCACTTTGCCATCATGTCATTTCATAAGAGTGGCAGACGTGTGGTGAAAGCGTTTTCAGCTTTGACACTCCCCACATTCAAGCAGGCATTGGCACTGTTAGCACCATTAGTGCTGCTAGCTCCGTTAGCTGCAGCCTCGAAACGAGCATAGAATGTGTTCAGCTCGTCTGCCAGAAAAGTGTCTGCGTTCACCATGGAGGATGGTATTTTGTAGTCCGTTATTGTTCTCAAACCTTGCCATGGGCTCCTAGAATCACTCTGCCACCGTTTTTGCGCCGACGTTTCTGGTGGCCCAATATGGAGAAGGACGTCCGGGCCTATGTGGCTGCCTGTCAGGTCTGTGCTCGGAACAAGGAGCCACATACTTGCCCACCTGGTTTGCTTCATTCAGTTCAATTCAGTTCAATTCAGTTTTATTTGTATAGCGCTTTTAACAATGGACATTGTCACAAAGCAGCTTTACAGAAATAAATGGATTAACAAAAAATATATTATAAATATTTGAATTTATCACTGTGAATTTATCCCTAATGAGCAAGCCAGTGGCGACAGTGGCAAGGAAAAACTCCCTGAGATGATATGAGGAAGAAACCTTGAAAGGAACCAGGCTCAAAAGGGAACCCATCCTCATCTGGGTGCAACAGATAGTGCAATTAAATAAATAAATCCCTTCTATTATTGTGCGCTATAAGGACAAGTAGTGCAATAGCGCAACCAATAAATTCATCACAGTTTCCGCAAGAAGTCCGTTTGGTTAAAATCTATCCACTGTCCACTGATGGAGTCCTGAGTATGAAGCTGCTCGTGGCAACCGCAGCCCCAAAGCCACTACAGCAATCGCAGTCCCAAGCCATTACAGTACAGCTCCCCATATGTGATCCCCAAACCATCTCCACAGCCCCCAGGTGGCACCATCCCCAGCAAACCAATCGGTTCTTCAGGCCGTCCATATGGAGCCCCAGCAGCAGCGAGCGAACTCAACCGATGAGAACTCCAACCAGAAGTAGGGCATCAGGATGGGTCAAGCAGCAAGGAGGAGCAGAAGGGGCATCAGGATGGGTCAGACAGTGAGGAGGAGCAGAAGGGGTCAGAATCACTGGCAACTCAGAAGTAGCATGTGTAGCTCGACCGAGAGTGAGGGAGAGAAAGAGATGGAGAGAGAGGAAGAGAAGCTTTGTCCACTAATGGTTAAGCAAAATATACTTTGCATGCAGAGTGCAAGCAGGGACTCCAGCAAGACTAGCTATGACAGCATAACTAAAAGGGAGAGCCAGAAGCGAACACAGAAATGAAGGCACCCTGGGACATAAGGCAGCCAGCCACTCCACTGTCGACAAACCTGAGTGAAGTCTTGAAGGGAGTTTGGGGTTGACTGAACAAATATGTTTTCAGCCTAGACATAAACACTGAGACTGTGTCTGAGTCCCGAACGCTAACTGGAAGGCTGTTCCATATCTGAGGGACTTTGTAAGAGAAAGCTCTACCCCCAGCTGTAGCCCACACTATTCGAGGTACCAACTATCTTCTGGTTCTAGTAAGGACTCTCGCTGCTGCATTCTGGACTAAATGGAGCTTGTTTATGCATCTACTGGAACATCCAGACAGTAAGGCATTACAATAATCCAACCTAGAGGTAACAAAACATGAACTAATTTTTCTGCATCATGTAGTGACAATATATTTCTTATTTTAGCAATATTTCTGAGATGAAAGAAAGTGATCCTAGTGATATTATCTACATGAGCTTAAAAAGAAAGACTAGAGTCGATAATCACACCAAGGTCTTTTACTGCTGCACATGATGAAATGTTAACACAGACATGAGGGCACCCTGGGACATAAGGCAGCCAGCCACTCCACCGTCGACAAACCTGAGTGAACGTGTGAGAGTGGGGGGGCGACAGCATCCAAACATCCCAGGTCACCACAACACTCTATGCCTGTGAACCCTCCAGACCTGCCCCTGTACCTAAGAAAAAACTATTCACAAAAGGCTTGACTAAACAAAT
>CM040984.1:21332298-21364372 GCA_022985145.1 Pangasius djambal | reverse complement strand
GACGGTCGGTTTAGCCAGCTTGTCTGCTCCCTGGCCTTGGCTCTGGATTGTCACTGATTAACTAGGCCTGTTCTGAGACTATGTGCTATGCTGCAAGAAATGAGAGCAGCACCTTCCCGAGTGGGATGGACACCGTCCCGCCCTAACAGGCCAGCCTTGCCCTCAAAGATAGTCCAGTTATCTATAAAGCCCACATTGTCTTCATCCCCTCCCCATACCCACTCACCCATGGTCCCACCTTTCATTGGACTTCGTTACAGGTCTGCCGATATCCCAGGGGATGGCAGTTATACTGGTCATTGTGGATCGGTTCATGAAGGCTTGTAAGTTTATTCCCTTGCCCAGACTCCCTTCAGCCAAGGAGATAGCTAACAACATGTGGATTGGGTCTATGGCTTTCCAACGGACTTGGTCTCTGATCGGGGACCACAGTTTACCAGCTCATTCTGGAAAGCCTTCTGCTTCTTGGGGGCTGTAGTTAGTTTATACTCGGGTTTCCATCCTACAGCCAAACCGAAAGAGTCAACAAGGATTTGGAGTGCTCCCTCAGGTGCTTGGCTTCCTCCAATCCTTCATCTTGGGCACAGCACCTGATGTGGGTGGAGTATGCCCACAACACCCTCTGGTACTCCTTGCTAGGTATGTCACTGTTTGAGTGCCAGTTTGGCTATCCTCCACCCTTGTTTGAAGAGCAGGAACAGGAGGTGGGGGTTCCCGCAGAGGAACACATGGTGTGCCGATGGCGCAGAATCTGTCAAAAAACCAAATTATCTCTGCAAGCTTCTGCCTAGAGAAGTACCCGCGCCACCGATCAGAGAAGGCATCCGGGTCCAAACTTTTGTCCAGATCAGCAGGTATGGATGGCGACCAGGGACCTTTCCTTGCGGCTAGAATCCAAGAAATTGGCCCTACAGTATATTGGGCCTTTTAAGATCCTTAGGAGAGTCAGTCTAGTGGCGTACAACCTAGGACTCCCCTGCACTATGAGAATCAACCCCACCTTCCATGTCTCATGACTAAAGCCGTTCCTGTGCAGCCATCTGGTGACTTCCACCCACTCGTACCGCCTCCTCCTCGTATTACTGATGAAGCCCCAGCCTTTACTGTGAGGCGTATCCTGGACTCATGCCGCCATCGGGGTGGCACCCAGTACTTGGTGGAGTGGGAGGGTTATGGTGCAGTGGAATGCCCTTGGGTCCCAGCTCAGCACATCCTGGACCCAGAGCTCATCAGAGGGGGGGTAATGTAACGCAGTGGGTGTCTTCTCAGGCAAATCTGCAGCCACCTGCACAGGCTTTTATAGCACAGCGCTCTCATGCAGGTAATGAGTGTAATTGCCCAGCACCTGGCCACGTCTCTTCATAAGCCCTCCGATTGCCTCATTGTATGCGGCCATGGCTCTGTGCCAGCCAGCAGAATGGTGTTATGCTGCTCTGTTTAGTGAATATGGAGATTTATGTTGAGAAAAGTGAATACTGAGATATATATCCAGTATATATTAAATACTAAAGATTTCTTTCAAGTTCAGCCAAATGACAGGGCCTTTTTATGTTATTTTCCCACCATGCTGCGGTGCTTTTGTGTTGATCCGTAGGCTCTGAGTTTCCCCAAGCCTGTACCCCTGGCAGTACCACACAAGCACTATAACAGTCAGTCCTATTACCCCTGGAGCTAGCTCAGCGGCTAAGGCTACAGCTTGGTGTACACAACCCACCTGGCTCATGGCCTGCTCGAGGTGCTCGTTTTCATGCTGAGCCGTTTGGTGCACTGTCTAGCACATAAGCACTGTTTAGTATCTCAGATACTACGACCATTATGCCTCTCACCTGTGGAGTTAGCTCAGTGGCTAGCACTACAGCTTGGTGCACACAACCTACGTGGTTCATGTCCTGCTTAAGGTGCTTGCATTTTTGGCGTAGCCATTTTGCGATCCATCTCCGCACTTGGTTCCACCCCACACCATATATTGTCCTCTCGGACAAGCGGGCCCTGCATGATGCTATTATACATCCTAGCGCCAAGACCCATAGCACAGATGGCAGAGATAGTATGGCGGAAAGTAATTCATCTATGGTTAGGGTTACAACATCCAGTACATAGTGGATGTAATCCAATCGTGCTACAGGCTGCAGTCAGGACACACTCCTTCCTGACTGCACAGCTGATAATATTATTACACATTCCCTACTCTTCTTAAATGAGAAATGGTGGAAATGCTTGTTTTCCTGTCTTTTTTAGACTATCGCTTCTGGACAATAAAATCATTTATCGTGATACTTTAAAATGGAAAACTACGATTAAAAAAAAAAATCAATATTGCACAAGCATGGTGTGCTCTGTTATTTCCTATATAGCTGATTTTCAAAACAATCTTACAAATAGATAATCTGGAAAATAAGTTTGGACTATGTAACCCTTCAAAGCCATGCACATTTCTATGTTGCCCCCTCATATACTAGAAGCTCCACACAATTAACTTAGGAGCACCAGTCCATTTATATAATTACAGTAAGCCATTACTTGCCACTGTCCTTGACCATCTGTAAACAGTGCAAATGAAGCAGAGGTTAATTATATTATTTCTTCTGTACTACACCTACAGATGGCATATGAGATCAATATTGTTGGGAATAACTATATGATCTGACATTTTTCAGGCACTCCAAAAGAAAAGATGTCATAATTAAGACTACTAGAAGCAGCCTTGTTAAACAATAACAATTCCAAAAGCACGTTCAGCTTGACCCTTTGGGACAGGTGTGAAGGTGTCTGTCTCAAGGAGTCTACATATTACCAAGCAGGATATTAGCATAGTCATAAGAAGGGAGCAGAGGACTGTTAAACAGAAAGTGGGCCAGGGAACAGAGGAGTCACCTGGCACACATGAATACTTTCGGATTCTGTCTTCTGTTTTGGTACCAGTCTGAGAATTTGTAACAAATTACTTGTCAGTATTGTTAATATTTCTTTCCCAAATACTTTTACCAGATATTTGCACTGCCTCCATTTCAGTTGCTTTCAGATTTTGCACATTCAGGGAACACAGCAGATGTGTGATATTGTGCTATGACAAATGGAAGCCAACAAAGTTTTACTTTGCGCACACCCAGTGGGCGTACATCCTAAATGCGCCAGGCATATGGAAGCTTAGCTCTTGCTCAGTGGGGAGATCAGTAATAGAGGCCTTCAGATTCATCAGTTGGGTACTTTGTGCCATGCAATATGATTAAAAAATATGCATATCTAGGGATTATTTATATTATGTTTTCAGGTTGCCCCTATGTGTCCATATGTCCATCTGTGTGACCATCTGTCTGAGATTCTCATTAGCATGATATCTCAAGAAAGAGCAGTTGAATGTTTGTCGGATTTATATGGAATTATCATTGTAACCAGCAGATGATTAGATTTTGGAAATGATCCAAACAGGGTCAAGCAATGTCTTGAAATAGTTTTTCTTCAACAGCTTCCTTCCTGTTTGAAGTATATTTTAAGGGTATTAGTAAAATTAGTTACAAGAAGGACAAGACTTGTTGGTGGCAGAGGGATTACTGCTATTGGTGTCAAGTTCTACTTGTTTGTCAGTGATATTAGGGGGATAGATTGAATTGCTTGCACACAGAAGGTCCATTGTATTTTATTATGGCCAGTGAGGTAAATGATTAAAAAAGTGGATTCATTCACTTTATTGTTTGAGTGTGGTTGAATTATATAGAAAGCTTGATTGTTTTTTTCTCTCTGTCTGCCCTATCACTCTGCAATTTGTGCAGCTCCTCCAACTGTTCGCATCATTCACTCTGGACAAGCATGTAATGTGGAGGAAGAGCGCTACACTGAGAGAGTGTATACGATCCAGGAGGGTGAGACGCTCGAGCTGGCTTGTATAGTCTCAGGACATCCACGACCACAGGTGAGTCTCTCATGTCTAACCCACAAAGATTTGATCTGTAAAGGTTTTCTTTTTTAACAACATTTCAGAAATTCTGATAAAATTTTAAGAACATTTACATATAAACATTTCTTTTTACTTATTTGGTGGGGTGGATTCCATTTCAAAGACACTTTCATCACCACCGGATGATTCCCTGCCACTTCATGTAATATGATCTGACACTGTAATTGAAGTCAATATGATATGTAGTTGGTCACTGGTTTGATACTTGGGTTATTGTATTTGTGGAGATTCATATTTCTCACCTCGTTTGTGAGAGTTTCATCTTACCTCCATTAAAACACTTGTAGGTGGCCTGGCAATTCAATGGCACCTATACTATATGCCAAAACAGGTGGACACCTGATCATCACACCCATGTGTTTTTTTTTTTGTACATCCCATTCTAGACTTAGTACCCCTTTTGCTGTTAGAATAACCTTCAATCTTCTGGGAAGACTTTCCACTGGATTTTGAAATGTAGCTGTAGGTATTTGTCCATTTACCCATGAGAGCATTAGTAAAGTCAGGCACTGATTTCGGGTGAGAAGGCCTGGGGTGCAGTCAGCTTTCCAGTTCACCCCGAAGGTGTTCAGTGTGGTTGAGGTCAGGGCTACAAAGCATATCATGTAATATCAATATCATTGGAAAAGATTGAAGGGATGGTACATAGATGGTCTCAGGATATATCTTGAAGGATTTATTTGCATCAGTCATTAGTCATGTCATTAGTATTAGGAGAACACTGGTGTAGGATCTCTTACATGGCTTTTTTCTTTTTGTTGCATGAGCTCAACAAATTGGCTTTATTTGCATACTATCATATTTCCATGTGATTAATTATGCTCAATTTCATTTCTGTGAGTGAGTGAGAATTATCACTAACAGTACAAAATGATAAAACATAAAATTGTTCAAACAATGTTATAAAGCGTAATGAAAGACTTCATAAAGCCATAATGTAATCATCAAACTGTCTTTAATGTACTGTAAAAATAATTTTGCTTCATGCTTTATATTTATGTTGCATTGTAGTGTTGTGTTTAATGCAATGTTGCATTCAACAGCTACTGCATTCACAATTTCTGAGCTGCCACTTCACACAGTTTGTAGGAGATTTGTCATTGCCATTACCTGCGCACCACATTAGATAGTTAATTCTTTTTATGTCTCATTTTTTCCTGTCAGTACAATCATTTGCAGGGCATCACACCAAGCAGTGGAAGAAAGACATGGTTGTAAGGGATATTATCACATGTGCAGTTGCAAAAGCATTTTGTGATTCCCCAAATATGTATACTGCCAACACTGAACTGTGTTCCTGTGTTCATTTTTTTAAATTATTCAAGAAATATTTCCTATTCAATAGCACTTATGTATGTACTTGTATCTGCTGGATAGAATAGAGTGAAAATGATGTTTTAGGAGTAGCCTGTTTATATAATATTGGTTCTTTGATTGTACTTTATCATAAAATATTGTTTTAATCATTTTACAATTGATGTTTGAATTGAATTTATGGAGTCAGTCTCTCTTTCAATCCAAAAACATTGCCCAGCTTCATTTCTTTTGTGCACTTTCTCTATATGTTTATTGTTGCATTTTGTGCCTGTGATGTAGATTAGTCTTAAAATTGAGCTATTTTGTATGGTACTAATTTTACCATGTGAAATACGACTCTTTCCTAAATGTATCAGTATGCAGACAGCCTTTGACTTGGATTTTGAACACTTTCTTACTTCATACACCTGAGGATATATTTATCCTTTTGAATGCAACTATTCCTCTTCCATACTTTGTTTCCTAATCAGACATGTGTGTCTTGTAAGGCAAAATGTTTCAGCCTAGAAGAGCTTGTTGGACAGTCTAATCAGTTCAAAACTGAATGAGTACTGGTCAGATCTTTAAACCAATTAATTATTTTTGTTCTTATAGATGAAATTGAGAAAGAAATGTAGGTGCATACAATTAGTGATTGCAGCAATTGCAGCCATCTACTTCACTGTGAGATCACTGTTAGATTGAGAATAGCTCACCAACCAAAAATATCCAGTCACTTGTGTAGGAGCTTGGCAATGTGACAATATTGTATTCCCAATATATTATATTCCCATTTATATTCTCACCAAGCCTTCCCACACCAAGCTTCTGTTGCCAAGTTAAGTGAGAAACCTAAAGTCAAGATATATTAAAGAATACGTATAGTTTATTTATTGAGGCCAGGTCACATCAGATTTGTTGCATCTAATCTGGTGCAAATTCCACTGTTTCCTTACTCATCTTTAGCATATCTGTATGATTAAACTCAGATCCTGTCAGAATAAATTGTGTAATTTAACAACCTGAAAAATGCTTGATTTGAAGTAATCAAAATCAGTACCATTAACCTTAAACCTCAATTGCTGTGTCCTGTCTCAATTCTATGTTGCTTCAGATAAAAGCATCAGCCTACTGAGTACAGTAAATGTACAATGTAACTGAAAAAAACATTATTTTCTATGGTACAATGATACAACAGTTGACATTTTGCCATAATTGGCTGGAAAGATTGTAAGTAAAACCACAGGTAGTTACCAAAATTTAACACAAGAAGTCTCTTGAAGAAATATAACATCAATATTGGTGCATATACAATGCCAAAAAATTATAAAATGTTATTCTTAGCCATTTTCTTTTCCCAGTCAGTGCACTTAGAATCAATCAAATGTCAGTTGGTGATAGCAAAAGTCCCTACCTTTCTCTTGAGCTTTCCTGTCAGTGAGCCACAACTTTTGCCAGCCTCAGTATTGGGACAGCGGGGTAGGCGCGGCAGATGCTCTCAGCTGCGCTAGAGCTCGGCCGGGGGTTACTCGTCAGCGCTGATGTCGCCGTCCGGAGGAGAAAAGAGCGTAAACATTAGTTTCACTATAAAATATGCCTATCTTAACCTTTTGAGAGTGGCCGCAGGCTCCTTTTATCTCTCCCCGTTGCCTCCATGAGGGTGAATTAGCGCTGCGGTAATGATTGGGCGCCAGCCGTGCTGAATTTGGTTGCTCTGCCTCGCAGCCACGCGCACTCTGGCTGTCCAAAACAAAAGGGGTGCTGAACCGGCACTTACCGTTCAGCACCATGCTGGCAGTCGTGCGAGGAGCGCTATTTCTTCAGTGCGCAGGGTGGCGGCCCGCCGTCAGAGTCACTTTACTTTTAAACTAAACAATACATGTAGTGTACTTATGTTGTTATTACAAAATTCGTTTGAGGATAATTGCTCACTTTTGTCATGTTAAACCTGTCAAGAAAGGGTACTTTTCCATCCCATATGACGTCCAGTGATGTCAAACAATGTCCAGTGATGGCTCTACAGGTCAGACACTGTATTGCATGTGTTCTGACCTAGACATGCAGAGACATGTCTTGATTTTGTGTGGTTGTGAGCAAGGAAAGCACCATGGAGGAGGTGGCAACTGCTAATCCATGCAACTCTCCACACCATCGATCTTTAAAGTTGTCTGGTTCTAATAAGGACTCTTCTTGGTCATCCTGATCTCAATTTTTATTAAGTACTTTGCATTGGCAGTGTACTACCTGGGCAGCAGTGAAGAGAACAGTCTTGATGCATGTCCTTCTTTTGATGGGAGATGAGTCAGGCTGAATTATATGTTGGCGCACATGAGTTATGATATGGGGTTTGACCACAGGTACAGTATGGGGGCTCTGGTCTATTTTTGGCTTTGTCTGCCATCAGAGAGACAGTTTCCACTACAGTGGAATGACATGGGTGAAAATTAGAGACAATTCACATTCTGGCAGAAATAAAGGTAAATGCATTCTTTTTTTTTTTCTGAGGATCGAATAACACATGCAGGAAGATCAACCATAAGTTCATGAGTTCCGGTAGTCAAGTCTCGAGATGAAAGTGAATCTTAGGCTGAAACTGTATTTGGGAAGTGTCTTTAGGGTATCCTGGTAAGATCATCCGCAATTATTGAAGGCAAGTCACAAGTGCAAAAAAGCCACAAATGAAGAAACAGGGGACAGAAGAAGACCTGTGCAACCACCCCTGCCAGACCATAATGGAGAGTGAGTGAATGCAGTTGCTTAGTTCTATGGATTCATTTCTCTGTCAGAGCCAGGAAGAGAAGTGCATGAAGAGAAGCTAAAGCTTAGATAAAATCACCCTTGTGGTCAGCAAACTGACAATTTCTGAGCCCACCTGCCAACACTGTCTGGGATTACGATAAAGAATGCTCAGCTGAGAATGGCAGTGAATGAAGAGAAACAGAGAGTTTATTATGCAGATTTAAGCTGTTGGTTCTATACAATATTCTAATGTATCCATGCTGGTCCTGTTCCTATATTTCACAAATTAAGCAAACCTGTAAAGTGCATCTGAAAAGTCTACTTTGTAATTAGAACAAAACATAACAAGGTAATTAAAAAAATATGTAATTGGTATAATTCATTGCCAGAGGCACACAAAGCTGTTCAGGCTGAGAATGACTCAGTGCAAAACAGATGATACAGTGGGTTCCTTGCCTCAAAAATTCACAAACTTGGTGAGAAATAATGTATGGAGGCCCAAAGCTATGATTAGCTTTGAAGTCTGTTATAAACTTATAAACAACTGCCCACAATCCTGCTTAACCCACCCATTCCCCACTTACCTTGGTCACACATTGGAGTAGATTTCATCAGACAGGTTTTGGGACTAGGTGCCTAAGATATTCATGCTAACTTGGATTCTGATATAATCAATAGATCTTCCAAGTGATAATACTGAGATAATGAATACATGTTTAAATAAATTATATGGTTTATATAGCCGCAGCCCAGGTTCAAATCCCGGGTGGAGAACCAACCCAGCCACTGGGAGTGTACAGTCCCGGTCCCGGGATGGGAAGAAAATGGGAGGGTTGTGTCAGGAAGGGCATTTGGCATTAAAAAAAAACAAACAAACAAAAAAAAAAAAAAGACCTGGGCCATATCAAATGTGCAGACCAATGATCCGCTGTGGCGACCCCTAATGGGAGCAGCCAAAAAGAACAACAACAACTTGAATAAGTTGAAAGAGAGAACTCTTTGCAAACTAAACCATTAGACTATGTTTTGCCACAAGTATGAAATTGTCTTAAACTTGTTAAGTGGCAAGTACACAAAAGAATTGCTGTTTGTTATATACAGTTTATTAGAAACACTACACTAATACTGTTTAGGGCCTTCCTTTACTATCAAAACAGCCTCAATTCTTCATGACATGCATCCCACAAGATTTTGGAAACATTCCTTTGAGATTCTGATCCATGTTTATATGATTGCATCACATAATTCCTTCAGATTTTTCAGGTGAACTTTCATGCTGTGAATCTCCTGTTTTACCACATCCCAAAGGTGTTCTCTTGGATTCAGATCCTGTGACTGGAAAGGCCACTGAAAAAAGTGAACTCATTGTCATCAAGTCAAGTCAATTTGTCATTGTCATTTCAGCCATATACAAGTACATAGTGAAACGAAACAACGTTTCTCCAGGACCAAGGTGCTACATAAGACAAACACAGAACAACACAGAACTACAGGGACTACATAATTTATACATAAAGTGCACAAGTGCAAACATGTGCAGACAGCACAAGACAGAACAAGACAGTACAATGACTACAACGCCGACCAGTATGCAGTTCTGTTTAAAAAGTGACAATAGTGCCAAGTGACAATAGTTCAAATATTACAGAGTTCGATATAAATAGCTGAAATAGTGTAAACATAATAGTAGCAGCAGCATAAAACGTGCAAAACATGTGTAAAACATGTGCATAGAGGATGGAGGATGCTCAGTTGTGTGTATATATGTATGTGTGTGCGTGTGTTCCTTCAGTCCAGTTTCTAGGTATTGAGGAGTCTGATGGTATGAGGGAAGAAACTATGCACAGTCTGGTTGTGAGGGCCCAAATGCTTCGGTACCGTTTACCAGACGGCAGGAGGGTAAAGAGTGTGTGAGAGGGGTGTGTGGGGTCATCCACAATGCTGGTGGCTTTGCGGATGCAGCGTGAGGTGTAAATGTCCGTGATGGAGGGAAGAGAGACCCCGATGATCTTCTCAGCTGTCCTCACTATCCGCGGCAGGGTCTTGCGATCTGAGACAGTGCAATTCCCAAACCAGGCAGCGATGCAGCTGCACAGGATGCTCTCGATAGTCCCTCTGTAGAACACGGTGAGGATGGGGGGTGGGAGATGTTCTTTCCTCAGCCTTCGCAGAAAGTACAGGCGCTGCTGGGCTTTCTTTGTTATGGAGCTGGTGTTGAGCGACCAGGTGAGGTTCTCTGCCAGGTGAACACCAAGAAAATTGATCTCCACGGAGGAGCCGCCGATGTTCAGCGGAGAGTGATTGTTCTGTGCTCTTCTGAAGTCAACAACCATCTCTTTAGTTTTGTCCACGTTCAGAGACAGGTTGTTGGCTCTGCACCAGTCCATTAGCCGCTGCACCTCCTCTCTGTATGCTGACTCATCGTTCTTGCTGATGAGACCCACCACGGTCGTGTCATCAGCGAACTTGATGATGTGATTCGAGCTGTGCATTGCTACACAGTCGTGAGTCAGCAGAGTGAACAGCAGTAGACTGAGCACACAGCCCTGTGGGTCCCCAGTGCTCAGTGTGGTGGTGTTGGAGATGCTGTTTCCGATCTGGACTGACTGAGGTCTCCCAGTCAGGAAGTCCAGGATCCAGTTGCAGAGGGAGGTGTTCAGGCCCAGCAGGTTCAGCTTTTCAATCAGGTGCTGAGGAATGATTGTGTTGAATGCTGAACTGAAGTCTATGAACAGCATTCTAACATAGTGTCTTTATTGTCCAGGTGGCTGAGGGCCAGATGGAGGGCGGTGGTGATGGCGTCATCTGTTGAGCGGTTGGGGCGGTAAGCGAATTGCAGGGGGTCCAGTAAGGGAGGCAGCAGGGTCTTGATGTGCCTCATGGCGAGCCTCTCGAAGCACTTCATGATGATGGGTGTAAGTGCAACGGGACGGTAGTCATTGAGGCAGGACACTGAAGATTTATTTGGCACGGGGACGATGGTGGTGGCCTTGAAGCAGGTCGGAACAACGGTGCTGCACAGGAAGGTGTTGAAGATGTCCGTGAAAACATCTGCCAACTGGTCTGCACATCCCCTGAGCACCCTGCCAGGAATGTTGTCTGGTCCAGCAGCCTTCCGTGGGTTGACTCTGTGTAGAGTCTTCCTCACGTCGGCCGTGGTTAGACACAGCACCTGGTCATTGGGAGAAGGGGTAGTCTTCCTCGCCGTCACGCCGTTCTGTGCCTCGAACCGAGCGTAGAAGTTGTTCATCGCATCTGGGAGGGAGGCATCACTGTCACAGGCAGATGGTGGTTTCCTGTAGTTGGTGATGGTCTGGATGCCCTGCCACATGCGCCGCGTGTCTCTGCTGGCCTTGAAGTGGTTGTGGATTCTCTGAGCGTGTGTGCGCTTTGCCTCTCTGATGGCCCGGGACAGTTTGGCCCTTGCTGTTCTTAGGGCCACCTTGTTACCTGCTCTGAAGGCGGAGTCTCGAGTCCTCAGTAGCGCACGCACCTCTGCAGTCATCCACGGCTTCTGGTTGGAGCGTGCGGTGATGGTCTTGGAGACGGTGACGTCATCAATGCACTTGCTGATATAGCTGTTCACTGATGTCGCGTATTCCTCCAAGTCGGTGAAGTCGCCGTCAGTTGCCGCTTCCCTGAGCATGTGCCAGTCAGTGTGTTCAAAACAGTCCTGAAGAGCAGAGATGGCTCCTGCTGGCCAGGTTTTCACCTACTTCAGAACCGGTTTGGAGCGTCTGACTAGCGGTCTGTATGCTGGGATTAGCATAACAGAGATGTGGTCCGAGGTGGGGGCGGGGCTCCGCCCGGTAAGCGCCAGGGATGTTTGTGTAAACAAGGTCCAGCACGTTCTTCCCTCTTGTTGCAAAGTTCACATGCTGATGGAATTTAGGGAGCACTGACTTGAGATTTGCAAGGTTGAAATCTCCGGCAACAATAAACAGTCCATCAGGTTTCGAATTCTGCAGCTCGCTAATAGCCCCATACAGCACACAGAGCGCCTCCTTAGCATTAGCGCTGGGGGGAATGTATACACTGATTATACTGATGAGAACAGTAGTGAATTCCCGTGGTAAATAAAAAGATCTACATCTAACAGTCACAGACTCCACCAGCGATGAGCAGTAACTAGAAACTAGCACAGAGTTCCTGCACCATTCCGTGTTGATGTAAACACACAAGCCACCGCCGCGAGCCTTACCGCACAGAGCTGTGTTTCTATCGGCATGAAACGAGCCTAGCCCGGCTAGCTGAATGGCGGCGTCCGGAACTCTGTCGCTGAGCCACGTCTCCGTGAAAACAAAGACGCAGCAGTCTCTAAACTCACGCCGAGTAGTTTGCTGGAGTCGGATGTAATCCAGTTTATTGTCCAGGGAGCAGACATTGGATAGCAGGATGGACGGGAGAGCCGGCCGGCTAGGGTTTGTTTTTAGCCTAGCACGGACCCCCGCCCTCTTGCCGCGCTTCTGCTTCCTCGCGCACCGCTTGCGTCATCCCCTCCCCCGGCCACCGGCATCAGGCAACGCCGAGGGCTGGAGACCTGGTCCCCGCAGCAAGCCGAGATCGCGTAGCTTCTCCAGCAGATCATCTTGCGGAGTGGCTGTATTATTGTTTCTGAAGTTTAGAAGTGGTATACACGAACACCGGTAGCTCCGATGTCCATGTGCCGTTAAAAAGTCGGCCTAAGGACGAAAAAAGCACCATTTTGTATCCGGAGTGGCCGCTGAGTGCTACTGCCGCGCCGCCATCTTGTTCATGAAACCAGTTTGAGACAACTTTTGCTTTGTGACATGGTGCATTATCATGCAGGAAGTACACATTAGAAGATGGATAAATTGTGGCCATGAAGGGATGCACAAGGTCAACAAGAATACTCAAATAGGCTGTGGCATGGAAGCGATGATTGGTATTAACAGGCCCAAAAAAAACATTCCCCACACCACTACACCACATCCACCAGCCTGGATTGTTGACACAAGGCAAGATGGGTCTATGGGTTGGTGCTGTTGGCACCAAATTCTGACCCTACCATCTGTGTGCTTCAGCAGAAATCAAGATTCATCAGACCAGGCTATGTTTTTCCAGTCTTCAACTGTCCAGTTTTGGTGAGCCTGTGCCCACTGCAACTTCTGTCCTTGGCTGAAATAAGTGGACCCTGACATGGTCTTCTGCTACTGTAGCCCATCCACCTCAAGGTTCAATGTGTTCGATGTATGCACTCTGAGAAGCAGCCTTTGCAGCCTTTCTGTCAGCCTTAACCAGTGTGGCCTTTCTTTATTGTTTTTTTCTTTATTGCATTTTGAATAAACTCTAGCGACTGTTGTGCTTGAAAATCCCAGGAGATCAGCAGTTATAGAAATACACAAACCAGCCCGTCTGGCACCAACAATCATGCCACGGTCAAAATCATCACATTTTTTCCCCATTCAGATGGTTGATGTGAACATTACCCGAAGCTGCTGGCCTGTATCTGATTTCATGCATTGCACTGCTGCCAAATGATTGGCTGATTAGATATTTGCATCAATAAGTAGGTGTAAAGGTTTTCCTAATAAAGTGCTCAGTGAGTATAAATGCTGTATACATCACACTTAGGGCTTTGTTTTTATTATTTATTGCCCTGCAAGTGGGAAATCCAGCTGCACTGTGGGATTTTCTTTAAACCTCACTTTGGTTCAGAAATGTACTTGTGTCACCACCTTTTGAGATTCCCTTTTAATGCACACACAAGGTGCACCCTTAAAAGTCACATTTCTTACAACCCATTTTTGTGGATGTATTTTCCCAGACTTCAAGATAAATAGGTACCTTAAATACATCAATTTAACATTTTATTCATAACCAATAAGAATAAACAAATACGATGTGGCTAGTAAAGGCCAATTCATTCTTAGACATACATAATATACATACATAACATAGCTCCTGTTTTCATCACTGTTAAATCCATACTAGATATGAGACGTACACCCATCTGCCCTGCTGAATTTTAACACCTATGTACAATAAGTGTATACTCTTCCTCAGATTCAATAAATAAATAACAGAAAATCTAAACAAAATCTAATGTCATTAAAAAATGTAACTGTGCTGTACTTTACAAACTGAGTTCTTATAGGGATGGAGATGATTTTTATACACTTAATCCTGTCAGTTATATAAAATATGTGGAAGATTTACAACAAAAACATTTGCAGTGCATCCAAATGGAAGTTGATAAGTATCAGATTTGCTATCAGAAATTGCTCACCACCCAAACATTAATAAGAGGTGTAAGGTGTGCACTGTGCAAATTAACAGATTGTATACAGTTAACCAATCAGTATTCTAGTTTGCAGTACTGTGATTTTCAACACTGGCATGAAGAACCCTAGACAAACAATACACAAATCATTATGCATTGACATAACATAGTTTCACTGTTAAACATCCATTCCTGGCAGAACTGTTTCTAAGATATTCATAATTCAGCTTAATACTGCCCATTTCCCGAAACTCAGTTTGATCAAACACTTGCTAGATGAAATAGATGAATCAGTTGTGTTTTTCCACCACTGAGGTAATTCACTGGTGTTAGTGAATCAAGACTTTGCTACTGATTGCAATTAATATATCAAAAAACAGAGTGTAAGAAAAAAGGTGTCGTTTCTCAAAACCTGGCCTGTAGTGTCACTCAATAGTATATTTATTTAAATTTTCTAATATATTTATTGCATTTCCTAGGAAAGCAGACAGCTTATCTGTCAAACCAGCTTTGATTACCATGTGCAATTAATGTATTTGAGTTTTCGTCATATTGCATCTGAAGGGAATTGAAAGCTGTGTGTGCTTTATTCGAGTCCCACACAATTTTAAGCAACATTTTCTTGCCTGAATAATTAAAAGATTCAGAAGGCTAACACTTACTTTCAAATGCTGTCATGGATTTTCTTTCTACCAGAACTTTCTCTGCTGCTGAGATAAAAACTAACAGTGGTAAAGTGTTGACTTTAAGTGGTTAAGTGGTATCCTCCTTCAAGATGTCCATTAAGCCCATTGAGCCTGCTTAGTCCAGTCCTTAATCCAGTCTTTTTCTGCCTTTTCTCTGTATGTAGCTTGCCGCAGCCAAGTGAGTTCCCTCAGACAGTAAGTGGGCCAGATTAAGTGTAGGCCAGTTCTTCTATATGGTAGTCTAAGAATGCTGGAGACTATAAATAGCAGAGCAAATGTATACATGCCACTTGCCTTTGATGTGCTGGGCCCAATGTCACATCCCAACTCCCATCAGTGCCCTGGCTCACAATGTCTGTATCTCTGGTCCACTCACTATTGGCAACAAGCTTGTTCTTCAGAGGTGCTGAAGAAGTGCTGAAGAGTTTCTTCTGTACCCTTTTTACGCTACAGCAAATAACTTTTATTAATCATGTTTAATTCATCTGTTTAATGGATGAGCGTAATATTCCCACTGTCATGTGCACTGATTGTTAGATTTTAATATGCAATATGAATGTTATATGGAAAAATGGCAAAATCCTGTGCATAGGCCAATTTAAAATCATTTCAACTTTAAAAACTTCAAAAGCATTTCAAAATCAAATAACCATAACTTGTTACCTGGTCCATAGGTGAGAGTATCAGAACCAGTACACACTCATCCTCATGTGTGGCTCCTCATATCCTTTGCTTGCTTCTCTTCCTCACTTCTTAGTTTCTGTTTCAGAAAAAACAAGGAATAGGTGCAAGAAAAGGCAGAAAGGACAGGAAGAATTTAGAATCAACATACAGTATTTGCCAAATGAGATGTCCTTACTCACTGAAGCATCACTTTAAAGTGACTTTGGTGAATTCACCTATTGATGATGTTGCTCAGTTGTAATATCTATTATAATAGATCTGCATAGACACAACACTGATTACAGTCTGAATGAGTCTACACTCATCATCACTCATCAGTATACAACGATCAGCCATAACATTAAAACCACTGACAGGTGAAGTAAATAATATTGATTAACTTGTTACAATGGCACCTGTCAAGGGGTGGGATATATTAGGCAGCAAGTGAACAGTCAGTTCTTGAGTGTGTGTGCGTCACTTACCTGGGGAAGAGATGGCACCAGGATGCAGTATGGGAAGAACGCAAGCCGGCAGAGGCAGTGTGATACCATAGGCAATGTTCTACTGGTAAACCTTGGGTCCTGGCATTCATGTGGACGTTACTTTGACACATACATAAACATTATTGGAGACCAAGTACACCCCTTCATGGCGACAATATTCTCTAATGGCAGTGGCCTCTTTCAGCAGGATAATGTGCTCCACTACACTGCAAAAAATTTTCAGGAATGGTTTGAGGAACATGGTAAAGAGTTGAAGGTGTTGGCTTTTGTGTTGGCCTCTAAATTCCCCAGATCTCAATCTGATCCAGCAGCTGTGGGATGTGCTGGACAAACAAGTCCAATCCATGGAGGCCCCACCTTGCAACTTACAGGACTTCAAGGATCTGCTGCTAACATCCAGTCCATGTCCATGTCCAGTACATGTCTTGATGGGTCAGAGCAGTTTTGGCAGCACAAAGGGGACCTACACAATATTAGGCAGGTGGTTTTAATGTTATGGCTGATTGATGTAAAGTCAATAAGCTTACATTCATCTGTGAGTTGGGCATTAAATTTCTATCGATCTGGATCTCTAGTCATGAACTTCGGAGTGGTGTTTCTGACTTTAAGTCTGGCTGTTCCTGCATTGATCTCAGTCTCATACATTCCAAGATGAAGATACGTGAGGACTTCAGACCTTTGGTTTGATCTTCCCTTAAGAATTGTGCACAGAGTCATAAGGCTTTCTCCAGTATAGTACAAGCACACACAACTAAGGCTACAGCCATATCTTCAGTGTGATTCCCACTGATTCCCACTTTTTCTGCAATCCCCAGAAAAGAAGACTCTCTGCTGAACTGTGCAACAGCTCTTTTGATTCTCCACTGATGCAATCGCTGATGAGAATGAAGTCAGGAGAGGAGTCAAGGATCAGGAGACATCATTGAAACATAACTATAAAGCTTCTCTACGTACCTTCTGCAATGTTGGAATGGTAGTTGAGCTATAATTAGTTTGTTAATTATATTAGATGCATACATTTCTCCTTATAATGAAACTCTATGTGATTTGCTTGTGTTTTCTTGCTTGTCATAAGTGTAATTGTCAAATTACATGGCATTGAGCACAGAGGGCTTAAGGGATTTTGCTGCGGACACCTACTGTCTCACTGCTTTTGTCTTGAAGTGGACAGACAGATATATGTTTTTTTTTGTAGCAAATAAAAGGGCTAGGTATTACTCGTTAGGCAGGCAAATGTTCAGTCAATTGACAAACAGGCATAAACTAGTCAAAACTAAATCAATAAGGTGCAGCAGGCTTTTGCCAAAAAAGCCCTAGTCAAAACAGGCAGAGAACAAAGGCTTTGAATCAGGTGCAAGGATGGAGCAAGACTTTGCAAAGTAAAACTAAGATTCAAGGTTATTTAAAGGGAATAATATGATTGCAAACCAGTGAGTGCCATTAGTAATCAGGTGACTATGAGTGAAGATATGTGCTTGAGGTTGAGGTGGGTTGAGGATCACAGCAGTTGTAATCGATAACAATGGGAGTGCAGACATGACAATATCTCACAAAACTTTGCATGTGTGAAGTTCTGTATCTTCCAGCACCAGTAATTTTTAGCAGACTGGTCTTGGATCACTGCTAATCTGAGTGCTAATCTGAGTGCTTAATTGATTGCTGTATCTACTGGCCAGTTAGGCCAATTAATAATAAAAAGTCAATTTAAACAATCATTTTTTATTTCTAAGTATTGGTCAAACTGGGCTTGAACATGCTCCATCAAAATATGAGATTTATGAAAACCTTTAATATAAAATGGGAAACATGAATGTGTGATCTATGTATATTTGATATTCCCATCCATAAATGCACTGAAACATAACTTCATAAACTGCTAACAGATTGTGAATTGTGGAGTTTAAGAAACTGTATTTCAACCTTAGTCGAACAAGACATACAGAGGCATGAATGGTTCAGATGAATTCGAATGCATTGTTATTTTTAACTAACACCCAATATGTGTAAACAAATCCACCTGCTCTTTGTTTCAAAGTTCAAAATTCCAGAGAGGAGATTGTGCCCCTAACAGAGGTGAACCTGCCTTATTTTTATATTCAAAAGCTGAAATGCCGCCAATTCCTTATTAACACTGATGTTAATGTTGGCTGGGGTGAGATGCAGTTTGGTGGATTGCTATCCAATCGCTATCCAATCCACCCTGTCAGAACTGAGCGTTTTAGTCAGGCTTGCTTGATCAAGAGGGGGTTTTGTCAGAATGTAGGTCACCCACACAGGAAGAATCACACAGGGCTTACAAGGCCAAACAAGTGAATAGGCAATTTGCTCAACTTATCAGAATGGTTGACTGATTGAGTGTTCACAATGAGCATGCTCAATTTTTTTCTCCCTCTCAACTTATTCTTTACACTGGAAATTATTTTTCTGCTCATATCCAAAACAAACAGAGACATACTGAAATTGTAAACAACAACAAATAAGAAGAGGTTTTCATACTGACTCTGGTCAAAGGAATCTGTTTTGTTTTTCCTGAGTGAAAACAAGAAAACCTCAAGGAAAAGAAGAATCCAATCTAACAAGTAACAGTCATTGAGAAACCCTAAATAAACATATTTTGTTTTTGGGACAGTAGCTAGAAAATTTTCCCACTTGCATGCACACAATCAGCATGTAGACAGAGCATGCACACTCGCGAGAGTGTGTCTGAGCCCTTGGGAACATTACAATATGATGATTTCACTTCCAGGTGACATGTAGTGTCATGTTGTGTGTAGCATTTAGGGAAGGTATGTCAGTCACATTACAACAGGTCATTAACCCAGGTTTCTTGTGACAGTTCCAGATTTCAAAATATTTGCTGGGAGTTTCTCACCTGTGTCAATGTTTAAACTATACTGTTTTTCTCTTTTTCTTCTATAATTTCTACATCTATAATTATTTAATTTTCTTTTCATTTTCTCAAAGAACACTTTGTTTTTTCGCTACAGCTAAGATAAATCTAACATTTAATATGGCAAACACTCAGCTTGTTTAGTGTGTTGAGTTCCTCTTTTGTTAGTAGCTTTATTTGTGATAAGTATATATTAGTATTATGTAGCTGACTGAGAAGATTGCTGCATTAGGGGTGCACATCCAGATGCTACAAGGGGTTAGCAAGAGCACCTTAAAGGAGACCACTCAAAAATTTGATGGTATCATAAATTGTGTCAAACTAAATTGCTAGTATTACAAAATGCATGGAAAGAGAGCATTCTAAGCTACAGAACAGCTCTTTGTACTGCTAGATCAGCATATCTCTCCACTCTAATAAAAGATAAAAAATATCCTAGATTCTTATTTAATCCAGTAGCAAAGTTAACTAGGAATAAGACCACCACAGAAGCATACACACCATCAGTATGTAGTAGCAATGACTATGAATTTTTTCAATGACAAAATGTAAAATATTAGGCAAAAAATTCAGACTATTAACTGAGACAATTTGATAACTAACCATATAAATGACAATATCCACCACAGATCAGTGATTAGAATCCTTTACGCCCCTCCAAAAGATCAAACTAATTTCACTAATTTGCTCTTCAAAACCATCTTTTGTCCTCAGTCATTTACCTACATACTTCCTCCAACAGATTCTGCCAGAAGCAATCAAACCTCTATTAAAAATAATAAATTCTTCCAAAAATTCTTTAAACTAACAGTTATCAAACCATTGATTAAAAACCCAACCTCAACCCCTGTCAACTTTCCAACTATAGGCCAATATCAAGATTAGATTAGATTAGATTCGACTTTATTGCCATTGTTCAAAGTACATATACAAAGCCAATGAAATGCAGTTAGCATCTAACCAGAAGTGCGTAAGTGGCATATTTACAATAAATTACAAATAAGGATATATAGCTATGAGGGTGATATGTACAGGGGAATTGATGACTTATGTACAGGAGTTGCAGTAGGTATTATAAATAGAGATAAATGTGATCTATATATGTATGTACAATCAGTGTACAGTGGTGAACACATGTTAGGAATATGAACAGGATATACAAATGAATATATACATACATATTATATATGTATGCACACACATATATGCATGTATGTAAGTACAGTAGTGCAGAAACTGCATTATAATTTATGTAGTGCAAAGAAGCAAGGTGTATAATGCAAAGGTCTGTTGCGGTGCAGTTGCCATACCAGACTGAGATGCAGTTGGAGATGATGCTCTCAATGGTACAGCGGTAAAAGCTCACGAGAATTGCTAACTGGTATGGATCTAGAGTGGGAGGTAGACAGGCTTGGAGGTGGGTGAGGACCAGCCTTTCGACCAACCCCTTCCAAGATTCCAAGCACAACATTTAGGCATATAGCTGCATAGGAAAAATATTCATGATTTCTATCAGTCAGGATTTATAATAACAGTACCAAAACAGTGCTGCTTGTGTTGCTTGACCTTAGTGCAGCTTTTGATACCATAGATCATATTATTCTCATTCACTGACTAGGAAATGTTGTTGGAGTTAAGGGAACAGTCCTGTCCTGGCTCAGGTCTTATTTGACTGATTGTTATCACTGTGTAGAAGCAAATATTGAATTGTCTATGCATACTAAAGTAAAGTTTAGTGTTCCACAAGGTTCTGTTTAAGGTCCACTGCTTTTCTCTCTCTATGTGCTACCTCTGGGTATAATTATGCATAAACATGCTGTTAGCTTTCACTATTATGCATTTATAATTATATGTTTCAGCAAAGCCAGATGAGACATCAGCTTAATAAAGTTGAGGAATGTGTAAAGGACATTAGTGACTGGATGCTGAGTAACTTCCTCCTACTTAATTCTGACAAGACAGAAATACTTCTACTAGGATTGCAGGCAGCTAGAAGTAAGCTTTCTGATTACATAGTAACTTTCAATGTCCTTTTAGTTACATCAAGTGCAGCAGTAAAAGACCTTGGTGTGATTATTGACTTCAGTCTCTCATGTGAAGCTCATGCTGATAATATTACTAGGGTAGCCTTATTTCAGCTCAGAAATATTGCTAAGATAAGAAATATAATGTCACTACATGAAGCAGAATAACTAGTTCATGCTTTTGTTACCTCTAAGTTGGACTATTGTAATGCCTTTCTGTCTGGATGTTCCAGTAGGTGCATAAACAAGTCCAGAATGCAACAGCCTTACTAGAATTAGAAGATATGACAACATATCACACATATCTTATCCACAGTGCACTGGCTCCTAGGAAAATTTATCAGTGATTATTAAATAACTACTCATGACCTATAAAGCACTGAATGGTCTTGTGCTGCAGTAGCTGAGCAAACCTTTGGTCTTTTATGATCAACCATGCCTGCTTCAGTCAAAAGGGGCAGGCCCTTTGTTGGTACCTAGAATAATACAGCAGGGGCAGAGCTTTCTCTTACAAAGCCCCCCAGTTAAGGGACAGCCTTCCAATTAGTGTTTTGGATTCAGACACAGTCTCAGTCTTGTGTAGGTTGAAAATCTATTTGTTTTTTCAAGCATTTTGTTAATAGCTTTTCTCTTAGGTAAAAGTGCAGATCAAAAGGGTTCTTGGGCATAGAGTATTTTGGTAAACTGGGATGTTTGGATGCTCTCTAAAAAAAAAAAAAAAAAAAACAGTTTATGCTCAAGTCACAATCACAGAAGAGTCAGTAACATAACTTCAATATAATAGACAAAGTTGAAACCCTAGTGAATTCAGAAATTAGTCTGATTATTGCTCATACTTAAGTTCCTTTCAACACACTTAGCCCTGCTTGACTCTATAGAATACAGTTATAGAAGAGAAATGATTTATAATATCACTATCCAGTGTTGCCCAGATGAGGATGGGTTCCATTTTGAGTCTGGTTCCTCTCAAGGTTTCTTTGTCGTGCCATCTCACGAAGTTTTTTCCTTACCACCTTCACATCTGGCTTTCTCATTAGGGATACATTTATATACCAATTTCTGTAAAGCTGCTTTCTGACAATGTCCATTGTTAAAAGCACTACATAAACTGAATTGAAGTGAGGTTGAACAATGATCTTTTTGGACAGAATAGGGCTATCAAAACACTTGGTTACATAATCTCTTGGATGTACAGCAGTGTCATCCAGAGCAGCAAAAGTATGGAAAAAATCAGACAACTGTAGATTTGGCCAGTTGTGACTCTGATTACATGATCCACCACCATATAGGTGCAGTCTGCTGCCCTAACACATCTGCCCAGGCCCTGTTCCAACTATCTGGGAATTGGCTCTGGCACACTGGGGAAAAGGGGAGAAGAGTCAGGTTAGTAGTAGTGGGGAGCAATTTGTGCTGGCCAATGCACACCATGCCATAGCATGCCGAGGCTTCTCTCAGCTTTCTCAGTCATCTGCCCTACCAGCACATGCGGAGTGGGGCTCCATCCTCGTGGCATAATAAGGGCACAAGGGTATAATTTTTTTTTAGTTGTGGTAGATTACACAACTTGATATCCAGCAGCAGTACTTCAGAGAAATCCCCTGAGTTGTAATCTCAGAAGAGATTCCAGGAATTTTAAATTTATACTTAAGACACTGTCAATACTGGTCCCATATAGAAACCACCTCTCTCTGTTCCAGAGAGAAATGGTTGCAAGAAGAATTTTCCAATGTGTTTGGTGTTTTTTTGGTTGTACATAACTGGTCCTATTGTTTACCTGAGCACAAAAAAATGTAGTTCAGCAATGTAGTTCATGTAGTTCACTCTGGGGTATGCTCAATATGGGAGTAATCAAGGAGTCCCACAGTGGCTGGAGCAGCCCCTTAGTCTTGGTTCCCAAGGCTGGTGGGTCAGTCTGTTGTGTGGACTCTAGAAAACTGAAAGTGGTGTATAAATTTGATATGTACTCAATGCTATGCATTGATGAACTGCTTGATCAGTTAAGTGTGGCTTGCTTTTATTTGACACTGTATGTAAAAAAAGGTTATTGGCAGATTCCTTTGACTCGAATGTCCCCAGAAACGCCTTTTCCACTCTGGTTTACACCAATTTGTCATTATTCCTTTTGATTTGTTTAGAATCCTGACCATGTTTCAACATGGACAAAATTCTCTGCCTGCACAGCACAAAAGCCACTACATGTTTAGATGATATAATAATTTATAGTAATGATTGGCAGCAGCGTCTACAACACCTAAGATCCAACCTAAATTCCTTGAGCCAAATGGGACAGTTGGATAGGTAGCAGTATTGTATCTGGGCATCCTCTTGGACAATGGGCAGGTGTGTCCCCAAATTGACAAGACAGCAGCAACTGCGGCCTGCCTGAGGCCCAAGACCAAAAAGGGGTTGAGGCAGTTCTTGAGGCTGGCTGGCTATTATTGTAGGTTCATACCTAATTATTTGGATGTCATCAGCCTGTTGACTGACCTCACTAAAAAGGGATCTGTTTCAGATCTGGTTCAGTGAATGGAGTTGTGTGAACAAGCTTTTTCCCAGACAAAAGTGGCTCTGTGTGGGGGCCCACTGTTGCATTCACTAGATTGCTCTGTCCCTGTTGTTATGCAGGCTGACATTTCAGACAGAGGGTTGGGGACGGCTTTGTCACAAGCAGTGGAAGGGGTGGCCAGTGCTCTACATTAGACAGAAGCTTTCTGTAAGGGAGAGCAAATACAGTACAGTGGAGTAGGAGTGTTTGGCCATCAAATGGGTCCTCACCTTCTACTACCCGTTAGCACAGCCCTTTACCCTCTGTTCTGATTATTCCCCACTCCATTGTGAAGAATGTCAACAAACAGATCACTTATTGGTATCTGGCATTTCAGCCATTCAAATTTGAGGTGGTCCACTGGCCCAGGATTGAGATGGATGTGGCAGATTTTAACCTCTCACTGGGGGGTGGGGGGGAAGTCAACTACAGGCCAGATGGCTCCTGTCTCACAGTGTTGGCTGTGGACAGAGAGAGGAGGCAAGCTAAATCTGCAGGTGATGAATGATTGTTCTCACCTGTGTGTTATTACTGGCAGCCTAAATATATGGTTGTTTTTCCTTTCAGTGGAAACTGTGGACTAGAAAGAGACAGACCGAGCAGAGTCAATGCAACACACACCTTGGACTCTTTTTTTAAACTTGAATGTGAGTCAAGCAGTGAACTGTTTGGTCTGTTGATTTTTGTTTGAAATGTAAGCAAAGCACACTGAAAAGTGCTCAGGCAGAGGTAAATAATAGAAACATTCACCTGCCTCCAGAGTACTTCCCCCCGCCACAACCAACCCCACCCCCACACACTTGGTTCTACATTGAGCTAAAGCTAAACTGTGTGTAGTATTTTGGTTTGTTTCATTTCAGTTCAGTTCATTTTAGAACATGGGGGGTAATGAGTGTTTTTGTGTTTCCAACTTTTTTGCAGATACGATGGACAAAGACAGCGGGCAGTGCTTCTGATCGTTTTCATGAGTCCAGCGTGTTCAATGAGACTCTGCGCATTACTCACATCCAGAGGCACCATGGTGGCCGCTACTACTGCAAGGCAGAGAATGGCCTTGGCGCCCCTGCCATTAAGTCCATTCGAGTGGACGTCTACTGTGAGTTACCCTCTACCTGTAAGCCAGGAACAAACGTGTACATGCGTGCACAGACAAACACACACACGGCACAAACACATAGCACACTGCTGACATATCTCTCTTTCCCCCATATGAGTCAAATGTTTCATTTGTGCATGCATTTTACATGATGCTAAACAACCAGATTTAAGCTTTCCTTGCATATTAGATATACAAGTCTTACAGCTCCAGTTCAGAACTCAATAAGCAAAGATTGGACACCAAAGTTTGGAGCATTTTTGCTGATTGACTGCACTTGGGAAAAGAAATATATTGTGCAAATTTAAAACTATTCCTTTAAAGTATAACTTTTTTTTCCCTTTTGGTTCTTAAATTCTGAAAGATCTGATTAAACCTCCTAAGTCCATTATGCAATAGTGCTGCAATAGTCATGACAAAATGGGGTAGAATATAGTAACAGATTCTTGATTGAAGGCTAAATCCCGTTTAACAGTCTAAGATTAAGAAACATGAAATAAGGCTACTGCATGCAAGACAAAGTTATAGAATTATTTAAACGAGTGTTGGATTGTCAGATCGGGGGAAAAAGCTACAAGGGAATAAGATATAGACAACCTAAATTCAAATCTCTGGTTAACAAGTTTGAGTACAAAGAGTATACAGTAGCTCAGGCATCCAACAGGCTGGTGAGACACTTTGCAAAGTGCAGAGTTGTTGTGCCCTTATTTTTTCTTAATGATGAAAAGATGAAAATGATGACAAGAAGATGGTCAGAGCCCATTGTCAATAGGTTACCAATGTTCACTGGGTTTTGGAAAGTAGCAGTGGGGGTGGAAGAGCTTTAACAGCAATGCCATTAATAGTTTCATAAGCATTACTGGTTTCGTTCTCTTGGGTGACGTCATTGAGGGACAGACCTATAAGTGATCAAGGGTATGAGCATTTGGGATAGTCCCCAGGATTTCATTACAATCCAGGTGTGTTCAATGTGATGAACACTGCTTTTCAATGCTTTAATGCTTTAATGCTTGTACAATGCCTGAATTGCTCAGTGATACCTGCAGAATATCTAAAAAAATAAAAATAATGGTGATAATGGTGGAGACACGTCGACCAACGTTCATAATCATTTCATTAATCTCATCATAATTATATCTACTCCCTACCTCAAAACAAATTGCATAAGATCACACTGAAAGTTTTAAGTACTGTACCATGGAAAATTAGCTTATTGCACACAATAGCTCAATAACAAAACAATATGGCTCAGTGGTTGGAACATTTGCCTCCAGGGTTGTTGGTTCGATTCCTGCCTCCACCCTGTGTGTGTGGAGCTTGCATATTCACCCTGTGCTTCAGGGGTTTCTTTAGGGTACTCTGGTTTCCTTCCTCAGTCCAAAGACATGTGTTGTAGGCTGATTGGCATCTCTGAATTGTCCATAGTGAGTGAATGTGTGTGTGTGATTGTGCCCTGTGGTGGGGTGGCACCCCATCCATTGTGTCCCATGCCCCAAGTCACCTGCGATAGGCTCCAGGCTTCCCGCAACCCTGTGTAGGATAAGCGGTACAGAAAATAGATGGATGGATATTACTCTAAAGGTGCTTGATCACAAGATAAATTAATAATAAAATCAAATGCTATTTGGGACAGAGCCAATGCTATGTCCATTACTGTTAAAGTGTCTTGCCATTGGAAAAGTTTTTATTCGGGATTTTCTTTTTTTTTTTTTTGTGAGCCTGTGCTCTGTTTAAGTGCAGTACTGAATTGTTTAAAATGTGAAATGACTCAGAGCCAGAAAGCAGCATGGAAGATTGGTGTCATTAAATAGGTACACTGTTATCAATTTAAACTTTCAAAATTGAAACTTGGAGCAAAAGCTTCTGAAAATACTAATAATATATTTTGAAAACCACCAACATGCTAGATACCATAGCCTAATAGTGTAGAGTAGGAGCTAAGAAATAGTTCTCCTACAAAATGATAGTATAGTTCTACTAGAGCGAAACTGCAGATAACATTTTTAATGACTATATCAAACCTGATACAGGCATGATGGTCAATGTTATTGATTATCACACATAAAGGGTGTCTCACTAATGCATGCCCAGTGTGGTGCCCACTGTGAGGTACGATTATTATTTTTCCTCTTGCATGCATTAAGGACACAGTGTTAAGCCATTACTAGGCTGCAGAAAAGTAAACCTTACTGAACTCTGGAGACTCATGTCTTGGCCATGAATTTTTATTCTAGTGCATCACTATTATGAATGAAATAGCTTTGTTCTTGCACTGCAAATCCAACACTCCAACACAATCCAGCACTTGCTTCACTATGCATTGTTTTCATACACCCACTGGGTGGCGATGGCACCATAGTGCTCGAGTACTGAAAGTGCGCAGGGCCCTACTGTTTTCCTAGGGATTATTATTTTATTTTATTTTATTTTATTTTATTTTATTCAAGATTTCGGGGGCTTTTGGGGCACTTACCATACTCAAACTCTTGAAATTTTGCACACACGTCAGAGTCGTCGGCCATTAGGCCTGGGCAAAGGGTAGCACATGGATGTGGTGGTGGGGGGGCTCTGCAGCACCTCCTTTTACATGGTACATAACCTTGGTGAATATATCGTACATACTTGTATGTATATGTACGCAACTCTGTACATATATTGTTCTCATCGACCTGAACAACTTTCGCACTGACAATCATTAGCTCCGCCCAACAGGAAGTCAGCCATTTTGGATTTTGTGAAAAGTGCATGCAGTGAACTTTTAAATACTTCTCCTAGGGGATTCAAGTGATTGTCATCAATCTTGGTCATTATGTAAAGACATTGAGGATGCTAAAATGCAAAGGGAAGTTTTATATCTTGAATGGTTTCACCATGGCGAGGCAATACATTTATGGTGAAAACAGGGAAACAGGAAGTGTCTCATATCTTCTGCATGCATTGAGTGATTTAGATCAAACTTGAGCTGTAATGTTTGGCACTGGGGGCTGATTAAATGAATGTGGCTATTGTGAGTTACAGTCATAGTGCCACCAACTGGCAGCAGGAAGTGTGTTACTTAAAACAGACTTTGCAATAATCCTCTTTTATTTATCTGAGTCGCTTCAAACTTGGTCAGAATAATGGCAAGACATGGCTGATCTAAAATTGTGAAAGGTTTTCAAAGATGTCAAAGATTTTTAATATCTTAAGTAGTGTTGCCATGGTTACACATCAATCATTAATACTCTTTTTGGGTGTTTTTGAGGCTCTTAGCATGCTTAAAAGTTCATGAAAGTCGGGACACCTCAGAGATGTCAGCTATTGTGCGTAGGCAAAAGCTAACATTGGCATGGAGGGGCGGCTCTGTAGCGCCCCCTTTTGACTAAAGTGGTGGGGTCAGTTTTACCTACAGTCACCAAACACAGTACATACTTGTTCTCCTCAAGCTGGACAACTTTCAAACTGACAGTCACTGGCTCCGCCCAGCAGGAAGTAGGCCAATTTGAATTTAATGTGGATTTTTTGAAAATTGCAGGCTCTGAATTTTAAATACTTCTCCAAGGGGATTCATGCGATTCTCACCAAATGTGGTTAACATTATGCTAAGACATTGAAGATGCTAAATTGCTAACAGATTTTTGATATCTTGAATGGTGTGGCCATAGTGAGGGATTAAATTAATGACAAAAAGGGAAACTTCTCTCTATCCTCTTAGTGCATTATCTGATTTAGATCAAATTGGTGCTGTATGTTATTATATATATATATATATATATATATATATATATATATATATATATATATATATATATAATTTTTAATTTTTTTGTTAAATTATCAAAATGTTTTAGAATATATTACTTTAGGCCAAAAGTTTATATATACCTAGGCTAAAGATCAGTTGTTCATGAGTCCCTTGTTTGTCCTGAACAGTTAAACTGCTATTCTTCAGAAAAATCCTTCAGGTCCCACAAATTCTTTGGTTTTCCAGCATTTTTGTGTATTTGAACCCTTTCCAACAATGACCGTATGATTTTGAGAGCCACCTTTACACACTGAGGACAACTGAGGGACTCGTATGCAACTATTACAGAAGGTTCAAATGCTCCAGAAGGAAAAACCATTCATTAAGAGCCGGGTGGTGAAAACTTTTTGAATTTGAAGATCAGGGTAAATTTAACTTTATTTTGTCTTCTGGGAAACATGTAACTATCTTCTGTTGCCTCTGAAGGGCAGTACTAAATGGAAAAAAATATGATATTTAGGCAAAATAAGAAAAATGCACACATCTCCATTCTGTTCAAAAGTTTTCATATTTTTATAAATTCAACTATTATTTTCTCTTGTGGACTATATGTAAACATCTTTTATGTGAAATATCTTATTCAGGTCAGCACTAAATAAACAATAACATGCATTTTGTATGATCCCTCTTATTTTGGTAAAATAATTAACATTTTGCAGATTCTGAAAGGGGGATGTAAACTTTTGACCTCAACTGTGTGTGTGTGTGTGTGTGTGTGTGTATGTGTGTATGTGTATATGTGTGTATATTTTATATATATATATATATATCATTCAAAAAGCTACAGTGTTCTTTCTGTTTTGATATGTTTAATGTTGCCTTTATTATTTCATGACAGTCATTTCCTTTGAATCCTTTCTATGAAATACTTTCTTTGGTTCCTGTATTAGCTTGCTCCTTCTTTCAGTCAATGGGAGTAGTTATGATAAAATATTTTTATTTGTCTAGATGCTACAAACATTTGTTCACAGTGAATAATAAATCATTATTTTAAAAGAATGTGTTGTTTGGTGTAGATTCCATTTACAAATATACTTATGCTTTCACCAATAGTCTATTGAACAGACTACTGTACATCTTTTTTTTCTTTTCTTTTTTTTTTCTTCAAAGGTCAAACTCTAAATGAAATGATCATTGACTTGATCAGTGTCCTCTTTTAACTTCATGTATGTCACAGCTTCAGGGTTCTGCTTTGCCATCAATGTATTTTTTATAGGTTGTATTTTGTCATGATGCTTTCTTATTTTGATTTGTATATTTATTTTTGGAAGTTCTGTCCCTGATAAAACACTCAAACTGAATCAATTTGGATGTAACTGAATTAAATCAAACTGAATTGGACATAAACCAAACCCACACTAGATCTCACACAATGAAGACATGATTCTGGCCCAGTTTTTGGCTATTTGGTGGCTGAAATGTGGTGACTCGGCCTTAATTATGGTACGGATATGGCTGTTTCCTGAATGTACAAGTTACTTTGTTGGTGAGGTTTGGCTTGATGTTGGCATATTTGGGGCAAATACACTTTGGGCCAATTTTGGGCCGGTATTCTTTGCGGTATCTGGGCTAAATCTACAGGCCATATATCTGAGATTTAACTACAAATCAGTAACCAACCGCTAATTAAACTTAACAAACTAAATAAACTTAACACTCTGCGGTTCTTGAAACAAGTGCGAGTCTATTGCTCCTCTCAGTGCAGGAGTTCCGTGCTCGTGAATGGCGCACTCTGATTGGTCAATCCAGTCAAGCCCATTTAGGACCACAGCCTCCTTAACACATGACTATCTCTGCTAAGAATAAATATGCTCTCAGACTCCCACCTCTTGCTTCTCCTGGTTATGTACGCACGCGCACACACTAAACAGTCCAGAATTTTGCCATTATCCGAAGGCTATGTTTCTGGCACATGTATTAATTAGAAAAATAACGGAGATTGAGTTTTAATTTTCACCAAGAAAAAGCTTAGAAAATGTGATCTTCCTATGTAAAACGGTTGAGGAGATCTATGCATTTTTTATTTACAGAGCCCTCTATAGACCCATTTTTATAATATTTGAGCAGTGGTCAGAGAGTGTCCTACTGACTATGTATTCTAAAAATAGAAAATTACACCTTGCATTCAGAAGATGCAGCTCTTTTAGCGCATGCATGGCAGAATGAATATCAGCCGTGTTTTTAAGTAACCAGGTCATCATCAAAGATTCGCTTGCAGATTAGCAGATAGATGCAGTGTATCAAATTACAGCTCGATCAGATGGCTCTTTCGAAACAGTTATCTGAACTTAGCTCTGCTCCTTACGCCTGACCATGCCTCAAATGGAGGAAATTAGCTGTTGAGGTTAAGTTGCCCACATTTCTCCACCAAAATATGAAGGAAATTAGCTACTGAGATTAAGCTATCCACATCTTCCACCAAAAAATGTAGGAGAAACTAATAGATCAGCTCAGAAGGGGAAATTTTGCAAACTTAATATTTTAATAGCTCATCAAATATTCGTCAAGTAATTAGTGTATTTATTAATTGTGCATTGCATCAGTGGTGCAAAGGCTAGAGTCTCAGACTGGATGAGGAGTCTCAGAGCGAGCATCATTTCCTCGTGATGTTGAGGGGAGAAAACTTATGTAGCTTAATGGATGACTCGACTCTGCTTAACTCGACTTGACTTGACTCAGATGACTCCAATTAACTCCCAATGGACTTGAGTCGACACGTAGATACAATGTTGTCATGGAGTTTCTGGCTAGTCCAACCCCAAAATGTTTCCTCCAATCAAACACTGTCTTAGGGCAGGGTGTAAGCCATATTCTCCACCTTTGACGTTAATCAGTCTATTGTCTCTGCGGTCATGTGGTTTCACACTTTTTCATGAAGTATGGATCAAACTTTGGTTCCAAATATTAACACATGCATATAATGGCATTCTACCTAAATTTCCTTGTCAAGTTTTGTGATGATAGTTCAAATCTAGCTGTGTGAAATGGCTGCTAAAATTTGATTGGCTGAAGACGGCCATGTTTTTGGAGTAATTCAATGATGAATAAAAATCAAGTTACGGTATAACAGTTCAATCCAGCACACCAATTAAACATTATGACATACAGTAACTCTCCCCCATTGATGACTACAGGTCAATCTTTGCAGACGTCTTCAGATCCTTGTACTGAATTACAGTACAGCTGAATCCTTGAACTGTACATGAATTACAGGTATTTGAGGAATCCAGCTCTGCCTCCTTAGAATTTACTGATGTATGGTGGCCATATACAGTCAGGTCCATAAATATTGGGACATCGACACAATTCTAACATTTTTGGCTCTATACACCACCACAATGGATTTCAAATGAAACGAACAAGATGTGCTTTAACTGCAGACTGTCAGCTTTAATTTGAGGGTATTTACATCCAAATCAGGTGAACAGTGTAGGAATTACAACAGTATGCATATGTGCCTCCCACTTGTTAAGGGACCAAAAGTGATGGGACAATTGGCTTTTCAGCTGTTCCATGGCCAGGTGTGTGTTATTCCCTCATTATCCCAATTACAATGAGCAGATAAAAGGTCCAGAGTTCATTTCAAGTGTGCTATTTGCATTTGGAATCTGTTGCTGTCAACTCTCAAGATGAGATCCAAAGAGCT
>CM040984.1:21319224-21332198 GCA_022985145.1 Pangasius djambal | reverse complement strand
AAATGCCCCAAGAACAAGCAGGAACTGAAGACAGTTGCAGTAGAGGCCTGGCAGAGCATCACCAGGGATGAAACCCAGCGTCTGGTGATGTCTATGCGTTCCAGACTTCAGGCTGTAATTGACTGCAAAGGATTTGCAACCAAGTATTAAAAAGTGAAAGTTTGATTTATGATTATTATTCTGTCCCATTACTTTTGGTGCCTTAACAAGTGGGAGGCACATATGCAAACTGTTGTAATTCCTACACCGTTCACCTGATTTGGATGTAAATACCAAATATTTTAATATCAAATTAAAGCTGACAGTCTGCAGTTAAAGCACATCTTGTTCGTTTCATTTGAAATCCATTGTGGTGGTGTATAGAGCCAAAAATGTTAGAATTGTGTCGATGTCCCAATATTTATGGACCTGACTGTATATATATATATATTATATATATATATTTCTTTTTACAAATCTCAACATGTTTTTTGATAATTATTGAGGGTCTGCCGAGTAGTTTGACACCAAAACTGTGAAGATAGGATGAAAATTGTAGGATAAGTCCTCAAAAGTAGGTTTTGCATATTATGCAAATTAGTAAACATGGGTGGAGCTAAATTGTTCTTGAGGTTTTTTTGTTGGGAGAGCCCAAAGAATAAGTAGCAAAAATTAATAGCACCCACCAGGTATATCAAACGCTATGCAAGATGGCACCAATGTGTTTGTCAGCTTGTCATCTCTCCATAGCGGATTGGTTATGCAGGTTGTCCTACTTCTCATCTACAGTGCAGCGTTGTTGGGCTTTGTTCAAAGGGCCCTGGCAGTGCTGGGGCTCTGATCAGTAACCCAGAGCCTTAACTGTTTAACCACTATACACATACTGGATCCATGACAATTAATTTGTCCCTGGTTAATGTTCGATCTGTATAAAATAAGACGTTCATTTTGAATGACTTTTTAATTTCCCTTGGCTTGGACTTTTTGTTTCTAACCAAAACCTGGATTACCGTTGGCGATTCTGCCCTCTTTTGTTTGTATAAACAAATTAGAGTGAAGAAGAATTTTCACTGTACTCCTTATTTTCCAAGAGATGTACTTGCTTTTGTGTGCACAAACATAAATTGCACCCCCCAGTTGCCAATTTCAGTGAGACTGCAATGTCATGCAGTGGGTCTGTACCCAAACCATCATCATTTATATTTTATGATGATCACTCAATGTTAACCCTGCAGAATTCTGATTGACTGATGGTGGCCATGTTTTTCAAGTACTTAGGTCAGCATCAAAAATCCACTCACAGATAGCACATAGATGTTCTTTATAAAATTTCAGCTTGATTGGACTCACAGTTGCTGAGAAACAGTTATCTAACCTTAGCTCTGCCCCCTTTTTATCTGTCTGTGCATGTGACCTCAGAATGTTGTCCCATGTATGCCTTTGAAGTTCTAAATCCAACTAAGCACACAAGCGTTACAGCTGTTTGAGTAAATTAGGCTCTGCCTCAGTAGAATTTTTTGGATAATTATTGTGGTTCACACTGAGTAGTTTGACAGCAAATTAGTAAAGACTGGCCAAAAATCCGAGGACTCGTTTGCAAAGAGCATTTTGCAAATTATTAAATTATTATGCAAATTAGCAAAAATAATTGAAATGGGCAGAGCTACATGGTACTTGAGGATTTTTTTTTTTTGTTGTTTAGAATTTTGTTTGTAGGACTCATGGTTCATGAGATGGACCTAAAATAAAAACCCTGCACTATAGTGCCACCATTAGGCCGAAATTTACAGATTTATATGAATCTTTTTGCAAAATTTTACTCCCAGTGGCTTTATACATACTCAACCTGATTGCTTTCTGATAAGAAGCTATGGCAGATTTATCCTTAAAGACGGATTTACATAGTAGTTCATATGATTTTTACATCTTCTGATATGTAAAATGTTTTCTGGTTGTAATTATTTTTTTAGTAGGACTTTATTTGGTAATTTTGTTGTTTGGTCGTTGTGGTCAACGTGAGTCAACAAATTGTGATGAATGCAACATTTTATCTGTAGATCTGGATGACCCAGTGGTGACAGTACACCAAAGTGTGGGAGAGGCTAAGGAACAATTCTACTATGAAAGAACAGTTTTCCTCCGGTGTGCTGTCAACTCCAACCCACCAGTGCGTTACAGCTGGAGACGTGGACATGAATTTTTGTCCCAAGGTTCTGACAAGGGTGTGGAGATCTATGAACCTTTCTTCACACAGGTAAGCTTTAAAACATGTCCAAACATTAATATGATTATTAATATAAAGTATTATTATATTATTAATGCGCATAACTGCTTTAAAATAGATTGGTGTTTGGAGCTATCCATGGTTCCCTCTATCTTGACTATAGCCCTAGTCCCAGCTGAAGGGAGTTCATTGATGTTTGAGGGCATTTGGGTATGCACAGCTCTCTCAAGATCCTGGCACAGCATCTCAATGGGTTTGAGGCCTAGACTTTGACTTGGCCATTCCAACATCTTGTTGTTTTTTTTTTTAAAATCCATTTACATATCAGTTTGCTGATGTGCTTGGGATCATTGTCCTGTTGCATAACCCAATTTTGGCCTAGCTTAAGCTGCTGGACAGATGGGCTCACATTTGTCTCAGGAATATTCTAGTATAAAATGGAGTTCATCACTGTCTCAATAACTGGAGAGAAGGGCTTTTTCCTAGCCATGAAAACCATGCTTATTCAGTCTTTTTCTGATTGCGCTGTCATGAACATAAACATTTATTGTGCTTACAGAGGCCTGTAGGTCACATGATGTAGCTCCTGGGGTTTTCTTTATATCTTTGAGCATTAAATGGTCTAATCTTGGACTGAAGTTGCTGGGACGCTCTGTCCTGGGAAGATTGGCAACTGTCTTGAAGGCTCTCCATTTATAAACATTCCTTCTCACTGTAGAATGGTAAATTTCAAATTATTTGGAGAGGGACATATAACCCTTCCCAGATTGATGGACAGCAACAAATGCTTTGAGGTCATGGCCGATGTCTTTTTTTCTTGGCATGATTTGGACACACCTAGTGCTCCAGAACACCAAACTGCCAAAGGTTCTGCTTTTATAGAGGTAGTCACACTTCTTGATTATTAAATAAGCCTGTGCATTTAATCAGAAACAGCTGGCTGCTAGTTACTCTCTTAATGATTGTGGAAGGGTATACTTATTTTTTCTCACCTGGTTTCTGAATGTTGTTTTATATTTTGGGAAAAAATGACTACATAGTGAAATATGTTGTATTTTTTTTGTTGTCATCTGAGGTTATTTGTTTGTTTATAGAAGGTGGTGGACCACCCAATTGTTATTTATTCACGGATAAATAAAAACTTAGAATGGAAGGAGGGTGTACTTTCTTTTTCCCATGACTATAGATAGATAGATAGATAGATAGATAGATAGATAGATAACTGCTATAAACTTTGACAAATTGCTTCTAAACTGATAATCCCCTAATTGATTTATTTCCTTTATTTCCTAGTTGTCTATTTCCTTCACTCATGAGAGTTTTCATCCATGCTCCAAATTGTGGCTACCTGCAGGACAATCTCTGTAGAGTGAAAATTCTTTACTTTGCTTTGCTTTTTTTTTAAAAGTGGTCATCACCACTTATAAGACAGCCAGGGGTGAAAAGTGTGTTGACATCTGGAATTTTTACAGACCAGTAATTTGTCTGTCAGCTTCAAAAGGCATATTTTAGAAAAGGTTTCCACTATGAAGAATTCATTACAGAAATAGACCACTGAGTGCCATTTTAAAAAACAGAATGCATTTGAATCAGCAGGTAGTCACAGGCAACATGCCTTAATGGACTCTTTCAACTATAGTCCCAAATGAGAAGCCAATGTTCATATTCATACGAATTTGAATATTCATATAGTTTTTTGAGAAGGCATTTTGTGTTTTTTTCCGATCCATGCTCTCCTCACACCCATTTTGTATGATTCTGGAGCAATCTCAAATCTCAAATGAGATGAAGGAAAATGTCCATTAAAGAAACACCAAGGCACTGCCTAAGAGACCCCTTTGTATCAGAAACTGGTTGATGCATTGAGGTTAATGTTTGTAAAAGGAGAACCTGTTCTCAGACTCTTCTATAAAAGCCAATAATCAGTGAGAATTAGAACAGCTAATTTAAAGAAACTGACTTAGCTTATGATCTCTAAACGCTATTAAAAGTAAGAGTAAAGTAAAGTAGACTGTGCATTTCTTCAAAACAACTTACATGTAGCTATTGTTTTGAATGTTCGGAACTCCAATTAGAATGAGATCTATGATATACATTTTCATTAGGAGAATTTATTTATGAGAAATACATTAATATGTATTGGCTTATTCACTTATGATCAAAACCATTAATAGCAGTTAATATTACAAATGAACCTGAAGTATTTCTTGAATTTACTTTATATGTTTCACTTCACATATCATGCAGGGTGAAACAAAGATCCTCAAGCTGAAAAACCTTCGCCCTCAGGACTATGCCAACTACACATGCACTGCTTCAGTACGCAGTGTCTGTGGCATCCCTGATAAGAGTGTACTCTTTCAGCTCACCAACACAACAGGTAGGGTTTCCCCTGATAAACAGACACACTGAGAAAGATACTAAGACTTCAATCAGGTTCAGTCCTCTGTTGTATGCTTAGTGTATTGCTGGGAGATTACCTGGTTGTACAAACCATTGGGTCAATATACCCTGCAATGCACTAGGCTCAAATATGTAACATGCTCTAATAATAAACTGGTTTGAGCTGAACAGGGTAAATGTTGATTTCTGCCCGTTGATTGCTGTAGAAAGCTCCTGTGCACTGCTGTTTCATCACTCCCTCACCAGTTGATTAACAATATTCTAAACTAACAACCTACAGTATGTGGCCCCTTGCACTCTTTATTAGTAAGCACCACTTTCCTTTTGCTGATGACATAATTTTTCTACAATTCATTAAGGTCTGATCATAGCAAGCAATCTGTCTGTCTGTCTGTTTGTCTGTCTGAGCAATGCAATGATGGGTACAAATGACACCTGAATGGGGGTTTAGTCTACACTTTCATTCGTTTGGCCACTTTGGCATAAGATGGTCAGAGGAAAAAAAATCAAGTTAACCAATAGATAGGAATGGTTTATGCATTCTGAACATTGTGCCAGGACTAGGAAGTATATAGTCCAAAAGTGAGGGAAATAAAATCACAAAAGAGAATAATGAGTGTGAGGACCAGGTGTACTAAGCAGTTTGTGCCAGTTTTTTTTTTTTTTGGCACAATTAAGCCACAATCTACAGGAAAAATGTGTTTTACGTATGAAAGGTCCTAATGAGCTTAAAGGCACATTTTATGAACTATGGGTGCAGCAACACTCAAAAGTGTACTTTTCTTCCTCATACAGTTGAGGCCAAAAGTCTACATAGTACACCTAGGCTAAAGATATTCAATCTCAGTTCTTCACAGCTCCACACATTTCATATTACCATACATTTCTTTCGGAAAGTCAAGTAAAACATCTGCTTTGTTTCCTATGAGAGGTAATTTTAAAACAATTGATTAGAGACTGATTTATTTCAGCTTTAATTCACATTAATCATAATCAGAATTCCAGTGGGTCAGTGGTTTACATGCACCAAGTTAACTTCTCCCTGAACATCTGGGAGATCCCAGAAATTGATGTAATGAATTTTGGAAGCTTCTAATAGGCCAATTGTCATGATTAGTAGTTAATTGGAAGTGTACCTGTGGCTGTATTTGAAGCCAGTGAAGTTATGAGGTAAAAATATCAAGCAGATACCCTAATTGACTTAACATAGGAAATGTATGGTAACATGAAATGTGTGTAGCTGTAAAAAAATTGACTTTGAATGTCTTTAGCCTTTAGCCTGAACTATACATAAATTCATCATCCACTCTATTAAGAAACACCTGTACACCTGCACATTCATGCAATTATCTAATCAGCCAGTCGTGAGAGCAGCACAATGCATAAAATCATGCACATACCAAATCAAACATCAGAAAGGGGAAAAATGTTATCTCAGTGATTTTGACCATATCATGATTTGAAAACTTGCACCCACATAATATCAGCAGTTTCTGAGATACACAAACCAGCTCATCTGGCACCAACAAACATGTCAAGATCGAAGTCACTGAGATCACATTTTTCCCCTTATTGATGTAATGAAGAATGAAATTATGAAGCTCTAACCTGTATCTGCATGATTTTATGCATTGTACTGCTGCCACATGATTGGCTGATTGGAAAAAAATTCATGAAAGTATAGGTGTAACTAATAAAGTAGACAGTAAATTTATATATGCATTTGAGGAAGGACAACACAAAACGTGGGAAGTTGGCCAAAAAACGTGTGGAGGAATGGAAAGTATGGCTATTCACGACTATACACAAAAGGACTTTTGTGACACTGCTATTGTGTTAAAGGTGCTGCAGTCAATGACATAAAATTGTAATACACTTTAATTATACCTTTATACACCACCACAATGGATATGAAATAAAACAATCAAGATGTGATCGAAGTGTAGACTTTCAAATTTATTTTAAGATGTTCCACAAAAATATGGCATTTACCATATTTTCAGCAAAGTACCTCTATTTTCAGGGGCTCAAAGGTATTTGGACAAAGTGACATAATTGTAAATATACAATTGTAAATTAATACTTGGATGAAAATCCTTTGCAGTCAATGACTGTCTGAAGTCTGGAGCCCATGTTCTCAAAACTCAAATTCTGAGTTTCCTCCCTGGAGATGCTTTGCCAGGCCTTCACTGCAGCCACCTTCAGTTGCTGCGTGTTTGTGGGTCTTTCTGCCTTCAGTCTTGTCTTCAGTAAGTGAAAAGCAGCTCTATTGGTTTGAGATCAGGTGACTGACTGCCATTGAAGAATATTCCATTTCTTTGCCTTCAAAAAGTCTTGAGTTGCTTTCGCAGTATGTTTAGGGTCATTATCCACCTGCACTGTGAAGTGGCATCCTATCAGTTTTGTAGCACTTGTCTGAATGTGAGCAGAGAGTATGGCTCTATACACCTCAGAATTGATCTTGCTACTTCTGTCAGCAGTCACATCATCAGTAAACACCAGTGAGCCCATTCCATAGCAGTCATACATGCCCATGCCATAACACTGCCTCCACCATGTTTGACACATGATGTGGTATACTTTGGATCTAGAGCTGTCCCTTTCTATCGCCATATTTTTCTCTTCCCATCATTCTGGTACAAGTTAATCTTGGTTTCATCAGTCCAAAGAATCTTATTCCAGAACATGGGAGGCTTTTTAGATGTTTTCTGGCAAAGTCTAATCTGGCTTTCCTGTTCTTGAATGTTACCAGTGGTTTGCACCTTGTTGTAAACCCTCTGTATTTACATTCATGAAGGTGTCTCTTGATTGTAGATTTTGACAATGATATGCCTACCTTCTCCAGAGTATTCTTGACTTATGTTGATGTTGTGAAGGGGTTTTTCTTCACCAAGGAAAGGATCCTGTGATCATCCACTTTAGTTGTCTTCCATGGTCTTCCAAGCCTTTCGATGTTGTTGATCTCACCAGTGCTTTCTTTCTTTTTAAGAATGTACCCAACTGTTGATTTGGCCATACCTAAGGTTTTTGCTATCTCTCTTATAGATTTATGTTGTTTTTTCAGCCTAATGATGGCCTCCTTCACTTGCATTGAGATCTCCTTGGACTTCATATTGGTAGCTCCAGTCGAACAGCTGCCAAATGCCAACTCAATACCTGATATCAACTCCAGACCTTTTATCTGCTTCATTTGTATTGAAGTAATGAGGGAATGGACCGCACCTGATCAATTATCTTCTTGTCAGTCAATTGTCCAAATACCTTTGAGCCCCTGAAAATGGAAGTACTTTGCTTAAAATGGCTGTAATTCCTAAATGGTAAATGCCATATTTTTGTGGAACCTCTTAAAATAAAGCTGAAAGTCTACACTTCGATCACATCTTGATTGTTTTATTTCAAATCCATTGTGGTGGTGTATAAAGGCAAAATTACAAAAACTCCATCATTGTCCAAATACTTCTGGACCTGACTGTATGTAACTATGGTTCTCTGACTGAGTGGGAAACCACCAGGGTGGTTTTCTTTAGAACTAGTGGTGTATTCCCATGCAGTTTCACTTTACACCTGCTTTACACTAATCAAAATAAAATGAAATCAATATAAATTGTAAATATGTGAATTTATCCCTAATGAGCAAGCCAGAGGCGATGGTGGCAAGGAAAAACTCCCCAAGACAACATGAGTAAGAAACCTTGAGAGGAACCAGACTCAAAAAGGAACCTGTCCTCATCCGAGTGATAACAGATAGTGGAATTATAAATAAATCCCTTCTATAACTGTGTACTACATGGACAAATAGTGCAATTGTGCAACCAGTAAATTGATTACAGTTTTCACATGAAGTCCAGTTTGTTGAACCTATCCACTGTCCATTGATGGAGGCCTGAGTGCAAAATTGCTTGTGGCAACTGCAACACAACAATCACAGTCCCAAGCCATCACAGTACAACTCCCCATATGAGATCCCCAAGCAATCTCCACGGCCCCCATGTGGCACCATCCCCAGCAATCCCAATGATCTTCAAGCCGTCCATGTGGGGCCACCCCCAGCAGCAGCGAGCGATCTCAACCGATGAGTACTCCAAACAGAAGTAGGGCATCAGCATGGATCGGGCAGGTCTAGAGAAGTCGTGGCCTAATGGTTAGAGAGTCAGACTTGTAACCCGAAGGTAAACCTGAAGGTTGTGGGTTCAAGTCTCAGGTCCGGCAGGGATTGTAGGTGGGGGGGAGTGAATAACCAGTGCACGACTGAGGTGAGACCCTTGAGCAAGGCACTGAACCCCCCGCTGCTCCCTGGGTGCCGCAGCAAAAAAAAAAAAAAAAAGGGCTGCCCACTGCTCTGGGTGTGTACTTGGCCACAAGTCACTTCACTAATGGTACTTGCCCATCTTTTTCCAAGAAACTGATCAGCCAAGACTTCTGCCTGTTTCTATTATTGTCACTGCAATGCGGTGAAGGAGTACTTTACTTTACAGCCATATCTGCTGTATCATCAGCTTCAGGGGAAGGTGATGAATAGCCAACAGTATTTCCATAGCATGCATAGCACGCTTTATGCTGCAGATAGAGCAGGGCCTTGTAAGTGCCTCAGATTCTCAGATTCCATTAATTATGTCCTTTGACAATATCCATCAGGTCTTAGCAAAATAAACAGGTTGCCATTCTGCCCTGAAATACACAAGAAGTTGGGAAAGGTGACGAAGTCTAGACAATTTACACAAGTTACAAAATGTAGCAGGCTAACCAAGAGGGGTCAGGGTCACAAGGTGAAAAATTTAGTAACGGTTATATGGTTGTAATACAGCCCCCATTAGCAGAGGTTGTACTCTCCTGAGTACTCATGTAGCATGACCTCAGACCTTATTTTCTTTTATGTTCACATTCCATTTCACAAATATATAGTTGATTTTCAGTTACAGATGCAGTTTTCAGCAGTTCTCAAATTGTGTAAGTTCTGAGCCTTGTTGGCTCCTGTTAATCCTGAAGTAGAACCAACTGGAACATCAGTCATATTATTGGCCTCCACACTGTTTTCTTATTCTGACATTTAAGTTTTTATAATAATAATAATAATAATAATAATAATAATAATAATAATAATAATTTATATAGTGCCTTTCTTACACAAGGTCACTTTATCAAACAAACAAACCTACAAACAGAGTCTGCCAAAAGTAGCCAAGACCCAATTTCATTGGCTGCTCACAGTCCCACTGAAGGCCTATGGTGGTACGACCCATACAGTCCGCACTGCTGCAGCATCACCAGGCACTACCACTCTGAAAGCCATACTATGGTGCCGCAGAGCTGCGCAAGTGCCACACAAAGTGAGCACAGACGCACTGCTAAACAGAGCCCCGAGCAGCCCCATGTCCACTCAGAACAGCACCAAACTCCCTGCCATCAATGCAAGTAGCAGGCATGCTGAAAGTGATCAAAGTCCACAGAAATGGATTGAGCGAAGGCTCTGATTAAATCCGCCACACAAAATTACGTCAGCCAACCTGCAGACAAATTCAACTAGTAACTAAAATGTTAAGACAGCAAAACATCAAAAATACAAACTTAGGACAAAATGAAAAAGAAAGCAAAAATAGAAAAAGAAAATAAAAAGAAGAGAAAAGCTCAGGTGAAAAGCAGCAGCCAAAATGTGCACAGTGTACTCTAAGCTGGAAAACAACCTGATATTTTTAGCTGTTCAGTGATGCACACTAACAAATGTTGGCAGTCATATTAGCACTAGTTCATTGTACTACCTTTTTGTGCCCTGATGTATGGGAGGATACAAATGCCTGAGGCCACATCTGAGAAAAAATTTATATAATCAATTATCAAAACTCAAGAAAGCATCATATTTTGTATTTCATATCTATTTAGCTAGTTGGAAAATCCTCATGAATTTAAATATATCAGAATAAAATACTTATCCACATTTTTCTGTAAATGATATAACATATTTCATTCAAATCGTAACTATAGTAAATAGCAGATTTCATTCTACCATCTCTTTATATAATTTGTCACCTATTAATGACTACTGCCTGGTTTCAGAATTGCTTGCGCAGTTTCCCAGTAACTAGAGCTCATTTGTGTTTACCTTAGCCATTCATGAACAATTCTAAACATGCTGAATTCACTTTCATGTCTCTTTATTCACTACATTTAAAACAGAGCTACGCCTCTAAGCACAAATAGATACCCGTGTTGTGAGACTAAGCAAGCTGCAAATACAGATGGAAATCATTTTAAAAATCTGCTCTGGAAGAAAAGTCTTACACTTTACACTTTTCTTTACACTTCTGTTTAGTAAAGACAAAAATTGACTCAAATTATAATTTTCTATATAATGCAAAGAAGCAGAGATAAACAAAAACATGTAGACAAGTATAATTCATATTTAATATATTTTCCTAATTTGTCTCCCAGTGTAGTCATAGTTAGTTGCCACTTGTTAACTGCATCTCCTCTATTGCATACCTGTTTTCAATCAGAAGGGCTTTGATTCCAGCCAGTGCATACTGGACCAATTGTGATGTAATGTTCTGTGCTTGTTTTCTAACTAGCATCTCCAAGTGTTAAGCTGCTAGTGGAGGATCCCATAGTGGCCAACCCAGGACAGACAGTGACACTTGTATGCATAAGCACAGGAGGAGAACCTATGCCAGTCCTGACATGGGTACGACATGGCGAGACACTCTCTCAAAATAGCCTTCTGAATGGCGGCACTCTTACTATACCTGCCATCAGCACAGATGATACAGGCATCTACAGTTGTGTTGCTAGCAACAATGTGGGAAACCCAGCCAAGAAATCCACCAACATCGTTGTGAGAGGTATGTGCCCATGATTTTTAGCCATGGAATTATTTAAAATATTCATGTCAAAATTTGTCATTCTGCAATATCAAAATTTCTGCAGTGTAAGTATAACCTTTAAATATTATTTGTGAATATGATTATCAGAGAAATTAAATGAAGAACACAAAGTTGCATGGTAGAAAAATAATATTTAGTTTTGCTCCAATCTCCAATTATTCACATGCAGAGGTTCAGCGAATTAAAAGTAATAACGTTGCCTCTCAGAAACTGTTAGGTCTGAGCCTATATCATGCTTATTACACATAAAGGTCCATAACATTATAGTAAATTAAAATTAGTTTATATTAAATGTTTATTAAATCACATTAAATCACCAAAAATTAATGGAAAAAACTTCAGGTACTCATGACCTGACTTTCATATTACAGTACTGATGAATAATTCTGTTCTATATGATCATAACATACATAATTTCCATTTTTCCATAAAATTATAAAACCAAACTGTAATCTGCAATCTGTAATATATTTATAAAATTTAGATGGTACAATACTCATGACATGACTTTCATTTATTTCTACTGTAGAGTAATGGTATTTTAAAATCCCCCAAAATATTTCAGTTCTATTTCTGCTACAATTTAAACTCCAATAAAATTATTAAACCAAACTGTTATCTGCAACCTGTAATATATTCATAAAGTGTAGGCGCTACAGTACTCAGGACATGACTTTCATCCATTTTTTTACTGTAGAAATGTAGAGTAATGACATTTTATAATACCCAAAATGGTGATTCAGTTCTATTTCTGCTGCAATCTAAACTCCAATAAAATGGATAAATCAAAAGGTTATCTGGAAACAGTAATATTATATTTATATTTAGTAAGTAATATTTATGAAGTGTAGTTGCTAAAGAACTTGTGACGTGCTTTTGGCGATTTAATTATTTATTTCTCCAAAACTTTTAAACTGTGATAACTGAATAAATCACTGTTATCTGCAAACTGTAATTATATTTATAAAGTGTATGTGCTAGAGTACTCATGACATGACTTTCAAATTTTTTTTATTGTAGGAATTAAGAGTAACAGCATTTTAAATTCACCCAAAATATTCAATTCAATTCTATTTGTACCACAATTTAAAGTCTGATAAAAATGAATTAATCAAATTGTTATCTGCAGACTTTATTTAGGTGCTACAGTACACATAGCACTTTCATTTATTTCTACTGTAGGAATGTAGAGTAATGGCATTTTAAAAAACTGTTTGTGCCACAATGTCTATCTGTCTATCTATCTATCTATCTATATATATATATATATATATATATATATCTATATATATATATATATATATATATATATATATATATATATATATATATAATGTATGTATATATACACACAATTTATCTCCAATAAAATTAATATATCAAATATATAATATATGTTATCTGCAAACTGTAATATATTCATAAAGTATAGGTGTTTCAGTACTCATGACATGACTTTAATCCATTTTACAGTACAAATTTAGAGTAATTTG
>CM040984.1:21294078-21308188 GCA_022985145.1 Pangasius djambal | reverse complement strand
ACTGGTCCCACCATCTCTCAGGGCACAAGGAAGACATGCGTCGAGACTCTTCTCGGTTCTGGCACCAAGGTGGTGGAATGAACTTCCCTTAGATGTCCGAACAGCTGAGTCACTGGCAGTCTTCAAACGACGTCTAAAGACTTACCTCTTCATTAAGTACTTAAGTTAGCACTTGCACGCACGCACACACACACACACACACACACAAAAAAAAAAAAAAAACCCAACAGAGTCTTGGGCTGATGGTATTCCTAGTTTGTGACCTAGTAAGCCGGTATCAGGATGTATTTTTGATAGACTTCAAAGCACTATTGTAAGTCGCTCTGGATAAGGGCGTCTGCCAAATGCCGTAAATGTAAATGTAAATGTATCAGCCCGATACCATTCTCATTCACTCATAGCTTTACTTGTAAAAGATACTGTCGACTGATTGCAAATGATAAAATGTGACATAAGGCTAGTGTATGCTTCCGCACTAATGAACAGATGACACAAAATTCAATTCTATTCAATTCATTTATTTCTGTAAAGCTGCTTTGTGACAATGTCCATTGTTAAAAGCTCTATACAAATAAAACTGAATTGAATTGAGAATTGAATTGAATTGAATTCAGTTTTATTTATATAGCACTTTTAATAATGGACATTGTCACAAAGCAGCCTTACAGAAATCCGGATATAAAATTTTACTTTAAATTTAGATTTAAATTTGTCCCTTTTAAATGTATTCCTAATGAGCAAGACATAGGCGATGGTGGCAAGGAAAAGTTCCTTAAGGTGACAAGAGGAAGAAAAGTTGAGAGGAACCAGACTCAAAAGGGAAGGCATCCTCATCTGGGTGACACCGGATAGTGCAATTGTAAATCATTTCTCTTCTATAACTGTATACTATAAAGTCAAGCTGCGCTGTGTTAAAAGGAACTTGACAGTGAGCATTCATTAGAGTATTAATTTTAAGTCTCATTTTATTAAACTGAAGTTATGTCAGTGATTGAGCCTTGAGTGTAAACTGTTCTTAGCAGTTCCTGTATTAGGGCTATCCAGGGAAGAATATCCACAGCCATCTTTAGGGTGTCCATCTGGAACCATCCACAGTAAACCCATGGTGATCTTTAGGCTATCCATATGGGGCCATGGGAAATAATGCAGCCAGGTACTCACTGTCAACAAACCTGAGTGAATGTGTGAGTGGGGATGACACTCTATTCCCATTAACCTGCTGTACCTTTACTTAAGAAAACAAAAGGCTTGACTAAACAAATATGTTTTCAGCCTGGACTTAAACATTAAGCCTGTGCATTTTGGAAGGCTGTTCCATAACTGGGAAGCTTTGGAAGAGAAAGCTCTGTCCCCTGTTGTAGCCTTCGTTATTCAAGGCACCAGCAAAGAGCCTCTGCCTTTAGATTGAAGCAAGCATGGCAGGTCAGTGGGGAGCCAAAGGGGGATCCAATGCAATGTGGATAAGATATGGGTGATGGGATCATATTTTCTGGTTCTAATAAGGACTCTTGCTACTGTATTCTGGACTAACTGGAGCTTGTTTATGTACCTACTGCAACATCTAGACAACAAGGCATTAGAGTAGTCCAACCTAGAGATAACATATGCATTAACTAGTTTTTCTGCATCCTGTCGTGACATTATATTTCTTATCTTAGCAGAGGATAGAAGGGTGTCCTAGTAATAACCATAACCAAGATGGCACCACTAAAGAAGGCTGCCTATGTTACTGCTCGCAACCCACACTGTAATTTTCTGTGTATTTAACTTTTTTTAATCTTTTTTTTTTTTTGCTTTTTGCAATGTTATTGAGTTAGCCCACGGATATATAACATATGACCGACAAACTTTAATCAACATTGGAATAGACTGTACTCACAAACATAATTCTCGTTTTCATCCCAATGCTGACTAATGTCCAGTCCATTGACAACAAACTGGATGGCCTTGAGGCCCAGATACTCAAACTGGATGACATCAGGGACTGCAACACTCTTTGCCTCACAGAGACATGGCTCACACCAAGCATTCCAGACCATGCTGTACAGCTGCCTGGGACCTCCCTTCACCGCATGGACAGGATGGAGAACCTGGGAAAATCCAGGGTGCTGGAGTGTGTGTTATGATCAGCGACAAATGGTGCAGTGCAGGAAGCCAGACCTGGAATACCTTGCAGTCAAATGCCATCCCTTTTATTTATCTCAAAAATTCACCTCCGCCATCATTGTGACTGTTTATATTCCACTGCAGGCCCACATGAACACCACTTTATTGACACTACACAGGAACATTGGACTACTACAAACACTGCACCCAGATGCAGTGTTGTTGATTATCGGTGACTTTAACAAACAAACTGGGAAAAAGTCATGCCAGATTTCTATCAGCACATAACCTGCAGTACATGGGGAGAAAGGATGCTGGATCACTGTTACACACAACACAGAGACTGCTATAAAGCAATAAAAACACTGCCACTTGGTAAGTCAGACCACGCTGCCAATTTACTACTCCCAAAATATAAACAAAGGCTGTGGAGGGAAGATTCAGTGACGCGAGAGGTGCGGCGCTGGACTGACCAGTCACAAGCCATGCTACAAGACACGCTGGAGGATGCAGACTAGGAGATGTTCCAGCGCAGCTCTGATGACATCAGCGAATTTACAGCAGCGTTACTCTGCTTTATAGAGTATCTGTTAGGAGACTCTATTCCCACACGCTCTGTAAAAGTTTTTCCCAATCAGAAGCCATGGGTAGATCGAACCATGCGGAAAGCTCTGAATGCCTGCCCAGCTGCCTGCAATGCAGGGCTGAAGAAGGGTAACATGGATGAATAAAAAAGCGGCTTCCTGCATCCTGAGGAAAATGGTGAGGGAAGCCAAAAGCTAATACAGGGAAAAGATTGAGACCCAGTTTGAGCAGGCAGATTCCAGGCAGATTCAAATACCTTGGGGTTAACCTCACAGAAGAATTCTCGTGGACAACACACAGCTTGGTGACAAGGGCACACCAGCGTCTTGTACCATCTACGATGCCTGGTCAGGTTCAAGGTCTCCCCCAGGGTGCTGAAGGCTTCCTACACTGGGCCTGTGTAGAGTCTTCTCACCGGGAGCATAACCATCCGGTTCGGAGGCACCATGGCCAAGGACCGAAAGGTGCTGTCCAGAGTGGTGTGGACAGCAGAGAAGGCCATCAGGACATCTCTCCCCCTTCATCTCATACATATACGACCAACGATGCAAGACTAGGGCCAGGAGGATTGTCAATGACTTTCACCACCCTGAGCATAGTCTCTTTTCAGTGCTCCCATCAGGGAAGCACTACCAGATCCTAAGGCCCAACACAGAGAGACTCATACATTTTTATTGTATAGTCTATTAGATTTTATTATATAGTCTATATAGACTACATAATTTCACTACATTACATCATATGTATGTAATATGTATGTGACAAATAAAGAACCTAATATTATCTACATGAACTTCAAATATGAGACTGGAGTCAATAATCACACCAAGATTTCTTATTGATACACATGATGCAACTGAAAGGCCATCCAGAGTTACTATGTCATCAGAAAGCTTACCTCTAGCTGCCTTTGGTCATAAGAGAAATACTTCTATCTTGTTGGAATTAAGTAGGAGGAAGTTACGTAGCATCCAGTGTCTAATGTCCTTTACACATTCCTCAACTTTAAGCCTAATTCAACATTAAGCATATGTCTCTATAACTGTGTGTCATCAGCATAACAGTGGAAGCTAATACCATGTTTGTGAATAATTGTACCCATAGGTAGCATATAAAGAGAATAGGCGGTGGGCCTATAACAGAGCCTTCTGGAACATCAAACTTTACTTTAGAGAAGTCACTATTTACATCTACAAACTGATAACAATCAGTCAAATAAGACCTGAGCCAGGAGAGGGTCTTTCCCTTAACTCCAACCACATTTTGGAGTCTATACAAAGAATATTATGACGTATGGTGTTAAAAGCTGCACTAAGGTCAAGTAACACAAGCAAGGAGACACATGCCTCATTGAAGGCCAGTAGTAGGTCATTTACCATTTTAACCAGTGCCGTCTCAGTAGCAGGCCTAAATCCTGACTGATTTCATGAATGTCATTGCTATGCAAGTATGAGCATAACTATTCTGCTACAAACTAGGATCTTGGAGATAAAGGGGATGTTTGATGCAGACTGATGGGGTTGAGGTTGGGTTTTATAATTAGATGTTTGTTAACTGCTAGTTTAAAATATTTAGGTACATAGCCAGGTCTAAGGGAAGAATTGAGAGGAATTGCTTCGGGTAGTATATGTTTGAAGAAATGTGTAGGTAAGAGATCTAATAAACAAGTTGATGATTTTGATGGGCAAAAGTGAAATTATTTTTGGTGGATTAAGCATTCTAATCATTGATCTGTTGTGGTTATATTATCTATATATTCAGTTATCAAATTCACTGGCTTTAAATTAATAATCTGAATTTGTTGAATAATATTTAAAATTTTGTCATTGAAAAAAAATTAAGAAAGTCATCACTGCTACATACTGATGGTGTCAATATTTCTGTGTTGGTCTTATTTCTAGTTAATTTTGCTACAGTATTAAATAAGAATCTAAGATCATTTTTCTTACCTTCAAATTAGGGTAGACAGGTATGCTAATTTAGCAGTGCTACGAGCCATTCTATAAGTAAGAAGGTTCTCCGCCCTGTCACAAACTCCAGGGAGTCAGATGCAAGTTTAAAATTTATATCCTGAATTTATATATTTCTGTACAGCTGCTTTGTGAGAATGTCCAAAAGTGCTATACATATATAATTGAATTGAATTGAATTGAATTGAATTGAATTGAAGTGTGGAAGTCTTTAATGGATAAATAAATAAAAATAAATTACAAAAGACAAAAATAAACAAAAACTAGAAAAACTAAAACAAAGGACTAGACTACAGCAAAACAGGGCAAGGCAAGAGAAATACAACATGAAAACAAAGACTACTCACAGTGCAAATACAGCAACATGTATTGCTTGGCAACTAAGGAGGAAAAACACAGTATTCCCTTTATTGGGGATGGGGTGATGTGAGTGATATCCCCAGCTGAGTAAGGGAGGCGGAGCAACATCCCCAGCCAAGCAAGGGAGGTGGTGCTACATCCCGAGCATAGCAGGGAGGCGGTGTGATGTCCTCAGCAGGGGAGGGTGGCGCGGTGACATCATCAGTTGGGCAGGATGGCATAGCATCCTTCTCTGTAGGGCAGGGAGGAAGGGTGACAATGAGATCTGGGCTTGTGTCCCCTCCCCTGACCATTTTTTACTCTACTGAATATAGAATCGACACAAACGCTGTTCTCATAGGGTCTTGCTTTATCAAAATGATTATTAACATCTCCAGCAATTAATGCTTTGTCTACAGAAATAACCAGGTTTGAGATGCAATCTGCAGATTCATGAAGAAATTCAGAATACAACCCATAGAGTTGTACAGCCCAGTCAGGGGGTCAGTAAACAGTAATTAGTGGAAACAAATGTGTAGGCTTATTTTTTGTGGCTGCGTGTTGCCCAGAATTCATGTTTAAACCCAGAGAAACCCAGTTTATTGTGTGACGCCTAGAATATTGTTATAAATAATTGCAGTTAGATGAGGGCGATGTACATAACTGTATCTGCGGGGGATTAGCTACAGTTAATGCTACATACTCATTTGGTTTAATCTGTTTTTGTTAAACACAGGACATTAACCCTGAACCTAGCCAGACATCCTAGGTGGTAGAGACGCTGGTGCGCTCTTGTCACCAAGCTGTATGTGTGTGTAGTCCATGACAGGTCTTCTCTGAGATGGATCCCAAGGTATTTGAAGCTGCTCACCCGCTTGACCGTGGCCCCATTGATCAACAGGGGGCTGTAGTTCCTCACCTGCTTCTTCCTGTAGTCAATAATCATCTCCTTAGTCTTGGTGACATTCAGGGAGAGATTGTTATTCCGACACCATGTGGAGAGGATATTCACTTCCTCTAAGTAGGCCTTCTCATTATTGTTGGTGATGAGGCCTACAACCACTGTGTTGTCTGCGAACCTCACCAGCCTGTTGGAGCCGTGTGAGGAGCTCTTGTGCTGAAGGTGAGCATGGAGGAGGTGTGGTTTCCCATCTTGACCACCTGGGGGCGTCCGGTCAAGAAGTTCAGGATCCAGTGGCAGATGGAGGAGTTAATCCCAGATCCTGGAGCTTTTTCCAGAGGTGTGAAGGGACGATGGTGTTAAAGGCAAAGCTGTAATCCACAAACAGCATTCACACATAGTTGCCTTTTCTCTGGTCCAGGTGGGAGAGGGCAGTGTGTAGGGTGTAGTTGATGGCATCAACTTTGGACCTGTTGGACCGGTATGCAAACTGTAATGGCTCCTGACACATCCACCCTGGCTCTGAGGGGATCCTGGACCACCAGGCAAGGGATCCATAATTTGATGAGCTCCCTATGGCCAGCAGGGACTAAACTTGGCATAACTCCCAGTGCAATGGGCCAAAGTCGCTTCCTTGGGGCGGGAGGGTGGGCAACGATGTCATGCGATGTCACCAGCGTCATGGAGCAGAGCGGACTCGATGTACAAGGCCATGTCAGCTTTGTGCATGGCTCGTGGGGTCATTTTATCATCCTCTGACATGAATGTCCCTTGAGAAGCTGCCTGGTCAGCCTCTGGTTTTGGTTGGCCTCTGGCATGAACACCTCTGTAGAGGCTGCCCCACTGGCCTTTGGTGTTCACTGAGTTGGTGGGGCCACCCCATCTGCCTCTGGCATGAATTCGTCCATAGAGGCCGCCCCGTCGGCCTTTGTTGTTGACTGAGCTGGTGAGGCCACCGTATCAGCCTCAGACATGAATCTATATGTAGGGGCTGCCCTGTCAGCCTCTGGTGTTGGCTGAGCTTGTGAGGCTGGTTAAATACTAGTGCTCATTGTGCATAAACATGATTCAGGTGTTTGCGATCATGCGGCTTGGTGTGTGACGTGAACATGTGGTGTGCAGTGGCTGTAGTCCTGTACCGCTATTGGTGCTAACCTGACAGTGACCATAACCTGCTGTAAGCTACATCAACAGAGGCCAGGGCATATTACTGCATCAGACAATGCCTTCACTAATTTACACACCTCTTCAATGTTACTCTAAACTGTGCTCTGCAAAAATATTAAGATAAGGAACCAGGAATCCTTTTTTTGAAGTGAAACAAAACCATGCAGCTCACAGGCTTGTTAAAGTCCGAAGCAAACTAATCCAAAGGGCAGCCTGAAATCCAGGTCAAAAATTGTCCGAATGGTCAAAATCCAGAAGACAAACAAAAGCAGAGCAGACTTACACAAAAACAGGTAACAGGCAGGGTCAAAACTGGGAGAACAGAAGAAAAAACAGGCAGGATAGCAACTCTAATACACAAGGTAAACAGAAAAGACCATCTGGCAACGAGCACATGTTCTTAGAGTCCTTTTATAGTGCTGAGACACAAAATGGCCACCGCAGTAAGCACTCCTCCCAAAATGGCCGCCAACCCAAAAGTGCAATCGTGACAGATGAAGTAATAAGGAACAATAATAAAAACAAATAAACATAGATATTACAACATACTGCTAAATATTTAATTAAATATTTCAGTTGTTGAAGTTTGTGGAATGTACAATTCCATAAATTTGCATATCTGATGCCCTGACAATTTCAGTAACTCATTATCTGTTCTCATGATTTATGTGTTCTGACCTGTTTTTTTTCTCCTTTTGGTGATAATTTTTACATTAGTATGCATCTGTGACTATGTTATGTTAGTGTGGCTTAGATAAATGAAGAGAGTCAGGGGCACTAAAAGCACATCAAAGTCATTAGATGTGCATAATGATTTGTGTTTTGGGTTGTTATTGTGTTTTTGTTATCACAAAGCCCTGCAATTTTAACAGTTGTGTGTAGACTTTTTATATTCATTGTACAGAATATGGATATTTATAGGACATTTGATCCATAGGACAAATTTGTCAGGATAAAACACTTTATGCTTGAATTCAGTCCCTCGCTTGCATTTGAGGTTTAATAGGACTTGCAAGAGGTTCCATCCAACAGCCTTCAGTTATGGAAAGCTGCTCATTTTGTGGAGATAATCCATGATATTACGTGGGCATTATAATGTCACTGCAATGCTTGCTTGACTTCAACTCTGGAGCTTTTTGTATTGAGACCTGTCTCCTCAAGTCTCATCTTTTTTTTCCCTTATATATCATTATAATTACACCATTAGGCACACAGTAATGGTGCAGCTCAGTGGATAGTAAGCACTTTTTAGAGATTTAAAAAAAAAAAATTTTTAGACTATCAGAGGGGGATTTTATGAACCTGACTGTTTTGCTGCTGCACAGATGGAAGAATCTCATTTGCTGGGCAAAATAAGTAATAGGTTGAGAAGAAAACTATACTACATGGGAGGATTGTTAACTCCAGTAAACTGCCATAAGCCACAGCCATCCATGGCGGTGAATCTAGAGAGAAAAATTGGCCATGCTCTTTGGGTAGGGGGTATAGCATTACTTTCTCTCCCCTGTCAACCAGAGTGACACCAGCCAAACATGGGTGTCTGTGAGCTCACATATGTTGAAGAGGGCAGATTTTTTCTGAGTGTTATACACTGCCCTGTGATGCAGCATGAGCAGCAGTTTGAAAAGATGTGGTGGCTGATTTCATATGTCTTGAAGGAAGCACACGCTTGCCTTAACCCTCCTGGTTGGCAGCTGTTGTGTGATGGGGAGAGCTGGCTAGTGTGGGAACTGAATAATAACCAAATTGGGGAGTCCTTTCCTCTCTTCTAACCCCCTTCCCCCTCACATTCTGTCAAGCAAAAGTGTTTCCTGTACACAAAAACATTACTGGTCAATGTGTCATAGCAAAAATGGTTTTGCTAAAGCTGGTCTGTTTGCTACTTAATTAATAATTATAAACAGCTGAGATTAGACTTTAGATAGTGTGTATTTAAAAAAGTATGTGTATAGCCAATTAGTCAATTGGGGTTGCTGCGTCACAACTCCAGGGTCATTAGTTTGATCCTGAGGTTGGGTTACTGTGTAGAGTTTTGCAACTTCTCCCCATGTCGGTGTGAGGTTCCTCCAGGTTCTCTGGTTTCCTCCCACTGTCAAAAACATGCATGTAGGTGGACTGGCTAGATGTAAATGAGTATGTGAATTTGTGTGTACTTATTGCCCTGCGATGGACTGGTGTCCCATCCAGTATATATTCCCGGTTTATGTCCAGTGGTTTGGATGTTTTGTTATGGTTGATCGGTATATATATACACACACATATATATATACTCAGGCATATATATATATACAGATACATATATACTCAGTCAGGTCCATATGTATTTGGGCACTGACACAATTTTCATAATTTTGCCTTTAATAAATTTGTACACCACCACAATGGATCTGAAAGGAAGCAGTCAAGATATGATTGAAATGTATTGCATTAATGGTTTAGGAATTTCATCCATTTTTACATAGTCCCTCCATTTTCACAGGCAATGTAAAAATAAAAACAGTTAAATTATGATTTATTACATCAAATAGGTACACTTCAGTGATGTTATTAATCAAAACATAAGCAGGGGTCATCAGCTGGCAGACCATGGTCATATCTTACTATAGGGTGTTTTTTAAAGCCAAGGAATACTATTTCATGCTTTAATAAATTTGTAAATTCTTTTTGTTTTATTGAGGCTTTTACCTAGATTTTCTGGTCATACTATAAGTTTAATTATTTTGTTCATTGATTCAGATTGAGTATTCCTTTAAATAAACTTTTACAGCAACTAAACATGATTAGGTGCTATTATCATTATATACATCAATATACTTCAGTGCATTTTAGTTACATTATTACTTAAACTAAGTAACGAATTAGTGTATCAAATACTGTATGTGTAGCAGTATGCCTAAGAGTATAATTAAAAGGCCTGGGCTCAATTCCGGGCCAATGTACAACTCAGTTTGTGGAAGTAGAGCTTAGCGGTTAAGGCATTGGACAAGTTCAACATGAAGAAAAAAACACCCAGAAGATGATATGTTTAAACATAGCTTTAAATACACTTAAAATACACTTAGGTTGTCATTATGTTGTTCCAAAATAATACGTTAAGTATATACTAAAATATGTATTTTAATATAAGTGGTAACACTAATGGTATGTACTTTTCATATTAAGTATAAGTGGCAGCGGGGGCGTGTTCAAGTGTCAGCTGTGGACAGAGAGGAGGCAGGTCAATCTGGCAGGTAATGTGATGATTCTCACTTGTGTCTGATTGCCGGCAGTCTACTTATTTGTGTCTGCTCCAAATGCCCAGCTATGGGATTATGATGAGCCGCATGGGAAAGTTCTCTACGGCTCTCTTCCTTAGTTTGAGTTTCCTGCATCACTCAATATAACTTAGCCTTAGTAATCGAAAAGTGCGTGTGGGTGAGCACAACATTAGGCTGAATTTGCTGACCATCAATTACTCTCACTTGGTCGATGGCGCGCCTCAGTGTCTCGTTGCCAAGGGTGGAGGGGCAGAGCCCTTCCCACCCTGTGTGCCCCGATTCGGAGCTGACATCAACAGCCCAGGCAAAGTCTCCCCAGCCATTCCACATACACTACGCATGTTAAACACCGTATCTTGCCACTGCAGGATCAGTCCACAAACATTTCCCTCACTAATGCCTAAATCCTTGGCCAATTTGTCCCAAGAATTAGTGGATGGGTGAGGTGAGGACTAATCTCTGCCTCCACTTTGCCCCTGGAATTTAATACTGACTGGCACCAGTGGATATTTTGAACAGCTCTGTGCACACACCTAACCTTCACCAATCGTGCATTCCCCAAGACCGGTGGTCTGGTTACACCCTGAGTCCACCAAGGCCTATTGTGTGCTCCCTTGTATACTCATGAAGTATGTTCCTGCTTGATCAGGGAAGGCCTACAGCGCGTCAGGGATCCAGATCAGTATTCCCACTTCCGAGAAGGAATGCTGATCCTGGAAGTGCCCGGCTTCCTCACCATGCCTGCAGAACTGCCTGGGCTTTAGAGAGCAAGAGTTAGAGGCGACATCAGAGGTGAAGGAGCAGGGGTGAGGAAACTGGGTTTGGGTGGTTGGTTTTGGGGTCCCCGCACCTCGGTTCCAAGAAGCTGGAACCCTGGGAGTAGTAGGAGAGAGGGAGAGCACGAGAAAAAAGGAGACGCCTGGACCAGGAACCACCTCCAATTGATCCTCTGCCAGCTGCACGGCTTCGACTAGGGACGTGGGCCAGTGGCACTGGACACACTCCAACATTCCCATTGCACCCAGATGAGGATGGGTTCCCTTTTGAGCCTGGTTCCTCTCAAGGTTTCTTCCTCATAACATCTCAGGGAGTTTTTCCTTGCCACCGTCGCCACTGGCGCCACTGGCTTGCTCATTAGGGATAAATTCACAGTGATAAATTCAAATATTTATAATATATTTTTTGTTAATCCATTTATTTCTGTAAAGCCGCTTTGTGACAATGTCCATTGTTAAAAGCGCTATACAAATAAAACTGAATTTGAATTTGAATTCCTTTTGGTAGTCGAGGGGCGACCTGCTCCAGTACCACCAGCATGATGATCTGCCATCAACAACCGGTGAGAGGGGTCCTTCAGCTGCTGCGTGTATGTGGAGGGGTGTCCGATCTCGGGGAGCTGCATTGACTGGAAGCATCATGTGTCTGGCCGACACGCTACAGGACCACCCTCTTGACGCTGGAATACTCCATCTGTGGCCATGGCGGCAGCTGCTGGGTGATGAGCTGGACTTCCTCCAATAGCAATGAGAGGAGTCACAGAGCCCATTCCTCCTCCGGCCATCCCCACGCAGCTGCTGCGTGCTCGAACAGCTCCAGGGAGGTCTCTGGATCATCCGTGGGGGCCATCTTCATGAGTGTCACCTGGCATGGTGGTAGGGGCACAGCTGGAAATGTACTGGGCTGCAGCAGCTTCTGGAGTGCCCACCGCCTCTCAGTCTGCTCCTGTGTGAGGGCTTCGAAGTGCAGCTGCTGCTTGTGGCGCAGGTTGAGTAGGGCTTGGTGTTGGGTTTGGTGGAGGGTGGCGAGGGCCATGATGATCTCAGCTAGAGGGAAGGTGTGGAAGCGGGGATGTGGTCGAGTGCCGGTTTGTGAATGGAGGGTGGAGCCGGAGAAGGTGAAGGGTAAGGAATGCACACCTGCGGGGAATCCTACTAACGAGCATTCTGTGTTGCAGTGAACTGTGGTGAGGAAAAAAAAGGAACGAGACGAGCGCCTCTCTCTCTCTCGAGAGAGAGCCAACCAGCACAGAGCCGCGTGTGTGTGTATAGTAGGGAAAATAAAACCACTGAAAAGTGAAAGTAAAAGACATAGAATAAAACACCTCTTGAGTTGTTCCCAAGCCTGCCTCCTGATTCCTCATTTCCACCTGAACTTGGGAGCATGTCACACTGGTGCCGAAACCCAGGATATCCCAAGGAAGATGCCATCATGGAGATCGATGCCCAGGCAGCGGATAGCCAGGTGCTCCAGGGCCTGGTCCAGCAGGCCAGTATTCCAGTCGTGGCCCTGGTGGCCACCATGGCCATTCCCCATGTAGCCCGCAAAGGGACCGCAGAACAATCTGGAAGCCTTTTTGGAGCTGTACGAGCTCTCTGTGGTGGCATGGTCTGGACCAAGGGTCAGGGGGCAGCCCACCTGTTGCCATTCCTGACCAGCGAAGCCCAACTTACGTCCCAGCAGCTACTGGTTGCCAACATGCTGGACTACCTGGTCCTGTTTTGCAATGGATCAGCTGCACCCCAGAACAGCACCATCAGTGCATCCATTCTCTGACCTACCACGAGCTTGGCCACCTGTTTGCTTTTGCCCAGAAACTCCAGGGCACCTGCCAGAGGTGGCTGCTGGCTAAGGGACGTGGCACCGAGGATGTGATTGACCTCGTGTTGCTGGAGAAGTTTGTTGCCCAACTTCCAGAAGGGACAGCAGAGTGTGTCCAGTGCCAAGTCTTTTACAAGTTATTGACAGTAATAATTACTGTACCATCATAATGTTTGTCATTATGTAAGAAAATCGATTACAGAGATATGCATATGTCTATTACAAAGGGACTTTTAAATTAAGTGAACCTTTTAATTTACTCATCAAATTCAGCTTCCAAGTTAGGTCCTAGAGACTTAACTACAGCACAGACAAAAAGAAATCATTCACACAGCAAACCAACTTGGAGCTTTTTGACAGATCACATAGCTTGGTACAGACATTAGATGGCTGTAATACTTCTTGATAATGGCAGAAACTTATGTGATGGTATTGGATTCTTCAGCATGGCACTCACATAAGCTAACTTATAACATTGATTAACTCACAAATTTACCATCACTTTTTATTATTTATTTTGTCATAATATAATTTAGGATTCCAGTTGGTTGCATTTGTCATTACACAGCTTGTACATGGTATTGGTTTTACCATGCTTGATACTGCTCATATAAAAATGCAACAGTTAGTTTAACTTCTCACTCATAAATGAGTACACCCCCTTTAAAAAGTAAGAATTTAATCAGCAGTTCAATGAACAAAAGAACAATTTCCAAAGTTTTCACAAGGCTGAGTTTTATTGAACACTTATTTAACTCCATAACATGAAATTAAGGTTAATAATCTAACTTAGATCACAAAATCTTTTACTCAAATTGGTTGAAGCAAAAATGAATACACCCCGCAACAAAAACTACTACATCTAGTATTTTGTATGAGCACCATGATTTTTAAGGACAGCACCAAGTCTTCTAGGCATGGAATGAACAAGTTGGCGACATATTGCAACATCTATCTTTTTCCATTCCTCAAGAATAACCTCTTTTAGAGGAGACATACTTGGCCATTCAATCACCTTCACCCTGTTCTTCTTCAGAAATGCAACAGTAGCTTTAGATGTGTGTTTTGGATCATTGTCGTGTTGGAAAAGTGCACGACGACCAAGTGCACGGAGTGATGGCAGCATCTTCTCCTTCAGTATAGAGCAGTACATTGTTGAGTTCATGATACCATCAATGAAATGCAGC
>CM040984.1:21271512-21293978 GCA_022985145.1 Pangasius djambal | reverse complement strand
TAAATGAATCATTAGACTCACCTGTGGTTGAATGCCTGTTAAGTAGAATTTTGTAGTCTTAAGTGTGGCTTTTCTCCTAAGACTATAATTGGGGTGTACTCATTTTTGCAACATGGGCTTGAATGAATTTGTTAGGAAAATCACTTTTTTGTGTGTGCAAATTAACAAATCTTGTTTGCAATCAATGGCCCACATTTGTGGGAGTATTTTGTAGTATAGTATCTCATAGAAAATGTTGATTCTGAAAGGAAACTAAAAGTTTTCTGACAAATGTAGTGGGGTGTACTCATTTATGCTGAGCACTGTACAGGTATGGAATACAATGCTTAACATTTTGTAGATTTCTCTTTCTTGTTACAAAAACATCAGCATATACACTGGGGTCCAAAGTGACCACATTGTAAATCTGGAAATAAAAAGATTTTAGAATTTTGAAAAAATGTAAAACAAAGAAAGGAAATGTTCAATATATTGAATAATCAATATTCAAGACTATTTCCAGGTCACTATTTACATTTAAGCAATTTTTTAAATTTGTGATATTGACCATGTTAACTTTGTGTCTATTTTCCTTGATATTTACCAAATACTAAAAAATTTAGAAATTCATATAAATATTTCTAAGATTCTTCTTTTCACTCATGTTATAGTGGATGATATAATTTGTAATGAAAATGTTGGAAATGGATGCAAAATACAGCATTCTGCATGACCTCAGACTTTTGGAGAACACTGTATTTATATATGGACTGTATACAGGATAAAGTTCAGTATAGACTTTATACACTTATGAATATATCTTAAGATCAGTACTTTTTGATAATATTATAGATTACTAGATGGAGATGAAGCAATGTAAAAGAAGTAGTTTGAAGCTATTGCTCAACTCTATTCTAGATTCTTATCGCTCCTTTCAGAGGAATACAGTGTTAGTAATTCAGTGTTTTATTTTTCAAAAAAAGCATACACAAGACAAGAGAAATTGATTATTCAACAAATTAGTACTCCCTCCCAGCCCCCCCCCCCCCCCCCCCCCCCCCCCCCCCCCCCCCCCCCCCCCCCCCCCCCCCCCCCCACACACACACACACACTGCACATCAGGATCACACAGCAAGGAAGAAGAATATTTAATTTATATTCCAATAGAGCTTTAACTGTAGATATTGAGCTCTTCCGCATGGACATGGTATCATGTTTGTAATAATTGACATGTGCTGATGACAGTTCGAGATACAGTAAGTCAAGTAAAGAATGCATCCAATGTTTGGTTGAAAGGTCAGAGGAACACAGTGTTGAGATCGATCTGTGCCTCAGACAGTGGATGGGATATTACAGTTGAGTTCATGAAGATGAGGTTTTATTAGTGAATTTAGAGCCTGATGTACTAACCTGTTTGCAGTTGTTTTCAGCTGCAGTTAGGCTTTATTCTGTGTAAAAAACCTTTATGTATAAAATTGATGTACCATGCAAACAATGGAAACCATGCAAACAATGGAAATATTATGCAGTTCATTATTCTGTTAGCTTCAGCCAGTTTTGTGTGTAATTTGTTTACCTCCCAAAACCAGGTGTAAATCTGGTGTGCAGTATAGCCAGTGTTGCCTGGTTGTGGTTTTCTCACCTAATTGGGCACCGTTAGATTTTTTTTCTTTCGTTTTTTCCCCCATTGATATTCTTTATGCAAAAGCATTCAATAATATGAGACCACATTCTAGACCTTGGTGAAATAATTATTTTGGCAGATCAAAATATCTCTGGGAGAATAGGGGAGGGTTTTTTGTTGTTATTTTGTTAGTTTAAACCCCGAAGGTGTAATGTTCCTCAATGAAACAGGAATGTTTTGCAAGAGAGATAGGGTGGAACATATTAGGTTCTGTTGAGGAGGAGAGTGTGGTTAAGTTGCTCATATACCAGCACAAAAAATGTAAACAACCATAAATGGACTTTAATTGTGAATCTTTTTAAAGTCTTGTGCAGGATTGCAGTGGTGCAGGAAAATGTGCACTCTATAGTTCTTGCATCAATGGGGTGTGAATTAATTTTTTTTCTTTGAGTTAACTTAAAAGTTTTCTTTAATTGCATCATATGCATGTTAAAATAAAATATTGCAGTTGTGTTCTCAAAGTTCCTGTCCTGATGGCTTCTTGGTTTATTTTCGCACTTTAATTGTGGAGACACTTAGATGCTTTATTTTAGTGCAGTTTTAGGCAACTTTTAGTGTGATGTTAGGTAGCTTTTATGAACCAGGGTGAGGTTTGTTTGTGTTTTTTAAATGTGATGTCAAGCTGTGTAAAGAAATGTTTACTATATGGAACACCATATAATTAATTAAAATAACTAATTATAATTAATTATTAATTATAAATAACCATATAATGCACCATATAATTTTCCTTGTCACTCTCATCTTGCCCTTGTCCCTCTCATCTTGCCCAGCTTTGAGGAAAGGCCGTTTCTGGATTACACCTGACCCATATCACAATGATGACAACATCCAAATTGGGCGTGAGGTGAAGATCTCATGCCAGGTGGAGGCCACGCCAGCTGAGGAGCTAATATTCAGCTGGCTGAAGAACGGGCGAGCTCTGCGCAGCTCAGAGCGCATGGTCATCACCCAGACTGACCCTGATGTTGCACCAGGAACCACTAACCTGGACATCATTGACCTCAAGTTCACAGATTTTGGCACCTACACCTGTGTGGCATCGCTCAAAAATGGAGGCATACCTGAGATTAGCATTGATGTTAACATCTCATCCACCACAGGTGAGTCAGGATATGTATGGTTGTCATGGACAGGAAAGCTGTTCATACAAACAGTGCAACATGGACTTGTCAACCAGCTTTTGTTCATTCTTAGTGACAGTAGCATCTGGTTAAATGATTGCATTTTGTTGAATTCAATTTGGTTCAATTTTATTTATATAGTTTTATAATTGATATTGTCACAAAGCAGCTTTACAGGAATCTGGATATGGATTTAGATTTAGAGCCCTAATAAGCAAGCCAGAGGTGATATTGAGCAGGAAAACATCCCTGAGACAACATGAGGAAGAACCAGACACAAAAGCCAACCCATCCTCCTCTGGGTGATAGTGGATAGTGCAATTATATCTTCCACAACTTCCACAATAGAACAGTGCCAAGTGTGTTTAAAGGATCTTCAGTATGAACAACAGGAGTGCATCAGCATCGGTTTTAGCTTTAAGTCTATTTTATTCAAGTAAAGTTATACACTGGGGCATAAACTGTTTTTAGCAAGTACAATTAGGCTATCTAAGTAAGACCATCCACAGCCATCTTCAATTCAATCCAGAATTTTTACTGGGAGTCAATGTAGTATAGATAAGTTAGAAGTGATGTGGTCAAATCTTCTGGTTCTTGTAAGGACTCTGGTTCTTGTAATGAGTTTGTTTATGCACATATTAGAATAGCCAGACAGCAAGGCATTACAACCTAGACGTAACAAAAGCATAAACTAGTTTTTCTGCATCTTATAGTGGCATTATTTTTTGTAATATTAACAATATTTCTGAGATTAAAAAAAGGCTGTCCTAGTAATATCATCTACATAGGCTTTAAATGAGAGGCTGGAGTCAGGCAATCACACCACGATCTGATTGGTACACTCCTGCACATAACTGAAAGGCCATCTAGAGTTACTATGTAATCAGAAAGCTGCCCGTGGTTACTCAACATCCAGTGTCTAATGCCCTTTACACATTCCTCAACTTTGTTAAGCAGGTGTCTGTTCTGGTGGCATATGTCTTTGCTGAAACATACAGCTGGGTATCCTCAGCATAGTAGTCAAGCTAATTACAGTTACATTACAGTTTATGATAATTATACCCAGAGGTAGCATATATAGAGAAAATAGCAATGGACCTAAAATAGAACTTTGTGGAGCACCATACTTTACTTTACTTTAGCATGAATAGAGAAGTCACCATTTACACCTACAAACTCATAATGATGAGTCAAATAAGACCTAAGCCAGGATACAGCTCCAGCAAAATTTTCCAGTCTAACTACTAGAATATTCTAGTCAATAGGATCAAAAGATGCACTAAGAGTCAGGGTTTTTTTCTTCAGGGGTTTGATCATGTAACAGGGCTGTAAGATGCCCCATAATCAGAAGGAGCGTCTTAACAACCCTTGTGTGCAGAGCGCCAAAGAATGGAAGACTCAGGATCTAAGTGTTTCGCCCACATGCTCATATAGGGTAGACCTAGGTGCAACCAGTTGCCAGGAGATCACCAAATTACAAGGTAGGTGATGTAGTTCTCATGGGACTATACTATTACCAGAAAGGTGTCTGTGCCTCCCTCTGCAGCCATGCACAGGTGCTATGTGAACAGTCATTACAGTATTCCCCCCAGGGATTGCTCCTGACATCACCAAACCTGCTCCATGATCACCAGGATCCAAGGACGTGCTGAGCTGGGACCCATAAACACTCCTTGGGACTGTAACCTTCTCAACCAAGTACTTGTACTTGTACCTGTACCTGTTAGGAGTCAATAAGGCATTTGACTGTGTATGCTGGGGCCCCATCAATCAACAATGGGGTGGGGGGATGGTGCCAGAGTACAGGCTTGAGACAAGAGATATGGAATGTGGGGTTGATCCCCATGGTTCTGGGGAGCTGTAGTTGATAGAAGACTGGGTTCATTCTTCTAATGACCTTAAAGAGATCCATGTATCTGGGAGCTAATTTCTTGGAATCCTGGCATAGGGGTACTTTTTTAAGAGAAAGCCAGAGCCACTGCCCTGGATGGAAAGTGGATCCTAATCTTCTTTCTGATTAACAGTCTGAGTTCTGGCTTTGCTGGTGGTTAAAAGCAAAGCAAGCAAGGAGGATCTGTACAAGGTCCTGGTTCTCTCTCTCAGTCTGGCCATTAGACTGAGGGTGAAGCTCCTAGAAGTCACTAGAAGGCCCTCCAGAATCAGATCAGACACCAGGTTACTAGGAATGCCATGAACCCTCACCATATGCTCGAGCAGGAGTTCAGCGGTCTCATTGGCTGAAAGAAGTTTCTGCAGGGCAAAAATTTACAGGCTTTTGAGAAGCAGTCCACTACAGCCAATATCACAGTGTTGCCCCGACATATAGGCAACCCTGTGATAAAGTTGAGGGAGATATGGGACAAAGGACGGGAGGGTTTAGGCAGATAATGGAGCAAACCTGCCGCCATGCTCTGGGTTCTTTATTCCATGCACAAACCTGGCAGGCTGCCACATATGCTTGCACAACCTTGTTCATAGTCAGCCACCTAAAGCATCTCTCCAGAAACTCAAGGGTCCAGGTAACCACTGGATGTCCAGTGAAGGGTGAGGCATACCCCACTGCAGGACCTGTGCCCTTACTGCAGAAAGAAAATAGCGGGTTCCTGGGGACCCCTCCAGTGTCAGGATCTCATTGGAGAACCTCCCTAATAGCCGTTTCTAGTCCCCATATCAAGGGGGCCAGCATCCCTGGCCCGGGCGCTATGGGCTCAACATCAGACTGTGCTGTGGAAGGGTCTCACTGCCTGGATTAAGACTTTTGCGTCTTGGTGATATGCCAAGTTCTAGTGGTCCATCCAGACCAGGAACTGGTGTTTGGCCCCCTCCAGCCAATGTCTCCCTTCTACCCTATCTACTTCAACAACAACTGGGATGTGGGTTTGGGTAGTTGGAATGGGACTGGGGCTGAGCTCAGGTGCTGTTTGGGCTCTTCAAAAGCTTCATGGGCTTTGGGCAACTGAACTGAATGTGGATTACTTAGTTAGGGCTGTGAGTGGTGCCGATACAATGCTAAAATTCCGACTAAACTGTCAGGAAAAAAAATTAGCAAAGCCCAGGAAGCATTGCACTAGTTTGACTAGTTGCTGGAACTATGTGAAAACCTTGTTCACGAGAGTCAGGGGGTCTTTTATTGTGATCTTGTTGAGGCCCAGTAATCTATACAAGGATGAAAGTCTCCATCCTTCATCCCCACATAGAAAAACTCTGCTCCCACTGGCAAGTTGGAGGGTCAAATGAACCCTAGGGACAATTACTACCAAATATACTCTTCCATTGCTCCTTGTTCAGGACCTGAAAAGGAAAAGGGCCTACACCCTGGTGGAGAAGCACCCAGGAGCAAGATGAACGCATAGTCTTAGAGCTAGTGGGGAGGAAAGATCTGGGCCTTGTGCTTGCTAAAGACCTCTTGGAGGTCATGGTACTCTTTCGGGACTTTAAAAAGATCAGGGTGGTCCTCTGATGGTGTGTCGGCATTCATGAGAGCTTCAAAACAGAGCTCTTTACAATGAGGTCCCCAAATAGACACTGACAGAGTGAGACAGTCAATGCAGGGGTTATGCCATTGTGACCAAGTAAACCCCAGAATAAGCTGCAGTTCTGGGGCCAGAATAAGTAAGAGAGATATTTGCTCTGTGTGGTGCCCAATCCTAAGAATGACTGGGCGTTGGGTTACTGCCCTGCAAGCTAACGAATGACCACCAATAGCCGAGATGGGCAGTAGATCCTCAAGCTTTTCCAGGGGTAACTCTAGAGCCTAACCCTTTTCTATTTTCTCTTTTTTCCACAAACACCTCTGCAACTGCAGAACCAGAAAAGATACCATATTTACCTGCTTCATCTGATGAGAAGACTCAGGGTCTGAGCGTTTCACCTGCATGCTTACATAGGGTAGTCCCATGTGCAGCCAGTTGCAGTGATGAGCAAACTGGTGGGTAATGTAGTTTTCACAGGACTACACACTTACTAGAAGGAGGTCTGAACCTCCCTCTGCCAGCACATGCAGGTGCTATGTGACCAGGCATTACAGATAATGGCTAAAAGGAATTAGGTACATAGCCAGTGCTAACGGAAGAATTGATTGTTTTAGACAGAGGTCTGATTGCTTCTGATAGTATATGTTTGAGGAAATGTGTAGGTAAGGAATCTAGTACACAAGTTAATGTTTTTGAAGAGGAAATTATTGAAATTATTTTGGTCTGTTGGATGGGAGAAAAAGATTCTTATTGCTCTACTGACATGGTTGTATTGTTTTCTACATAGTTAGTTATCAAATTGCCTTTAAGTTAATGCTCTGAATTTTTTTGCCTAAAATTTTGGTCAAGTCTAAATTTGGTAAATTTTTCTAGCTAACTTTTCTACTGTATTAAATAAGAATCTAAGATTACTTTCATTATCTTCTTTTAATTCAATTCAGTTCAATTTTATTTGTATAGTGTTTTTAACAATGAACATTGTATCAAAGCAGCTTTACAGAACATAAGAAACAGAAAAACATGCAAACAGAAACGAAACATGCATTCTAGATGTTAGACAAAATTATCCCTAGTGAGCAAGCCTGAGGCGACTGAGGCGACTGTGGCAAGGAAAAACTCCCTTAGATGATATGAGGAAGAAACCTTGAGAGGAACCAGACTCAAAAGGGAACCCATCCTCATTTGGGTGACACTGGAGAGTGTGATATGAACAATGCATTTATGTATAGTCATGTAGAATTTTATGTGTATATTAATTTGGAGGTTGTTGTCTTCCTCAAAGTCCACATAGGGTTAGCAGTGTTGCTTTGAATACCCAAATCCTCACGAGGCAGAAACCAGCTGGAGCTGGTCCATCTCTGGATGCCTCAGGATCCTCGTAGGGTTGGCCTCTGTCTACTGGAGCTGGCACAATCTATATGTGCCTCGGGATGGGTAGAAGAAGGGAAACAAGGGGAAAGAAATTAGCGTAGCTGCTGTTCATAATATTAGCAAGCACTAAATCATAATGTGCAATTAATCAGATTCAATTCAATTCAATTCAATTTTATTCGTATAGCGCTTTTAACAATGGACATTGTCACAAAGCAGTTTTACAGAAATAAATGGATTCACAATAAATATATTTATCACTGTGAATTTATCCCTAATGAGCAAGCCAGTGGCGCGGTGGCAAGGAAAAACTCCCTGAGATGATATGAGGAAGAAACCTTGAGAGGAACCAGGCTCAAAAGGGAACCCATCCTCATCTGGGTGCAACGGATAGTGCGATTATAAATAAATCCCTTCTATTATTGTGCGCTATAAGGACAAGTAGTGCAATTGTGCAACCAATAAATTCATCACAGTTTCTGCAAGAAGTCCGGTTGGTTAAAATCTATCCACTGTCCACTGATGGAGTCCTGAGTACGAAGCTGCTTGTGGCAACCGCAGCCCCAAAGCCACTACAGCAATCACAGTCCCAAGCCGTTACAGTACAGCTCCCCATATGTGATCCCCAAACCATCTCCACAGCCCCCAGGTGGCACCATCCCCAGCAAATCAAATGGTTCTTCAGGTCGTCCATATGGGTCCACCCCCAGCAGCAGCGAGCGAACTCAGCCGATGAGAACTCCAACCAGAAGTAGGGCATCAGGATGGGTCAAGCAGCGAGGAGGAGCAGAAGGGGCATCAGGATGGGTCAGGCAGCGAGGAGGAGCAGAAGGGGTCAGGATCACTGGCATCTCAGAAGTAGCATGTGTAGCTCGACAGAGAGTTAGGGAGAGAGAAAAATGGAGAGAGAGGAAGAGAATGTTAGGTAAGCTTTGTCCTCTAATGGTTAAGCACAATATACTTTGCATGCAGAGTGCAAGCAGGGACTCCGGCAAGACTAGCTATGGCAGCATAACTAAAAGGGAGAGCCAGAAGCTAACACAGATATGAGGGCACCCTGGGACATAAGGCAGCCAGCCACTCCACCATCGACAAACCTGAGTGAACGTGTGAGAGTGGGGGGGCGACAGCATCCAAACATCCCAGTTCACCACAACACTCTATGCCTGTGAACCCTCCAGACCTGCCCCTGTACCTAAGAAAAAACTATTCACAAAAGGCTTGACTAAACAAATATGTTTTCAGCCTAGACTTAGACACTGAGACTGTGTCTGATCCCTGAACACTAAGTGGAAGGCTGTTCCATAACTGTGGGGCTTTGTAAGAGAAAGCTCTACCCCCAGCTGTAGCCCGCACTATTTGAGGTACCAACAATTAGCCTGCACCTTTTGATCTAAGTAGGCGTGGCAGATCATAAAAGACCAAAAGTCTTTCAGATGTACTGAAGTACAAGGTTATGGTATGTATTAAGTGTATGCCTGGCTAAAGATATATGTCTTTAATCTACGTTTGAACTGGGAGACTGTGTCTGAGCCCCGAACACTGTCAGGAAGGCTATTCCAAAGTTTAGGAGCTAAATACGAAAACGCTCAACCCCCCCTTTTTTTAGGGTAGAGAGATATGCTCATCTAGAAGCACTAAAAGCTTTTCTATAGCTAAAAGGCTCTCCTTCCATGAAATTTGGAATACTACTGAATTAGTTTGACACCATTTATGTTCTAATTTTCAGTTGGTCTGTTTTAAGGTGTGTGTGTATAGCCGAATAGGATACCATTCATTATATCCATATCATTATACCAGGGTGCTGTTTTTTCTCTCTAATTATTTTTTCTTTAAGTAGGGCTACATATTTTCGAGCGTTTTGTATCTCTGCCCCCACACTCTGGAATTCCCTTCCCAAAAACATACGTGATCTTTCTTTATTACAGGATTTCAAAACCCACCTTAAAACACATCTTTTTCTTTCTTGTTTTTCTGATCTCTGACTGTATGATCTGATTCATGTCATGGATTTCTTGTTTATTTCCTTTTGTTCTGTGTCTGTTGTCATGTTTATCTATTTTCATATTGTAAAGTGACCTTGAGTCTGCAGAAAGGTGCTATATAAAATAATAATAATAATAATAAGAAGAAGAAGAAGAAGTTTATGTTTATGTTTATTATTATTATTATTATTATTATTATCTAGAGTGTGGCATAAAGTCTGAGCATTCAAGTCACCTGAGTTCTGTGGGGTCAGACGGTGAGCCAATTAATAATTGATCCTGGGAGATTTTCAATAAAGCAATGCACACACATGATTTTTAATAAAGCTATGTACACACAAGCTTTCAATAAAGATTGCACATATAATGCAGTACTGTGATTATACACACATATTACGAATGACACATTTTAATTGAGATGGTAATGATCCGACATGGGGGTATTGCTTCAGACTGGGGTAGTGTGACTATATTTTCTAAATTTATTCCAAATGTCAGTATTAAATCAAGGGTGTCTCCATCATGTGAGTGGGTCCTATTATGTTCAATATGGCCTTAGGGGTCTGTAAATACTAATCAGTGAAAATTATTATAAATATACATCAAAAAGAACTAATATGTAGCAGTCCTAGCTTCAGATCAAAGGTGGTGACTGTGCATTCTGTGGGTATGATCTAAATTATTTTCATTTAATTAGGTTACTAAAATAAACTTTCTGGGTTTTTCTATATTTTTGTTTAGCTCAGTGAACAGACACAGTGTCAGTATGTTGGAAACTAAGTGACAACTCAAGGCATTGAGCAGTCAGCTTAGCCTGTTTCTCTGCTCCCGGGCCTTGGCTCTAGATTTTCACTGATTAACTAGGCCTGTTCTGATATGAGCTATGTTACAAGAAATGAGAGCAGCACTTTCCCAAGTGGGATGGATTAGGATTTATGTTTTTAGCATTGCTCTCATCCACCACAGTTGGTGGCTGGTCCATAGTGGCAAGTGGGGCAGACCCACCATATACAGTGGGTTTGGAAAGTATTCATACCACTGCTGTTATTGTGCATCGGCCAAATACTGAGCTCATTTGCTCGTTGTCCATAGGGGCAAGTGGGGCAGACCCACCATATACAGTGGGTTTGGAAAGTATTCATACCACTGCTGTTATTGTGCATCGGCCAAATACTGGGCTCATTTGCTCGTTGTCCATAGGGGCAAGTGGGGCAGACCCACCATATACAGTGGGTTTGGAAAGTATTCATACCACTGCTGTTATTGTACATCGGCCAAATACTGAGCTCATTTGCTCATTGTCCATAGGGGCAAGTGGGGTAGACCCACCATATACAGTGGGTTTGGAAAGAATTCATACCAATGTTGTTATCGTGCATCGGCCAAATATTGAGCTCTTTTGCTCATTGTCTTATTTGTAAAAGATGTCCCAATACCGGGATCTAATACCATGTGCTACTGTGTGATGTAAGGCTAGTGTATGCTGCTGTGCAGACACTGTGAAATTACAGCAATCACAATTAATGATCAAAGCAGAGTGCAAACTGTGCTTTGTGAAATTATCAAGAGTAGGAACTAAAGCATCTTCCTACATGTAACCTTTTAAAACATCTTAAACATAAAGCTCAGCATGAAGAGTTCTTTACTAGCAGCAAACAGCAGCAATGATACAGGCAAGAAAAAATGTAATTGACAAAGAGGGCTTCTGTCACAATGAAAAAAAAATGAAACATACTTTATTTTAAATATAAATCTAAGTGTTAAATGGAAATATTAAATGTAAATGTTAAATATAGGTCTAAATATTAAATATAAATCCAAATGTTAAAAATAAATGTTAAATCTAAATCTTAAATATAAATATCAATCTTAAATCTAAATGTTAAATGTAGAAGGTAAATGTTTTCAGGTCATTCATATTCATTTTTATTGGAAAACACAGAGCTGGTAGGGTTGTTTTATACCATACTGTGCTAGTTTTGGAACAAAGCTGGAGATGTAAAAAGCAAGTCAGCTGATGGCATTTTTTAGCTGATTTAAAAAGTCCAAACTACTAAAAGGGCATGATGAAAGCTGCAGGAGCACTGTGACAGATCTACCAGCCCTGCTACCTACAGCCATGGCATGAGTCTTGCTGAATAGCCTGTCAGGGCTTTGTGTAAAATACTGCATTAACTTACAGGCTTCTAGTCCAAATTCTATACACTAAAGCCAGCTAAAGTCTTGTGCTCAATTGAGGAGAACTCTGCGACACACCAGGACTTATATTATCTCCTTCTTTTTATATTGTGTGTATCATCTATTTGACCTTGGATTATCTAAAGATCTAGTATTGATTTTAGATTTTTGTTTCAGAAAACAATTACAATATGTGTATTATATAATTCTGTTATTATGAATTTGGGAAAAGTTACAGTTGGGTCAAAAAATTCCACTACCATAGAATCATAGCATTTTAGTTAGCTAATAAAATAAAATTTAAATATATGGCCACTATATGGCCAAAAGTTTGTGGACAAATGACCATCACATCCATATGTGGGTCCTTCCCAAACTGTTGCCACAAAGTTAGAAGCACATAATTGTACATAATGTCTTTGTATTCTGTAGCATTACAAATTCCCTTCCCTGGAAATAAGGGGCCTAGCCCAAAGACACGTTTTGCGTGTCGGTTGGTGTGGAAGAAATCGAGTGGCCTGGACAGGGCCATGACCTCAACCCCACTGAACACTTTTGGGATGAAGGAGTGCCCATTACATGGCAGGCATCCTCCCCCAACATTAATACCTGACCTCACGAATAGTCTTGTGGCTGAATGGGCAAATCCACACAGCCATGCTCCAAAATCTAGTGGAAAGTCTTCCCAGAAAAGTGAAGGATTTTGTAACAGTAAAGGGGGGACTAAGTCTGGAATGGGATGTTCAAAAAGCACATATGGGTGCGAAGGTCAGGTATCCACAAACTTTTGGCCATATAGTGTATTTCAGTAGTCTATTTAAAAATATATTTTGTCAGTTTTTCATCATGTCTTCAATTTTTTTTATGACATTTATTTCAAATACCATTTCAAATATTCAAATAATTGTGGTTCTAACTAACACATGCCACTGATTTAATTACTACTTATAACTACAACTTTCAGTCAGTAATAACAAACTTTATTTTACTTTATATTATTTTATTTTAATTCATTTTTTTTTTGCAACTTATTAAATAAAAACAGCTATTGGTATGCATTTTACAGCACAAATTGTAAAACTACTGGCTGAATGACATGGTACTGATGAACCAATGAACAATTAAAACTTATTCCTTTATTATATACATTTAGGTAGAAGTTGTGTTGTGAGCTCATAAATGGCAAGATAGGCTTGATTATTACTATTACAAAAATCATGTCAGTGAATGCATTCAGGTCATTTTACCTGTCTAGTAGTTGTAAGTTGAGGCAACTGGCTATAATCAAGTTATAAAGATTGTTTCACTGGGACATTATTAGTTCTAATAAAGATATAATATGTAAGAAAACTATATTTTCGACTAAATTATTTAAGTTTTTCACATATTTTCTACCCCAGTTCCCCCAAGCCTGATGGTCCCAAGAGGGAAGTCCCCTTTAGTGGTACAGGAGACTGAGACAGTGGAGCTGCAGTGTCTGGTGTCAGGCAAGCCCAAGCCCATAATCCTGTGGTCCCGTGCTGACAGAGAAGCGCCCATGCCAGATGGAAGCATGCAGATGGAGAGTTACGATGGAATTCTGCGAATTGTCAATGTCTCACGTGACATGAGCGGTACATACCGCTGCCAGACCAGCCAGTACAACGGCTTCAACGTCAAGCCCCGAGAGGCTGTCATTGAGCTTGTTGTTCAATGTGAGTCACCAAGCTTTTCATACTTCTTGTGGGATTGCCCAAAACCTAATTAAAATACTTGGGTTGGAACATGCTGTGCCTTATTCAATGTATCAGAAGGTATTTAGGGACATCTTTGATCTAATTACAGACAATGGGCCTCTTTTATCAAGCTAGATATGGACAGATTTTTTCGTAAATCATTTGTACGAGCATTTACACATGAAATTTTGTATTCATGAAAATCCTTTACATTCAGAAAAAAAAACATTTGTATCCTACTCGTGCTCCTGAGTGGGTGTAAATTTACGCATAAGAACACTAACTAATGTAAACCTTATCCTTAACCCTTATCCAGAGCTACTTATAGAAGTGCTTTGTGATCTCTATCAAAAACATTTCCTCATGCTAGTTCACTAAGTCAAAGACTAAAAACACCATTGAGTAAATTTTGTGAAAACCAATGATTTTAAATTACTGGTATTAATTATATAATATGAAAAATAATGAAAGCAAGCCAACACAAACCGATATATTAAGACAAATAAAACAAATCATACAATTATGACAAAAGAAATGCTGCTATATTAGAGGGCTAGTCTGTCTGTGCATAGCCATAAGCTGTAAACAAATGCCTCAGTATCATGTATTTCCCCCTTGCACCATATTTCCCCCTCACCTATTTAAATCCTTGCGTTTCTTTGTTCGGGGCGAAGTAATGATCAGTGTTTCACTACCTGAACTTACCAAGCCGTGTATTCTGTGTTTTGACAATCTGATTTTTGATCTTGCCTAGTTACCTGGTCTTTGGATTTTTGTATTTGCCCAGGTATTGTTGTTTGCTGATCGCCTGACTATTTGACTGTTCCTGTTCATGTCTTGTGCCTCATGTCTTGGATCTGTTTGCTAGTTTCTTTAATAAAACTTTCAACTGCATTTGCATCCACTTCAGCCTCCATTAAATGACAGATTACTTCACCTCTACCATGGATGCAGCAGAAAAACGAGAGCGGCATAACGCCAGGATCACCATGGCAGAATTTGACTTGAATTTCCCCAGTTGATGCCCATGGGCATCCCAGTTCCCTACAAGGGTATGGAATTCGCTCCTGAAGAATTACTGCTACAGTACCAATTTTATTTTGAAAGCCTAGTGGACCCCAAGCCTAAGGAGAGTGAATGGCTGAGGTTCATGTTGTCCCGGCTCACCAGTTGAGCATGCCATTGGGCTAAAAACCTGGTCACCCAAGGACACCCAAGCTTAAATAGCACAGCTGAGTTTATTAACCTCCTGAGAAGGGTGTTCCGGCTATGCGCTTCCCCTAGAAATGTTTTATTTTGTGTGTGTTTTATTTTCTGAGCTGCCACACAGAGGGGAGAGCTGGAGACAAAGGAAAAAAAAGAAGGCTCCAGCCAAGCTCAAGTTGGAGGCCGATGGGGTGGCCTCCCAAGCTAAGCTCATGCCTGAGGCCGAACGGGCATCTGTAACAAGCACGACGTAGATACAAGGGTTGAATCCAAGCACGGGAAGTTTAATAATATCCGCTGACAAATCTGAATCGTGAGACACAAATGTAGTGGGAAAAACAGGCACTATAATCCGCAATAGGTAAACAGTCCAATCCGTGACAACTAAGGCAAACCGGTAATCCAATAAACAGTAGTCGCAAACCAGAAACGCAATGGTCGAGACAGGTAACACAGTGGAGAGGCACTCAGTAAGACCGTGCTAGTACTTTGCAAAGAGTTCTTGGTAAAACATGGCTATTTATGCACATGGCAAACAGGAAGTAGTCCACGAGGAAGTGTTGTGCAGTCAGTATTCGAGAAAGGGCTCCCTCTGGTGGTTGATTGAATGGGTCTCAGCCAACTCTGTTACAGCGGCCTCCCAAGCCAAGCTCATTCCAGAGGCTGAAAGGGCGGCCTCCCACATAAACCCTGGCAAGGATGTTGGCACTCTATCACCGAACTCTGGTGAAGATGTCGCTGCTCCACCACCAGACTCCAGCCAGGAAGTCGCACCTGTGCCACCAGACCCTGGTGAGGATGTCGCAGCTCGGCCACCAGATTCCAGGCAAGGATGTCGTCGTTCCGCCACCAGGCCCCAGTGAGGACGCCTTCGTGTTTATTTATGTTGCCAGATGCTTTGTTTTGGTTCATGTCTTTCCTCCTCCCATATCTTGTCATTGGTTGTCTCCATAATGTGTCATGTCTCTGTAATATGCAATGTATCACCTTTTTTCAGTTTGCCCCTTGATTAGTCTGTGTATTTAAACCCTTATGTTTCTTTGGTCAGGGTGAAGTAACACTCAGTGTTTCACTACCTGAACCTACCAAGCCATGTTTTATGTGTTTTGACAATCTGGTTTTTGATCTTATCTAGTTACCTGGTCTTTGGTTTTTTTGTATTTGCCCAAGTATTGTTTGCTTATCACCTGTTTGACTGTTTGCCTGTTCATGTCTTCTACCTCATGTATTGGATCTGTTTGCCAGTTTATTTAATAGAAAAAATTTGCATCTGCTTCCGCCTCCCATTCACGACACTCAGCTGATGGAAGATAAGTGTGTGCTTATTATTATTAATATTACATATTAGTAATTTTTTTAATATTATTAAATTTTACCCTCATTTCCACAGCTCCCAGCTGTCTGTGTGCTCAAACTTTTATGGTGTTTTGTTGGCATCAATAAATGCAAATGGGTTGTTTTGGGAACATGCTTTGCACTTTATGGGTGATCAACATATGCACGCAAGTATGAAGAAAATCAGCCAAAGATTTTTGTTGATTTGGCTTACACAAATATTTATACACAACTTTAGTAAAAGATTGATAAATGAGGTTCAATGTTGTGCACTATGCCCATTGCAACATTTCCTCTTCTGCTTATCATTAAGACTTTCAAATTCAGCTAGCACCGGTATGGAGTTATTGCAATGTAATGAATGCCATAATGCAGCAGTGTTAAAGAAAATAGACATTTAAGAGGGCTAAAACCTGCATGTGCATGAGACAGTCAAAGTAGAAACTGATGTTAATGACCAGCTCTGGATTCACCCATGGAAAGGGAGAAGTGGTTTGCTGGTCATGCAAATCTATAGTACTATAGTTATGTATAGTGCAAAGCAGAGCTTTACAACTCAGATTAATGAAAGGGGCTGATATCACAACTCACAAAGATAACTAGGCTGAATGTTGGCTCATTAAATTTTTTTTAATGTGTCTGATCATCTTATAACAAAACTTTCTATAATTATTCTTTCTTCATTCCTTTTTCCTACTACTTCTTCAGAATGACTTCTGATTGTTGGATGCTTGTTAGTAGCTATAATATTCATCTCTGGGCAGACCAATATGAATGATTGTGCCACTCAAGGTGTAGATAATGAAAGGGTCTGTATGATGTACTCCATGGTTTGTTTACCTTCTTATCAGAGGTTTTAAATGGATCTCTAAACCCTTTGTTCTAATGTCATATATTCACATGTACTGTGATAGTGATTGAACTGTTGTAGGAGGATGCTCGGTTCAAACCATCGGTCTTACACAGAATTCTGTCTATGCACAAAAAGACCATATGAATCAGTTGGTTATCTAGCTCAATGGCTTGCTAATGTAATAAGCTAAGGTAATGTTCAGATTGTTTTTGCAGGTGAGACTACAGTTAACACCCTCAGAGTAGACCAAAACATTCTGCTGCTAAACTGACCTGTGTGGCACCAAATGAGCAACCAGATAGCACTGCGGTTTAAATTTTGCTAAAAGCTGACCCAACAAGCGACTAGTCCTCTATATTGTGGATGCAAATTAAAGGCAAAAGTGTTCAGTCAGACGTCTTTGTCATTTCTTTTTATTGCAAATCATATTTGCTGCAGCTCAGGTCTATTGTCAGATCTGGCCAAAATGAGGCACCTCAGTAGGCAACCACCTTCCAACTGCAACAGCCTTTTCCCTGGAATGAACAGATTTTCCAAAACCAATGATCTAAACATGAAGAACAGTGTTAGCGATCATGTTTATTAACAGAGAGTATGAAATGTTGTGATTTGCGAGCACACAAAGCTATTTGCAAATGTGCAGCAGTGATTCGAGTGTGCAGAGCAGCTTCCACTCGAGAGTGTATTTTCATTCTGGGCACACTCACCAGTGGCCACAGGGAAATATAGATTCTACAGGGGTCCAGGGTAGATTAAGCTGTATGTTTTAATTTTACCTCCATTCCTAGCACCTACCTCTCATTAACCATCATTGACAAAGCCACAGGGACCACCTCTGTCCATGTTTTTAGGAGACTGAGGTGGTATATTTTTGAAGTGCCCTGCCTTCACCTTACTTCATAGTTGACAACCCTGATGCGCCATGTTACCTCAAAGGGCCTTTGCCACTTTATGAGTAATTTTGAGCTCAACATCTGAAATAATATGAGCACTTTATTTCCCAGTGAAAATTCACTTATGTATTTTAACTATATTATTATGAATTTAAACAATAAAGTGAAACTCTTTATTAATGACTGAAGCATTATTGTGTTGTTCTTCATAAGTTAATGATGATGTGGAATATTATTACACATGGTAATTCATGAATAATTACTGAAATGTTTGTGGTTTTTTTATTTAAAAGTAAATTATTTGTTAAGGGAGAATATTTGCTCATTGCTACATTACAGCCTTGTTCATTTGTAGGTTATTTCTTTAGACCTTGACTGGCTAAATATAACAGCACACCATCCCTGTCCTGCTTTGAAGTTAAGGTTTAGCTATTATATTAGAATCTCATTGCCTGCCACTTTATTTATGCTGTCACTTTTCCTCTGTGATAAAGATCTGCCCCATTGTGAGGTTATTTATTTAGGTTAGGTAATGCTAGCACTGCGATCATTACTTGTGGAAGTTCCAAATGTAGTGAATGATGTGTGACATCTGAGAAGCTTATCCACCAAATGCTGTAACTGTGGGGGTAGAGAGAATATCTAGGAAGAGAAGAGAGGACAGAAGGAAAGCTGAATAGAAAGGGAAGCGAATGAGATAGGGTAGAAGAGAAGGAGGAAGAGTGATGAGGGAAGAAATGACTAAAAGTTTAGTGGCAAATAGAGGTGGGAAAAGATATGGAGAGAGGTAGGATTTTGTCATCCAGCAGGGAATATGCCATGGATTTAATTTTAGTCTTAGAACTTCCAGCTTGCATTATATTGGTACTGAAATGTACCTCTCCCTTAAGGTAATCTGCTAATCATTCGTTCATAAACATTCTAAACATATACACGTTTCCTATAAATTAATTATTCTGAGGGTTTAAGATGCATCACTGACCCCCAGAATTAAGCCACTCAGGAGATAAACACTAGGACGCACTGTTAAAATTTAATCCACTCTCTTCTAGAAAATTAAATAAGCACAGAAGCATAAAGAGGCAAGATTTATTTTAACTTCTTAACCAACATTTCATGCTTGAGAGTTAATTTGTTGTATCTGATTAAATAATCTAAAATCACTAGAAAGCTATAGAAATTAATGATCATCCATTTGTTTTATGGCCAGTACTAATCAAATAAACTGTGAATGTAGATATGATGCATATTATCACATATTGGATTAGACCAGAGAATTAAACATGATTTTATGGGTAATAAGCAAGTTTCTACAAGCAGATAGCAGTGATTCAAAACTGTGACACAAAGACAAGCTTTCCTCAGGACAAAATCCAGGACAGCTATAATTGAGCATTTTTAGGCAAGGCACTTGAACAATCAGTTTGAACCAAGTTTCCATATGTCAGATGTGCCTCTACCCCTGGCCTTCCACCAGCCCAAAAAATTCTGCCTGAACAGATACCAACCCCTTGCCCACAACTCAATTAAAGCAGACACACCACTTGAACTAAATCACTCAAACATAAGAATCTGAGACAGGTTATTTTATTATACTTTTTATACAGGAAGCACTGGAAATGCAAGGTACATACCAACAATGTAAGTGCTTCACTGTAAATGTAATTAATCAGTCTCATAGAATATCCCATTTTAAAGTTTAGAATTTTAATTAGAAATTAAAATGAACAACTTTTAAATAAGTCAAAATTATTAAAACATCAAGTTTAGCTGAGAACAATAATAATCAATTACTTGGTTTCTTAGTTAGTTCTGAATAATTTGGCTTCTTGCAATATCAAAGTCATAACCACTTTAAAGCGATAGGATGTTCAATAATATAGCTTTTATAGAACAGGAATAGAAAAGAACACCAATTAACTATGAACCTAATTCTAAATAAGGACAGACAGAAGAGTTGCGTGTGTGTGAGAAAGAGGAAAGGAATGGGTGCGTGTGTGTGCATTTATAGAATTGAATAACCACAAACCAAGTGAGATATGTGGCTGTGTTTCCTGGTATATGAAACAAGGAGAACAATAGGGAATATTCTTTGTAGGAATACTCCATTGTAGGTGAATGGTGATACAGTGGGTTTGAGTCAGTCTACGTGCATGCATGCAATTTGCAGGTTGATCTGTCCGTGGATTCGATCCCTGATGAAATGCATTCAGCTTCGCAGAGGTCCGGCCATCCAACGAAGTTGAAAGCAGCTGTCTTCCTTACCATTAAAAGATGTAAAAAATTTAAACTTACATGGAAAAAAAAGAAAGGGGAAACATGCATGATGCTTTTGGATAGCTATTGGGTAGCTACTGGATATGGGGCATTGGTTGTTTTTACCCCTTTGGGAGAGGTGAGCATCTCAGATTACGATCTCGGAGAAAAGCAAAAGAAAAGTAGACCTCACCTTTGGAGCTAGATCATGCATGGCGATCAGTCTAACAGAGAGAGCTTCTGTCTTTTACTGAGAGAGAAAGAGAGAGAGGGAGAGAGAACAGGCTGGTGAAGTCCTTTTAATGGTTTGTGGGGTGACTTATCGTCTTAAGTACTTCCAGTTGCTGTAAAGTACTAAAATGTGCCCCCTATGCATGGATGCTTTGTGTAGATGAATTTTCATAAGACAAATAACAAATGTTCTCAACTGCTTTAATGCCTTGGACAAAACTAATTTTTAATTGCCCCAAATTGTGTCTAAGCTTGCAGATTACTAATATCCTAATAATTGCAATTAATTGCAGTTAAACCCTGCACTAATGGCTCTCCTTAGACACCCTTGAGTACTCCATGGTAGAGAATGAAAGCTTCATATAAGCCTAGTTTTTAGGGTAGTTTTTTAAATTCTCATTGGCAGTCACTATTTCTTTCTCCATGCCATGCATAATTACATTTGTAAGACATTATGAAGTGGACAGATGCCACAAAGTGTTTATGAGGAAATTAAAAGAATTGGAGCAGCTCAGTATATTAATGCTGAATAGAAGGAACAGTTCTGACTCCTTTCGTGAAGGGCCTACATTCCGATTAGTGGAGTGAAACTAGGATGGAAAAATATTTCTCTGGCTAGGGTGATACAATGCCAAGACTCCATCCTTGCTATTCACTAAGTATGGAACTGCAAGTTAGCTGCTAGCCTCATTAGCAGCAAGCTAATTTATCCCCACTAATATTCAGTAATTTACTCACATTAATCACAATAAAGAGGAAAAATATTGCTCATTGAAATTTAGAAGTGAGATTCACCCATTCAAGCTTTTCTTCCACAAGCTCAAGAAGTAAGTTTAGCACAATGATAACTATTAGAATTACTTTCTATACAATTTCTTTCTATGGTAGACAGAGACTTTACATTTAGGGACCTCTTGAGAACTGATGCTGCATTATGTAAGGAATAAAACATGATGGGGTATGCTGTTATAGTAAAACTATCAACAACAATGTGGTGTGACTTAATCCAACTGATTTCCTCCATCTCTTTTTTCCCCTCTCTCTTGAAGTTAATAAGAAGAAAAATGTCCTGAGGACATGCCTGTGGAAGAAAATCTAAACAGAATGATACAAACCTGTGATTTGAATAATAGCCAGTATTACTGTCAGAGCTGCTGTAGAAGAGGAATTAACACATTCTGACTGATCAGATTCAAGAATTATACAGCACTATTTGTAGAGGAAATTCCACTGAAGAAGAACAAAGAGAATCAGAAGGTCCAGATGGTCATTTAAAAAAAGTGTTTGTTATACCTAGGAAAGAGCAAGAGTATACTCTATGTGAGTTGGATACAAGAGCAATTCAAATAATAGACTGACTTAAAACCATAAATACATCACTTCATATACTTCAAATATATACTTTAAATACTACACGCTCCAGTTACTAAAACACTGTTTTCTGTAGTCAATAAACTCACCAACCCTCCTGCACCTGTCATGAGTAACTCAGTAGACCTCTGTGAGTCATTCTTACACTTCTTCCAAAATAAAATTAATTGCATATATAATCTCTTTCCAACAATGAACTCCCCTATCCACTCACATGACTTCCCCTTTGATTTTGCACCTGATACTTTTACTGATTTTGATCCTCCAACCCCTGCTTATATCTCTGAGTTACTTAAAAAATCGAATCCATCTTTTTGTCATCTTGATCCTGCTCCTACTGCTCTACTCAAAAACTCTGCATCTCTTATTTCGCGGCCTATTTCACTTCTCATTTCTCAACTTCTCAGCACTGGTGTTGTTCCTCTTGAATTAAAAACTGCATCTGTCACACCAGTGTTAAAGAAACCCGGCCTCGACCCCTCTGATATGGCCAATTACAGGCCAATTTCAAATCTTATGCTTCTCTCAAAGCTACTTGAAAAAGTTGTTGCTGCTCAACTTCAGGCATATTTGTCATCTCATAACCTCTATGAATGTTTCCAGTCCGAATTTCGCACACTTCACAGCACTGAGACAGCTCTTCTTAAGGTTGTCAATGACCTCCTTATGGCCACTGACTCTGGCTCCATTAGCATTTTAATTCTGTTAGATCTTTCCTCCGCTTTTGACACTATCTCTCACAGTATTTTAATCTCACGACTCTCTGCTCTTGGTATTACTGGAACTGCCCTATCTTGGTTCACTTCTTACCT
>CM040984.1:21251772-21271412 GCA_022985145.1 Pangasius djambal | reverse complement strand
GAGACAGCTCTTCTTAAGGTTGTCAATGACCTCCTTATGGCCACTGACTCTGGCTCCATTAGCATTTTAATTCTGTTAGATCTTTCCTCCGCTTTTGACACTATCTCTCACAGTATTTTAATCTCACGACTCTCTGCTCTTGGTATTACTGGAACTGCCCTATCTTGGTTCACTTCTTACCTGTCTGACCGTCAGCATTTCATCTCTGTCCGCCAGGCTAAGTCCTCTACTGCTCCTGTCTCTCACGGTGTTCCTCAGGGCTCTGTTCTTGGGCCTTTACTCTTCATCATCTATATGCTCTCGTTAGGTAACATTATCTGTCATCACGGCTTTCACTTCCATTGCTATGCACACCCAGCTCTATATCAGTTCTCAACATAACTCTCCTTTTCCCACCAACTCCATAACTGCCTGTATTAATGATATAAATGCTTGGATGACCAGTAACTTTCTCAAACTCAACACTGATAAAACAGATCTACTACTTGTCGGTTCACCAAAAAATGTTGCTCCTTTCTGTGCTGATTATGTTAACATTGCTGGAAACTTAGTTCGACCTTCCACCACCGTTAAAAACCTGGATATAATCTTTGACTCCTCCCTCTCTTTCCTGCCTCACATTTCTTCACTCACTATATCTTCTCATATTACTCCCATCCTACACAGACTTCACTGGCTACCCGTTCGTTCTCGTATTCAATACAAGATTCTCCTCATCACCTTCAAAGCACTTCATGGTCTCGCCCCCCCGTACATTTCTGATCTCATTCATACTTATTCTCCAGTTCGCACATTATGCTCTTCAGATACCGGTCTACTGTTAATTCCATGCCACAGGCTAGCATCGTTTGGTGGATGAGCGTTCTGTCTCTCTGCTCCCACACTCTGGAATTCTCTTCCCAAAAATATCCGTGATCTTTCTCCATTACAGGATTTCAAAGCCCACCTTAAAACACATCTTTTTCTTGCTAATTTTTCTGTTCTGACTGTATGACCTGATTCATGCCATGGATTTTTTGTTTATTGTCTTTTTAAAATAAACTTATTATTATTATTTATTACTTCATAATTCTTGCATGCGTTAGCAGGTACGGATGCAAGTGCATGCTTTATTAAACTTGGCAATCAAAACAAAGACATAATCCAGGAACAAGGTCAAGAAGCAGGCAAGGGTCAAATGGGCAAAACCCAGAAAACCAGAAAGAGGATCAAGAACAAGAATAGCAATAAATATAATGGCTTGGTAGAGACTGGAACAAAGTGAACTCAGAGCATATATTTCATGACGTGAAGGTGCAGTGAGGGTGTTTAAATACTGTGTGTGTGTGTGATTGAGTCCAGGTGAGTGCAATCAGTATTCGGGTGAACGTGAGCCCAAGTGTGTCTGTGATGGCTGTGAGTTGTAGTCCATGGTGGCCATGTTTGTAGGCTGTGCTGTTCTCTGGGAGTTGGAGTTCGATGCTGATTCTGGCATTGGCATGACTGATATGACAGCCCTCTGTGAGGGGGCCTGGCTTGGCTGGCTTGAGGCATGAGACGTGAAATGCTGGAGAAATGTGGCTATGGCGTGGTAGTTCAAGTTTGTATGTCACATCGTTGATTCGTTGCAAGATTCTGAAGGAGCCTATGTATCTGTGTGCCAGCTTTCTACAGCCTTAAGTGATGCGCAGGTTCGTACACAGGTGTCTCTCCATGATGTCTGACTGCAAACTTTTTGGTGAGCTGGACCACTTGCTCCAGGTGCCTGTTCCCACACCTGTTCACTTCTCACAAACCAGGTGTCCACTGCGGGTGAATCATTGGGGTTAGCATTCCATGGGAACAAGGGCTGCTGGTACCCTAGGACACATTGGAATGGGATAAGCATGGTAGCGGAGTGTTGTGCATATTCCGCAGACTGGGGAGAGGTATAAGGCGGAGGGACTTGGAGAACCGGTCAGTCTCCACCATGATGACTGCATTGGACTGCAAAAGGGGGGGATTTTTGATGAAGTCAATGGCTACGTGGGACCATGGTCATTGAGGCGTTTACAGAAGTTTGCCGCTACCCACATTTGCCCACATTGGGCTTGGCACATACTGAGCAGGATGACACAAACATGTTGATGTCCTGGAACATGTCAGGCCACCAGTACTTGCCTTGTAGTGGTTGCTGCGTCTTCTGAGTGCCAGGGTGGCCCGTGGCAGGAGAGTTATGGGACCATGTAATCAATTTGTCTCGGCAGGAGGCACAACCTTTTTCCCCACTGGACACTGTCTTGGGGTTCTCAACTCTGGGGCGCTGTCAATCTCTGTCTAGGTCCCAAGTCAGGGCCCCCACTTAGCAGGACTCGGGCAGGATACAATCCTCTGTGACTAGGTGACAAAGGGGAGCTGGGTATACTCAGGACAGGGAATTAGCCATGGTGTTCTTGGACCTGGGGCGATAGGACAGGGTGAAATAAAAGTGTGTGAATAAGATCGCCCAGCACACTTGACCGGAGTTCAGCCTCTTAGCAGACTTGATGTATTCAAGGTTCTTGTGATCAGTATAGATGGTGAACAAGTGTCGGGCCCCCTCCAACCAGTGTTGCCATTCCTCTAAGGCCAGCTTGACAGTGAGGAGCTCTCAGTTACCGATGTAGAAATTACGCTCGGTGGGGGTCAGCTTCATCAAGAACAACGCCACCAGATGGCATTTGGGTTTGTCTCTGAATTGCTTTGAAAACATGGTTACAACACCCGTTTCTGAGGCATCTACCTCCACCTTGAAGGGCATAGATGGATCAGGGTGCTTCAGGTATGGAGCTTACTTGAATGCTTCTTTGAGCTTGGTGAAGGCTTGTTCATCAGCATGGGTCCACTGCAATCCTTTATTACCCTTTTTTTTAATGAGGATGCAATGATGCTAAATCCTCTAATGAAGCATCGATAAAAATTGGCGAAACCCAGAAAACGTTGCAACTCCTTCACTGTGGTGGGGACTGGTCATTGAGTGACTGCCATGACTTTGTCCTGGTCCATGAGCACCCCCTCTCACCCAGTGATGTAGCCCAGAAATGCCACTTTATGCACATGGAATTCGCACTTCTCACCTTTGACATAAAGATGGTTTTTGAGCAGCCAGGGCAACACCTTTCTGATGTGCAGTACATGCGTTGCATGGTCGGGGGGAGTATAGAAGAATGTCATCAATGTAATCAAAGACAAACCTTCCAGTATCTGTTCAAGAGCCATCAGCACCAAAGGCAGAGGATTGTGGTACTTCACTGTGACTTGATTAAGGTCTCAGTAGTCAATGCACGGTCAGAGGCCACCCCTTTTCTTCTCCACAAAGAAGAAGCTGGTGGAAGCTGAAGATTAGGAGAGGAGAATGTACCCCTGCTTGAGGGCTTCCTCAATGTATTCCTCCATGGCTTGGATCTCCTTGGCTGAGAGAGGGTATACACGGTTGCAAGGGGGTGTGGCTCCCACCAGCTGTTTGATGGCGCAGTCATATGCGTGAGGGGGTGGGAGCTCACTGGCTTTCGCTTTGCTGAACACCTCCTTGAAGTCGTGGTACCCTGGAGGAATTTCCACCTGGATTTGGGAATCTGGGCTCTCTATGGTGGATGAGGCAATGTTGACAGAGGGGGCATGGAGACAATGGGCATGACAGTGAGTCGACCAGTGCACACTCTCTCTCATTCTTTCCAGGAGATCTGAGGGACATGAATCTTCATCCATGGAAACTCCAGTACCACAGGGAACTTGGTGGTGATGGCAACAAGGAGGGAGATGCTCTTCTGGTGCATACGCGAGCTCTGTGAGAATGTCAGCGTTGAGCCCCTGACAGTATGTGACTTTAAGTGCTAGCTCGTTCCAACCACTGCCAGCTGCCAGTGTATGGAAGTTTAGTACAAATTCCACTGGGTTTTGGGTCCATTGCTTCAGACCGAGCAATCTCTCTCTGATCTTCTTACCCTTGGGAGAATTGTCAAACATTCACTGAAAGAGTTGAACCATCTGGGCAGTGAGTAGATCAATATGATGTTGTAGCTCTCCAATGATGCAGCCTTGTGTCGCCATCGCTTTGCACCGGTCAAAGTCTCCTGCTGCATCCATGAATTGGTGAAGTATTCTGTCTGGTTGGGAGGTACAAATGCAAGTGCAGGTATACAAGACTGTATTAAATTTGGCAATCAAAACAAAGAATCCAGGAAAAAGATCAAGGTGCAAGCTTAAGATCAAGATGCAGGATCAAGAATGATGAATGTGTGCCGAATATTTAATCTGTAACCAGCTTTAAGTAATCATTTTGAGAAACTTTATTTTATTTATTTTTACTTGTTCTCATTATTAAAACTTAGTATATGGTATAATTTTGTCTTCAACTTGCGACAAAATTTAATACATAGTCTACAGTATAAATTGCCTTCCTGAAGTGATTATCATGTTTAGTAAATTGCATTGCAAGTGCCAAAATAATCAATTTATATTGTTACAGGCCTGCATTTTACATCTTTAGCTAAATAATGCCTCAAACTGTCACATCATCTGTCACCACTGAAGCTGCAAACTCCAACTTTCATGACTTTTGTATTGTGCCTTGCTTTCCTTGTTTGACTTTGTTTATATAGTTGGTCTTAGCCCAGTCCAGTCTGTTTGCAGATTGCCTGTTCCACAGTTTTGAATATGGCTCTGCCTTCTGGTTTTGTCTACCTGTGATTTGCAAAATAAACCTGCACTTGTATCCAACCTGCTTGTGTAACCTGCCCATGCAACTGCATATCCGTTAAGGCACACAAAACATTCATGTGAAAGATGCAATTTGTCTCCCCACAAGTCAGCTTGCACATTTTTTTGGGTGTTACCAAGTTTGCACATATTTTTACACACACAAACCTTTAGTAAACAAAAGCCTTGAAGTATATTGTTTTGAGTGGTGGGGTTGTAACTTTACTGGAACAAAGATTAAATTTAATCTTTTTAATACCCAACTCTCAGTGAACTTCAGAAATGCTGTGCACTACAATGGAAAGTACATCCTCTGAGCTAGTTCCCTTCATCACATTATCTCTCAGCAAAGAGAGGACTCTAGAAAGCACATGCTTTCTCTGTAAATATTCTGTGTGCCAGCTCTCAACCCATGGAGGATTCGCTACACAGCTCACTTGCACACAAGATGAGCCAACAGTTTTTATCTGTCTTAACAACTGTTATGCAACAGATGCAGAGTGTATTTTATAATACTCAATGACTGTATTTTATAATACAAATGCAAGTCTGTGTTAACTCCAAAGAGTTGGTGTTTTTGTTAATGATCTCAGATATTTTATGCCATTTTCCTTATTTGTTGTTGTAGTAGATTTATAAATTGTGGTAGTAAGATGATGCTGGACTGGTTAGATTAAAATGATCAGGAATGTGGGTCAGAGAGACCATGTGAAGTAAACCTGGTCATCTAAACTATGTTTAACTAAAATATTCCTTAGGGCATGTTTGGTATCAGTCTAATCCATATTTCATGGTGAACGATGTGGTGACACCATAAATATCATATGTATATGAAGTAATATTTACAGTGTATTATTTTATATTTTGCATATGTTCCCCCCTAAATCCCCCCCAGAATGGCACAATGATTAATCCTTTATCGGGTGAAACAAACATTGTGCTAGCAAGACTTAAACAAGCCTTTATAGACTTTAGAGGAGATGGGCTTAAAGCAAGGAGAGGAACCTTCTGAAAAATTTGCTGAGCACCTCTGGGTAACCTTTAGGGAGTTCTCCGGATTTGCTGAACCAACTAAAGATGATTAGGTTCTGCTGGAGTACCTTAAAAACAATGCAGTTCCCCATGTGCAGCAGGCACTGCATTTGGGTGCAAATCCATCCGCACATACGTTCAATTCTATAATTAGTTGGGCATCCAAAATAGTAAGGCGCATTAGACAGGATAAACACCAGACTGCATCAGGAAGCCAGAATTTAAAGCCACAAAAGTGTGTTTAAACCAACATATGCATTCCCAGTCATATATTAATCAAGGGAAATTCTGTCCCTTCAGCCACAAAATTGGCCAAGACTTTTAGGGCTTTTAGTAAAGGGGTTAGCTGTCCCATAATATTAAACATTGTTTTTGATGATGTCTTGGTTAATGATCTTCCGCACTTTATGCGCGTCTGATTTCTGAGATGTCCAAATAGCAAGCTGTTGTAGCCAGCTGGTTTATGAAATTCTTTGACATCTAAATGAAGCTTACATTGTTAAAATTAGTTTCTTACATCAAATACAAACACAATTATTCTTACAGAAACACATGCTAGTAGCTGTTTATGTATTGAATATATATTTAGTCTAATGTGGCTTTAGCTATTGTTGATTAGTTGTTAATGCAATGTAGCTAAATTTGTTACAGTTGTTGATGTATTAAATATACATTTAGACTAATGCAAATACAGCTGTCCTACAGTTTTTAATGTACTGTAGTATATTTAGACTAAAGTAGTTATAATTGTCACATAAGACTGTATTTGGGTAAATTTGTGGCATTTAGAGGGTAAAACTACAACCTGATCTTGAAGTAGCCATTAGATTATTCAAGACTCATGTGTTACCTATGTTGAACTTTTTCCAATCTCTCCTAATGGCATTGTGTGGGTGATTTCTATCGTAAATAACACCAACAAAGCCCAACTAAGGAGTAGAGTTGACTGTTGAATTTTAACTTGTAAAGCTTTTCCCCCACAGCATTCAGAGGTGCTACACCTCTGCAGTTAATATAAAATGCTCTCACACAGCAACAGGGATAGTTAATAGAGCCAGTCGCCAGCTAGCACATTATTATTGTTTTTATTCTGGCTCCCTGCTTTAGCACCAGGATTTTCCAAATTTTGCAACACTAATTGATAAAAATTAAACAGTGCCTCTTCCTGGAGCATTTTTTTTACATTCATATTACAATGCTGTTGAATTCTCAAATCTCATTTGCCTGAAGCCATTGATTAATTTTCTATAACAGCACACCCTGCCATATTCTACTGCTTATGAAGTAAAACACATAGTCACACACATATTAACAAAACACACGCATAGGGAAAACACAAACTAGGTGTCTTAATACATACAGTAATTAGAAAGCCTGCCAGTAGGCATTTTAGCCACCCTACATAGACCCTAGGTGTGAATGTGTGTGTGGGTGGGTGTGAGTATGAGTATGTGTGATGCGTTTGTAATGGGCTAGTGTCTCATTCTGTGGTTATTCCTGCACTGTGCCCAGTGTTTCCAGAGGAAGCTCTGAATCCACTGAGATTTTTATCAGTTAAAGGAAAAAAAAAAAGAATGAATGTCATTAACATCTTAATTTTTGTTTGTTTTTTTTCTATAGTGAGTTTGCTTCCACTGTAAATGCTGCACCACTTGCATAGGCTCTCTAAGAATAAAATGGTCTACTATGAGATAAATTAACCCTTAATGAGAAATTATGAGAAATAATGAGAAAAGTTCCGTTTGTACATGAGTAACTTATCTTCAATATCTGTCTGAGTATATTGCCATTTCTACTAACTGTAATACATACCGTTTTATACATCCTGACCATACTTCATAGATTTAATCACTTATTAGAGATTGTTGTCAAAGGTCAGGTTAACAAATGGAACCAAATGGTTATACTGCTTACAGGTAAAGAAATATTCACCACATTGTTTTCTCATGAAATATGAAACTATGCCATGTGTATCTTGTCAGTCTGAGTTTAAAGTTGCAATACGTGTCGAATGGAATCAGTGTATCCATGTGTTTGTACAAATAACACAGAGAAATGTCTGAAGGACTGGGTCCTCTTCAAACTACGGGGTCTCCTGTGTCCTGCAAATGAAGTAACAATTGACTTCAAAATGGGACATTCATGCATCTTGGACAAGACTGGACGCTGATGTATCTTTCTGCTGGAAGGAGAGACATGGCCTGCTGGGGGGGCACAGGAGCCCACACCAGGCAATTGACTTCAGCTGTAACAGAGTGCAAACCAGACAGCAAGATTCCTGACCAGTATATCCACACAGCTAAAGATGCTTGGTGGAACTGAATCTTCAGGGGTCATGTCCTCATCAGCCCTATGATCACCAATCACCTGTAGGCATCAATGCCATCAACCTACAATGACTGCCACGTGTTTTCTGGTCTACATGGGATACTTTTTCCTATCGTTCCAAAGACTAACTCTCAGTAACCTAATTAACATATAACACCCTACTGTGAGCCTACCCAACTGGGTGTCCACACTGCCATAAAATAAATTGTGGCTATCCCATTTAGTACTCTGATCATTATACATTTCATAGAGGCTTAGTGGTATAAAAAGGTATGCGTTATACAATGGCGAGGGATGCATTTATCATTAAGCATCCTATGCCCGCGATTCTGTCCACTGACTCTATAAGTTTTCTTTGTTTTAACTTTCTGCATATCATGTATTTGTCTTTTGTACAATAAACCTATTTACTACATTTACTAACTAAAAGATAGTTACATTAAGTTAACAGTTATTATAAAATGGAGTCGGGTAATTAATAAAATATACTGGAGTCAGATATTTAAATCCTAAAGCTAAAATACACATTAACCATTGGCTGCACCTATTTCCGTCTTTGGTCATAGGACAGCAGCAGACTAAGATATCATCATCTTCTTATATTTTAGCCCTACAATGACTGATGATTCTGTAAATATGCAGAATTTAAGACTATAGATGTTGCCTTTGAGATCACCATATATATTTATACTGTATATTTACATTAAATAGTTATATAATTTTTTTCTGCATGGACATTGATTGCAAATTTGGTACAAATGTTTTTATGATTTATTTCTATTGGTTTTTTGGATAGATCCCCCTACAGTGGAGCCAACATACACTGAGCTACGCCAGGGCCTGGGCCGGGCATTCACAATGAATTGCAGAGTACTACGAGCATATCCATCACGTGTGCTGACGTATGAGTGGAAGCTGGGTTCACGCCTCCTCACCATGGGCCAGTTGGATACACGTGATGACACTGAGTACCATGTCAGGGCACTGAACCGTGAGGGCTATGGTTCCTACACCTGCAACATCAGCAATGAGGCTGGTGCTGGCTGCTGTACCTTCCTCGTGACTGGTAAGATTGTGGCCTATATCAGCTAGGCTTGTGATGGGGCATTTGGAGTCGGAAAATGTATCTATAGAGGGGGTGAAAAGGACCTTAATTGTCACCGCGTGGACACTTTTGCAGTTAGAATCTAAATCTAAGGATCTAACTAGCTATTATCTAACGATAAACATTAACTAAAGCTGGCTACATAAAATACCACTATTGACTAGATTCACAAGAGGTCAGCTAATTGTGTTGAAATGTCAAAAATGCAGTGATTTCATCAACTTACCAGTGAGCTTGTTTGGGAAACACTGAAATGAATGAGGTTCAGTGCTGGAATCATTCAGTGTTCGACACGTGTCACTTCCACATGGGCCAAAGTTGGGCTAATGGGAGACACTTGCATGTTAGTCCTGCACACTGCCATAGCAAGCCGCTGGTAGAGGCTTCTGCTTCGTCTTAAAGCATTCTTTTACGCTAGCACCGTCTGTGATTAATCAAAATAAACTTCTTAAATATATTTAATGTAATTATTAGTCCTCAAAAAAACGTAATGGCGCTAAGACCCTGATTATAATACATTAGATATCGTTACTTATTGGAGTATGCAATTTCAAGAAATGGTCACTGAAAGAATCAGTTTAATTAAACATTCTGAACTTTTAACGTTTGATAAACATCGTATCTAGATTTGATTTATAGATAAAATGTTTGGAATGATGTAAAATAAAATATAAATATATTTTACAGGTTTACTGGGTTAGCTGTTCAGAACTGGCGGGTTTCGCAGGAAACCTGATGACAAGCCTAAAGTCAAGATATACTTACTAATTTTATTGTTTGAAGTACATAAAGTCCATCTGTAATCATCCAAACTGTTTTTGCTTGTGGGACCAACAAATACAGACAAATGGCAGACAATTCAACTCCGGCAAAGTAGTACCTCATCATGACGTGGTGTTTCTGACATATGCACGTTACACAAAAGTTGATAGAACAGATGTTTTGTGGCTATATGAAGAAGTTATTTATTGTCCTGCGTATTTACTGCCCTGCACTCGTCTCACACTGTTGTGTATTTGCATTTTATGTAGTCTCACGTACAGTTGTGTTGCACCATGGTCCTGGAGAAATGACATTTCTACATACATACATACATACATACATACAGTCATGTGAAAAAATTAGGAAACCCCATGACAGTCTATGTTTTTTTTGTTTTTGTTTTTAACATAGTTAAACATATGGACATTTGACCTTCATTTTAACAATATTGGGAGATTCAAGTAATATAACTAAACAAATAAAACCAAAGAAAAGTATTTTTAAAATGATCTGTAAAATGTAATTTAAAAAAATCCCACCCACATTTATTTGTTCTTAAAATGGCTAAAATTGCCATTTTAAAACATTTTAAAACATTTTAAAATCCTACAGGTGTATCACATCAGGTGCAAATTATTAGAACATCGTTACAGAGCATTTTTTAAGGAGGCTTGCCTTATCTAAACCTCAGACATTTAGTTTAATTTGTTCATAATTGTTGAAGTGAGAGGTATCACCATGGTGAGATCCAAAGAGCTCTCTGAGGCCTTCAGAAAGAAGATTGTTGATGCTTATGAGTCTGGTAAGGGATATAAAAAGATCGCAAAAGAATTTGTAATCAGCCATTCCACTGTCCGGAAAATCATTTACAAGTGGAGAACATTTAAAACAACTCCCAACATGGCCAGGTCAGGCCGTCCAAGCATATTCACTGCAAGAGCAGACCGCAAGATGTTTAAAGAAGTCTCCAAAAACCCTAAAATATCATCAGGAGACCTACAGCAAGCTCTTGCTACAGTTGATGTCAAAGTCAAAGGCATGAATCTACAATCAGAAAGAGACTGCATAACTTTAATTATCATGGGAGGTGTGCAAGGAGTAAACCTTTGCTGTCTACGAACATGAGGGCAAATTTGAACAACACAGACAAAGGCCAAGACATCTGGAATAATGTGCTTTGGAGAGATGAGTCTAAAATTGAATTATTTGGACACCATAACAGAGTGTATGTTTGACGTAAACAAAAGAGCAAAAGAACCTCATAATAACTGTGAAACATGGAGGTGGAAGTGTTATGGTTTGGGGATGCTTTGCTGCAGCAGGACCTGGCCTGCTTACCATCATAGAATCCACTATGAATTCTACACTGTACCAGAAGGTGCTTGGGGAACATGAGACCATCTGTCAAAAAATTGAAGCTGAAGCAGAACTGGACCTTCCAACATGACAATGACCCAAAACATACCAGTAAATTGACCAAGGACTGGCTCAAAAGTAAAAAAAAAAAAAAAAAAAAAAAAAAAAAAAAAAAAAAAAAAAAAAAAAAAAAAAAAAAAAAAAAAAAAAAAAAAAAAAAAAATGGAGAGTTCTGGAATGACCAAGTCAAAGCCCAGATCTAAATCCTACTGAGATCCTGTGGGGTGATTTGAAATGGACTGTGCATGCAAGAAACCCCTCAATCATCACGCAGCTGAAAGAATTGTGCATTGAGGAGTGGGGGAAACTTTCTTCCAGTTGATGTCAGAAACGGGTAGATGGCTACAAGAAACGTCTCATTGAGGTTATTTCAACCAAAAGGAGAAACACTAGCTATTAGGGCATAGAGTGTCCTAACTTTTTCCTCAGTTGAAATAGTCATTTTTGTTGATTTCTTTTGATGCAATTACATTACTTTCATCTACAGGTACAAATTAAAACAAGATAAGAAATTGACATGTCATATGTATATATACACATTATATATATATATATATATATATATACATACATATATATACACACACACACACAGTTAGGTCTGGAAGTATTTGGACAATGACAGAGTTTTTGTGATTTTGCCTTTTTTTCTGCCTCCTTTATGTTCATGGGTTTCTGCCTTCCCTTACCTATTTATGATTATGACCGATGTCTACATAATGATTGTGTATATACACTCAGGTCTATAAGTAAATGGACAGTGACAATTTTTGTAATTTTTGCCTCTGTACACCACCACAATGGATTTGAAATACAACAAATCAAGATGTAATTGAAGTGTTTATATTAAGAGGTTCCACAAAAATATGGCATTTACCATTTAGGAATTACAGCCATTTTCAGCAAAGTACCTCTATTTTCAGGGGCTCAACAGTATTTGGACAAAGTGACATAATTGTAAATATAATCATAATTTAATACTTGGATGAAAATCCTTTGCAGTCAATGACTGCCTGAAGTCTGGAGCCCATGTTCTCAAAACTCAAATTCTGGGTTTCCTCCCTGGAGATGCTTTGCCAGGCCTTTACTTCAGCCACCTTCAGTTGCTGCTTGTTTGTGGGTCTTTCTGCCATCAGTCTTGTCTTCAGTAAGTGAAAATCATGCTCTATTGGGATAAGATCAGGCGACTGACTTGGCCATTGAAGAATATTCCATTTCTTTGCCTTCAAAAAGTCTTGAGTTGCTTTCGCAGTATGTTTAGGGTCATTATCCACCTGCACTGTGAAGCTGCATCCTATCAGTTTTGTAGCATTTGGCTGAATGTGAGCAGAGAATATAGAATATACAGAATTCATCTTGCTACTTCTGTCAGCAGTCACATCATCAATAAACACCAGTGGAAGCCATACATGCCCATGCCATAACACTCGCTCCACCATGTTTGACACATGATGTGGTATACTTTGAATCATGAGTTGTTCCTTTCTTTCACCATACTTTTCTCTTCTCATTCTGGTTTCATCAGTCCAAAGAATCTTATTCCAGAACATGGAAGGCTTTTTTAGATGTCTTTAGATGTTTAAGTCTAATCTGGCTTTCCTGTTCTTGAATGTTACCAGTGGTTTGCACCTTGTTGTAATCCCTCTGTATTTACATTCATGAAGGCGTCTCTTGAGTGTAGATTGACAATGATACGCCTACCTTCACCAGAGTATTCTGAGGTGTATATACTCTTTGCTCACATTCAAACACTAAAGGACCTAACTAATTATATATATATATATATATATATATACATACATACATATACACACACACATACACACACAGATCAGCCATAACATTAATATCACCTGCCTAATATTGTGTAGGTCCCCCTTGTGCTGCCAAAACAGCTCTGACCCATCGAGACATGGACTCCACAAGACCTTTGAAGGTGTGCTTTGGTATCTGGCATCAAGTCCTGTAAATTGCAAGGTGGGGCCTCCATGGATCAGATTTGTTTGTCCCATTGAGATCATTTGTCCCAGATTGAGATCTGGGGAATTTGGTGGCCAAGTCAACACTTTGAACACTTTGTGATGTTCCTCAAACCATTCCTGAACCATTTTTGCAGTGTGGCAGGGCACATTATCCTGCTGAAAGTAGCCATTGCCATTAGGAATGCCATTGCCACGAAGGGGTGTACTTGGTCTGCAACAAAGTTTAGGTAGGTGGTATGTGTCAAAGGTAGGTGACATTACTCTATCTGGCCTCTGATGCTGGTGGTCCTGAGATATGCCACGACAGTGATGGCCACTCTGGATGCATCACAGAACACGCAGACCTGTCTGTCTTGAGCCTCAGTGGGGGAAACTGAGGTGTAAAATCTTGGGATCCTGATGTGTTCAAGCTGTTTTAGCTGTCCACTCGCACCATTCCTTGAGTTTCTGCGAGGGAAGTGGCTCATCCCGCTCAAAAGTCTCCTGTGTCAGCTCCCTCAGCCACACCGTACCCTGGAAGCTGACTGTACCAGCAAACCCAGGTGGATCAAAGAGACTGTTTATTGTCGATAGTACTCCCCTTCAAGTGTATAGCTTTTCAGAGTCAGACACCTGGAAAGTGAAAGCATCCTCAGTGGTGTCCCAACTCACCCTGAAGTGCCTTTGTATGGGAGGTAAGTCCACACTGAAATCTATCTTTCAAATCACCTGTGCGATCTTCCACAGGGAAAGCTGCCATCACCCTGGGGCTTTTTGAGGCTATCATTTGTAGTCTTAAATTGGATGCAGCAAGCAGCTCTTGGGTTTCTTTGAGGAGAGTGATCACAGCAACTTCAGTTGGAAGGGACTTAACCCTCTGAGGTCTGAGGGTGTTTCGGGGCCCTGGAGAAGTTTTGACATGCCCTGACATTTGTGCATTTTTCATTTGCTTATAAAAATATAAATGGGTAAATTCTGATTACACTTGAATCAGCACAAACTGGGCTACAATAATGTGAGCAGTATATATGTACAAGTTTGTATTTTGGAGAAAATAACAGTTATGCATGGTTACTGAAAAAACACCAAAAGAAAGTTACTGAAATAAGGCCATAAAACTCATTCAAAACATTTGTCCCCAAGACTTTTGAGAACTGGATCTTGTAGCCTAAAGTTTTTGCTTGAAATTGATGTGAAAATCATGCTGGTCACTCATTCAGAGAAAACAATATATTGATTTAAATTTTCTAAGACACTTTTTGTATAGAAAGTCCATATGCAAGGAGGCATGAATGATCATGCATAATGCAGTGATTCACACCTGAGAAAACAAAGACCCACCTAATGAGCTGCATAATGAGCCTTTCAGTCAGGTATGTGACTGAGAGGGAAGTGCTACAAGAAAGAATGCGAGGACAAAAGAAATGTAGTGTCACACACAGATCAGGAGGCAGACAAGATGTAGAAGGTAAACTCAGAATGTTTATTAACAGAACTTAGATATACACTTCAGGAGCTTCCAGCGGTGCTGGTGAGATAACTGAGAGCAACACAAAGTCTTTGAAAGAATTTCATAAACTTAGCTTTTCTATATGACGGTATAGTCCTGAGCAAACGGGCTGACGAGGCTGCCAGGCAGCCAGCAGTCCAGGATGAGTGAGCTTGAGACCGGCCGATGAGTGAATGTGGGAGCTGGGTATATATAGGGTGGCTGGTAAGTGGCTGCAGGTGTAGGTGATTAGTAATCCGGGGATTGTGATCGTGAGTATGGAGTGTGATTGGATGGTGACTGAGTGTGAGTGTGGGATGCTGAATTGGCGGAAGGCTCTGTGACATGTAGTTTATTTAGAATATATTTAACTGTCAGGCAAAATAACTCGAGATTCACTTGTGAGTGCATGTAAACAGCATATTTTTTTTTTTTTTTAGAAACAAACAAAAAACAACACAAGAGTGTATATAAACCTACACATAGCAAACATACTGAAAGAGTTCTTATACATGTACTTTACATAAAGCTTAAGACATACTTGAATTTACACATGAAACATGTAGTGGTACAGAAGATACAATGTTTCACGTAGGCTGCCAAAAGCTAGCCAAAACTAGGCAAAACAAAGTCTGAAAAATTATTTCTCGTTTATATTATTATCTTAGGATAAGATTATTAGAGATATTATCTTTATATTATCAGAATAGGAATTATATAGGACTTACTCATCATAACAACTTGCAGGAAAATCCTCGGCTGGATCAAATCGCTCTTCAAAATGCAACCGTTCGTCGTCGGAGTCACAGTCTTCTTCTGAGGAACAGGTAAATTCTTCCTCATTGTCCAAAATAATCTGAAGCGCTTCCTCGCCTGAATAGCGTGCCATCTGCCAAACACGTAGGAAAGTCAAAGAAATAAACTATGTGGAATGATGTTTTGATGGCATTGCACAGGGGGCGTGCACCTCGTACGGGAATCACCGAACTATTTTCCCTGTGAATAGCGCGTGGGTGTGTCCCGCCTCAGGTCATTATCAGATAATGAAGTGAGACGGAAAGACTGTACCCCTTCTTGGTTTCATATGGATTACATAAACTCAGAATAAGTAGACAAAAAAAGTAGACAGCTCAAGCTTTCCATAGATATGTTTCTCATCTCTGTGTGTCAAGTATTCACTGAGTTTTGGTTCATTTTAGTGACGCGTTTCAAACAGATATGCTCGGAGACTGAGACGGCTGAAAGCACACCCTGTATATTTACTTTATTTTACAAAAGCACAATGATTTGTTGATATTGTGAGTGTACAAAAATAAAAATAGACCCTTTTTACAGATTCAAATGATGTATTGCTGTTATGTGTACGATTAAAAAAGACAGAGCATTTTAAGTTCTTTTCGCTGTTATCATTAAAAACTGCAAGTGGGGGCACCGGTGGGACCGTCGACCGCAAAGGGTTAAGACCATTGTCACCACCACAGCATCTGTTCTGAATCGTATTAAAACCCCCAAGAGACTATTTTTCAGGTTTGGACCTGTGAGTAGTATGTCATTCAGGCAGACCCCCGTTATCTCGCACTAGAATCAAATATGCGATGCTGTGGGGTGCACAAAGGACATGGCACAACCCAGTTGTTTTCCTCATCTTGGTAAAAGTCTCTCTCCATTATCTGTAGGAAAGCTTGATCCTCGGTTGAGGGTGCGAGTTTCTCATCATCCTTGGTGTGGTGGTAGACAGTCTGTCCTATGGTGTTGTTCTGCATTGGTGCAGCTGCTTGTTGAAGGCCATGGGCCAAGTGGTAACCACTTGGAGCTGACTAAATCTTTCACTTTGATGGTGTTCTGACAAGGTGAGAGAAAACTTTCTCCAGGATGGTTGTTCTAAATGTATTCACTGATGGCTGGCTTATGAGCACCCCCTAGACAGACATCACCCACGTTGACCCATCCTAATGCCAGTCTCTGGGCAAAGAAAGCATTGGCTGGCCCATTGGCCCATTGTCCTGTTTGTACACCTTGTATGTTTGGATAATATCCGGTATCCCAGCAGTAATAAGGCCTGTGCTTTGGAGTCAAGAGGAGGAATCTTGGCAGCAATGCACTTGAGATACGCATGGGATTAGGCAAACTCTGGAGTTGTGATCTCAGCCCAAATCAGGCAACATGTTGCACTCATTAAGGGAGGGGAGAAGTAGGCTTGAGCGTCCATCTGTTGACCCTACATTGAAGTTATTTGCCCTTTGCTGTTTCTGACACTCCTGCACACATCTTGAGAGTGTATGGAGCAACGTTATTCATGGTGATATTGAACATGTCGAAAAAAGTGGGCCTAGCCAGTGATCTGTTACTCTGATCATCCATAATTGCATATGTCTTAATTTTTCTCTCAGGCTGGTCTCTGGGGTAGATGTTAACAATTTATATTTTTGCACAGGAGCACCCTGCCTCGTTTCCACAGACCTGTGTACACATAGATGTAGTGATGGGCAGAGTTTGTCATCTCATCTTAATCCCAACCATGGGCAGAAACAGAGCTCATGGTGTTGGTTTTCCATGGCCCTGTACCTGCATGGAGTGCAGCTATATGTTTCTCATTGCTACATTCTGAACATTTGTTTTTCCCTTACAGCTCCTTACAGTCTAGAGAAAGCACAGGTCCAGAAACAGATGTTGTTTTCCTAGAGGTAAGCTATTCATTCCTCTAAAGACTTTTCCCTAAAGGCCCTACACTTTTTAAGGGGATGAAGCTTCTTATGGATAGGGCACTGTTTGTTAGGGGCCTCATTGGAGGTGTCTGTACTTTCTCTTTGTGCTGGGTTTTCTACCTCCATCTTCTGAACTGAGATCAGCAGTTTCATCCTTCCGTGCTTTTCTGGGCCATACTCTTCTAAGGAGTGAACTGGTGTCCTAAAATTTGGGTCATTTCTCAGCCTGGCTTCATCTTGTATGACATTACAGAAAAAGGAGAATGAAGGCAGAATGTCAGTTTCTCCATGATAGGAGCTATGCCTCACACCATATTGAGATACAGTAAGCCAGGTAAGTAGCCCTCACTTCTTGCTGCCTCCACCTCTGGAAGGAGGTCTCATCACCAAGCCACTTTGTAAACAAGTCTAGCTCTTCACTGGTTTTAAGTTAAGCCCCTCAGTAGCCTTGGAAAATGAGACTCTTCATGCCCAGTTGTCCTCTGGCTCGTAACTGAACCATGTTAACCCCCCTGTGACTAGGTCTCGCTTGGCCAGGTACCTTGCAAAGCCAAAGAGGTCAGAGTACTCTTGAAGAGATATGTGTGGCTGGGCTGATGGACTGCCTGCTTTGATGCTGTTGTATGGCTGTGAGACATGTAGGATCTGAAGTGAACAGGCAAAGAAAGCAAAGAAGCCATAAAGCTAGGAATCTGCTCCCAAACTTTGCAGATCCCAAGTTAATTACCGCTTGTTTACTGATTGCTGGATTTCAGCTGTCCTGTGAACAATCAGGAATTGATAGGACATCCCTGACCAGAGGACGAACCCTCTCAGCCAAGAGGAACCTCTGTCAAACTTATTGATCTAGGCCGTTGGACAAGACCAGATGGCTCACCCAACACGATGGTAAATCTGATAACTACAGGAAATGGGGGGGGGGACTCACCCAAGGACCCTCATGGAATGAGACCTTTGTTCTCCCCAGGAACACAAAGTTCACCACCCTTCACACATTCCACAGAACCCAGCTTTAACAGACTACATAAGGCTATTTTATATCTCCTGTAAGGACAATGACTTTTAAGATGATGCACCATACTTTGGAAACTTGTGGCCTCTTTTAATGTCATTCTGTATATGTATCATGCTTATAGCCACCAGGTCATTATGATGCTAATTTAACAGCGATCATAGTGTTCGTAAGTGTATCAATAACAGCAGCTATGTCGTGTTTGGTATGTGTGTGATCACTATTGAATTTCCTAAGGGTTGGTATAACATAAAGTTGAGTACGATGTATTACATGCATGTTACCAAATTCCTTACCAAAGTTTTAACTTAACCTTGTGCAAAGTTTGGAAAGCACATAACTCAGAGACCAGAATGTTAATTAGTGTCAGAGGAGGAGAATATAGTTTACACCCTGCCCCAAGATCCTGCTGATTGGAGAAAGCACTTTGGGGTCAGCCCAACTGGAAAGGGATAAAACCCCCTGACACAAAGGAAACTCTGAGTCTCATCCAACAACCCATCTCTGCAAGAGTCTCATCCACTACAGCTCTGCAAGAGTCTCATCCAACCATCTCTGCAAGAGTCTCCTCCACTACAGCTCTGCAAGAGTCTCATCCAACACATCCTTGCGAGAGCCCATCAACATCTTCAGGAAGTCTCTACCAACATCTTCAAGGAGTTCTCTTCAACTAACAACCCAAGAGAGTCTCCCTCCACATCTGAAGGAAGTCTCATCAACCAAGAGCTTTAGAAGTTCATCACGAGGAGATCACACTTGCTCCGAGACTCCGCATCCAGACTGGTTCCTGCAAAACCTCCAACTCTCGCCTTCGCACCGCTGTGAACCACTCATCAAAGTTTTGCAACCCGCCTACGAGACTCCGCCAGGTTCGTGCCTCACTCTGTTTATCAGCCCATTGGTCTTTCGAGACGCTACATAAGGCCAACCAGACCACCGACCAATCAACATCGCCGGAAACTCCTTCCAAACAACAACGCAACGAGGGAATCCCTGGCAACACAAACGCAAGTATAGTACCTCCAGATTCTCGCTGAACTGGTGCAGTTAATACAAGTTTAAAGCCCTTCTAAACGAAGCGAATGTTAAATCAAACTGATAAGTTGATGGTTCGTTCAGGTCATGGTCTGAAAAC
>CM040984.1:21237810-21251672 GCA_022985145.1 Pangasius djambal | reverse complement strand
GTTTGTTCTGACTTGTGTTGCAGGAAGAAAGACTCCACCCTGCTAGTCATTCTCCCTCAGTCAGACCACAAGTCATCAACACACTCCTCTAGAGGTTCACAGTCACAGTCACTGAAACAACACTTAGCTGTCCACTACACCTAGGCCCCAATACAGTGTAAAGATCTGTGTCAGTCTCGTCAACGCCAGGTTCCCCCACAGTGCGTCAACATGCCTCAAATCACAGATACCGTGACCCACTGGGAAGAATTAGAGGCATGGCTGAGCATTGCGACGAACCGCCTCACACCCAAAGCCTTCGAATTATTATTATTACTACTAATTCTCATAAGACTCCTGACACACGATCCAAGACACTAGGGTCTCTGTCACTGATGTGGTGTTGTGGTGGACTGTACTGTACACCAGGGACTGGTGTGTTGAGATTAAACACATGAATATGAGTGGTGTTGAACTGGCACTGCATGCTGTGAAGCTGTAGCAGCTACAACATTAATGTGACGTGGTGGTACACTGGTGTTCGCATCAGCAGTCATAGGAGCTGTATTGGTTGTCTTTAGGGTATTGTGTTAGGGCAAAGATCAGTTGCAGGAGTGTCAAAGTGAAAGTGAAGTGACTTGTGGCCAAGTATGGTGACCCACACTCGGAATTTCTGCTCTGCATTTAACCCATCCAAGTGCACACACACAGTAGTGAACACACACCCAGAGCAGTGGGCAGCCTTTTTTGGCAGTTGGGGGTTTGGTGCCTTGCTCAAGGGTCTCACCATTGAGGGTGGAAGAGAGCGCTGGTCATTCACTCCCCCCCACCTACAATCCCTGCCGGACCTGAGACTCGAACCCACGACCTTCATGGGTTAAAAGTCAGACTCTCTAACAATTAGGCCACGACTGCCCCAGGAGTGTCACAGCTGCACTGCTTGTGTGTGTGCAGGAAGGGTTGAATGGATGTCACAGATTTTATGGCTATAAAGCCTGTACTGCTAGGGTTTTGTGATGTTCTGCTATAGGTTGCGTTAGGAGCACGTAAGAAGTCTCTGTACTGACCCTCTAGATGTGGGCTGTGGGGGGCTTGCATTATAGGCTGAGGAACAGCTGTGTCATGCGAAGTGGTGTTGCCCTGCTTGTTGTTGCATTTGTCTTCAATAAAGACTTTGGTGCATTATAAAGATTAAAGAGATTGCGTCCCACTGTTGCTCAAGTTACTACTATCATCAAGGAATGCCACAGCCTTCAGTATGTTACCCTCAGCAAGAGTCACCTCTGCTTTTTCCCCTTGTCTTTAATGCTTTTAACTGCATCTAAGTGTGTTTCTTCTACTTTTAATTGTGTTTGTTTCATTCTGACTTTACTCTCCTTTTAGTCGAACGTTGTTCTGGCCCACTCAGCCTCTGCCCTGGCGTATGCTTAAACAGCCGCCCGGCTATGTGATGATTTGTATGAACATTCTGAAAACTTTGAGGTGTTGGACCAGACTGACCTGACCTCCCAGTTCTCATCTGCCCATCTTCATGTTGCTGTCTCAATCTCCTTGAAAGTTGGTGTTTGCATCAGCTTTTCTTTTTCGTTCTACTGCCTTCACTACTTCCCCTGCATAGCTATGCAGGCAGCTAACTCTTCCACCAGTAAAAATGAATTTTTGTGTCAAATGTTTCAACCTCCTTGACTTTAATAGATGAACTGGGTGAAAACTGAAAGACACAGCAAGAATAAAGCCTTCCATGAATATACATGAAATTTCACATACTTCCATTCCATGAATGACACAATTCAAATGCATAAGTCTTGTATTATCCATTTACTGTAACCAATGAGGCAAGCTAAACTAGAAGCTAAATGGTATAAAATGCATTAGCCTCATATTAACCTCATATTTCTACACGGCATGCTAATGCCAAACAAAAAATGCCAGTCTGTTAAAAAGATGGTAAGTTTTACCGTGCTGCAAACTCTGTTTTTTAACCCTTTAAATTCTCAGTGACAATGTTAAACATTAGACAACTTAAGAAATAAAATGCTTCACAGGTGAACTTACAGGCTATGACCCCAAGTGAGTGAACAAAGGAGATAACAGCTGTAATGGCAGCAGCAACAAGTAAACAAGATGACCTCATGTCAACATACTTCCTACTTCCTTCAGAGGTCAAAGGTTGTACAGTGTTCCCATGGAAACATGATACAAAATTACTAGGTAGTATTTTTTATTTAAACTGCAAAGTAAAAGTCTCTGCAACCAGGAGGCATAACATATAGTATACAGGGTGTCCCAAAAGTCTGCCTACATAGGGGACTATGGCCCAATCCCATTTCTACCCCTTAGCCCTTCCCCTTTCCTTGTCTTGATTCTCTTTTGGTTGGAGGGGTAGGGGTAAGGGGAAGGGCCAGATAGCCCTTCAAACAAAGATTTTTCGGGACCACACTTCAAATGAAGGGGTATGAATTATCTCAGCATAAACCGGCTACAGCGGCAACATGGCTGCCCGAGCAAACAAAAAGACCCACAAATGTAAGCATTATTGACATTAATAAAGATTTTAACAAACATAAATCATTTGTTTTATGTTACATTCAATCTTGTGTTCATATTTACGGTGATGTTATTCAAAGAAATATGCAAAAAGATCGCTAAAGTTTGCTAACGTCATATCATTACAGACTGCACGATAGTACCACAACATATTTTCATGTCTGATCAGGGCTGTAACCACCGAAGACATTGAGGGGGGCTAGTCCCCCCAATAATTAGAAATCGCTGAACTTTTTTCTCAGGGGTGTAAAATAGAATTGGGATTGGGCCTATGTATGCCAGCACTATGGCCCAATCCCAATTCTATTTTATACCCCTTCACCTACCCCTTCCCCTTGTCCCTTGAAACAGAGTGTCAAGAGACAGAGGTGAAAATATACCCCTAAGAATTGAGACACCACTACTATACCGTTACACGTCATCATACATCATCTAGGTCCTAATTCTCTCTCTCGAATTGGCAATATTTGAGAAAAAAGTTTAGTGATTTCTAATTACCCCTTCACATGCACACACGAAATGGAGGGGTAGGGGAAAGGGGAAGGGGTAGAAATGGGATTGGGCCCAAGTCAGTTGTGCCTTCATCAGTGAATGTTTGTGGACATCCATGTCTCGGTTGGTCTGCAACACTTCCAATCTTTTTTGGAAGGGGCTGCTACAAAATATTTTGAGGGAGGGGACCACCAACCACTCTTAATATATGTACCTTAATTAATACTGAATCAAGATAGAAGCTTTAAGGAAATATACTGTTTGCACAAAATCCAAGTAACCACACAGATGGGGTTTAAATTATTATTGGAAAGTAGAAAATGGCATGAACAATAAGGGCAAATAAAAAAACAAGCAAACAAAAGAAATCAGCAGGCTCAAAAACTTGTATAAATGGACCCATTTGGCATCAAAGCAACAACACAGCAAAAGGTGTGAATTATAGATGAAAAGTAAACCTGCACATTGTCCAATGTGGACGCGAATGTAGTTTGATGAATGACTATTGTACTTATTGTTGATGATGTTGTTGAAGATGATGATGATGAAGATACAAAGGTCAATGAAAAATCAATGGTTGTCCAAACAAATCACCATCCACCATGTGCTTCCAAGCAAACATTTCTGACTTGAGCATATAATCCCAAGGAGTCCACGATAGGGTGTGAAGTAGCAATCTTAGCATAGGAATGCTTCCCGTATTCACACAATGAGCATACCAGTAGTAAAACTACCAATATAAAAGAGTCCTTATTGATTGAGCTTGAAACACACACATTTCTCAATCTGGACTCTTCAGCATTGCAGGTAGCATTAAAAAGAAGGCCATGCTTCCTCCTAACCAAACAATACTCTCCCTCTTCTTCTTTCTTGGTGTTTTAATGGCGGATGGCATACAACTTTTGGGTGCATTACCGCCACCTTCTCTTTATTTTCCTTGAAGTCATCACTCAGTATCTTTCTTTCCTTGCCATACCTTGGACGGTTCATTATAACATGTTCTACATTTTCCTCTTGATTACAATATTCACATTTTCCTGTTTCATGTCTCCCTATTTTCTTCAAACTGCTATTAAGAGCAGTATGCCCAAATCTAAGCCTTGAGACTATAGTTTCCTCATGTCTATTTCTTCCTACTATTCTATATTTACCAACAATTCTTTGAATGCTGTTCTTTCTTCTTCCCAAAATTTCTGCCATCTATTCTTCACATGTTGTTTGATTAAACACTTCACTCTTACCATATTTTATCTGCATATCTATGTCTACTTTCTTTGTTGCTTCCTTTGCATATTCATCTTCCAACTCATTTCCTTTTACTCCCACATGCGCTGGTATCCAACAGAAAGCTACATATATTCCCATCATCTGGATCCTATATACTGTTTGAAGAATCTTAATCATTATGTCTGCTCTGCTCTCTGAACTTGAATCAGAACATATGAGTGTCCGCATTGGCTTATTTTCCTCCACCCATTTCAATGCCAGTAAAATTGCAATCATTTCACCAGTATATATTGACAGACTATCTGTGATTCTTTTACTGACTTTGACATTAAATTCTGGGATACTGAATGCCACACCTACTTTGTCTTCCATATTTTTCAATGCATCAGAATATATTTGAACATAACCATAATAATTTTCATGAATGTACTTATGTGTTATTTGAGCATTTGATTTTAACTCATCCTTATTTTCCTTACTTGGAATGTAAGGAACAATGTCATATCTACCGTAGGTTGAGATATTATCCACAGAGGGATTGTTGACCATGGAACTGTAGGGCTTATTGGAGTTTCACCAATTTCCATTTCTTTTACCACTCTAGGCACTTCCCATCCAAAACTTTTGATTTCTTTCTTTCCTTTTTCCCCAGAAAGGTTTTAGAACTACCCTAGCTGGGTGTTCTTGACTATGTCCTATTATATTGACCCAATATCTTAGTGACAGTTCAATTCTTCTAAGATCTAAAGGCATTTCTCCCATTTCAACCTGCAAGGCTGCAGTTGGTGTAGATCTCATCACCCCCGTACATAATCTTAATGCCTTGTACTGAACTTTATCCACCTCTTTTAACACAGTATTAGCAGCAGATTGATACATCATACTCCCATAATCAAATACAGATCGTATCAAACCCGTATATATACTTCTCAGGGCCATCCTCTCAGCCCCCCATTCTTTCCCCACTAAATATCTCATAACATTCATTACCTTTTTACATTTATCAACAATTTTTTGAAAAATTTAAAACATGATACTCTTTCTATTTCTTGCCCATATAATTTCAATTTTACCTCTTTACTAATCCTACATTTTGAAAAGAATAAAGTTTTTGTTTTTTCAACAGAGAATCTAAAACCCCACTTATATGACCACCTTTCTACTTCTGTGATTGCTTCTTGCACTTTTCTTACCATAAACTCTATATTCCTCCCTCATTTCCAGATTGCACCATCATCTGCATAAAGAGAAATTCCTATCCCTTTTTCAATACTTAAAAACACATCATTAATCATAATGAAGAATAATAAAGGACTAATTATACTTCCTTGTGATGTTCCATTTTCTACATTTATTATCTCTGAAAATTCTTTCCCAATCTTTACTTGAATAGATCTTCCAAATAGAAAATATTTTATCCATCTTGTCATTTTTCCTTTAACTCCTGCTTTTCTCAATTTAATTATTAACCCTTCTTTCCACATCATATCATAAGCTTTCTCAATGTCAAAAAATACTGCCACTACACTTTCTCTATTAGCCTGAGCTCTTCGTATTTCATGTTCCAGACATACTGTAGGGTTCATAGTACATCTACTTTTTCTAAATCCACTTTGATAATTACAAATATTCCCTTTAGTTTCCATAAAATATGTTAATCTCTGGTTTATAATTTTTTCCATTACCTTACTTAAGTGCGAAGTAAGAGAAATTGGCCTGTAATCATTTGGCCTTTTACCTTCTTTCCCAGCTTTAGGTATTGGAACTACTACAGGTTCTTTCCAGCAACTAGGTAGTTGTCCCTTTTCCCATACCTTATTATATAACTCTAAAAGTATACTTTTTGATGATTCACTTAAGTTTTTTAACATTATATAGCATACCTGATCTTTACCCGGCACTGATAACCTAGTACTTCTTAATGCACTATTTAATTCTCCTATTGTTAATGGCAAATTAAGTGTATCATCCACCTCTTCATCTTCCATAATTAATTCTCTGTATCTTAATGCTGTTTCATCTCGTCCTTTCCTCCCTTCTTCGCTGATATTCTCCGAGCTATGGATTTTGACAAATGTTTTCATAATCATTTCCGTTTTCTCCTTCTCTGTCACCGCTGTGCCTTCATTATTTATTAATATAGGATATCTAAACTCTCTCCTAATTCCATTCATTTTCCTTATCATACCTCATACCTTATAAATATCTGTTTCTAGTCCCACTGAATCACAAAACGATCTCCAATATTCCCTTTTTGCTGTTTTAATAGTTCTTCTTACCTTTGCCTGCATCTTTTAAAACTTGATTAAATCTTCAAAATTGTGTGTTCTTTTAAGTATTTTAAAAACTTTGTTCCTTTCTTTTATTACTTTCTCACATTCTTCCGTTCACCATGGGACAATCTTTTTTCTGCTATTCCCTAAACGTCTTGGAATTGATTGTTTTGCTGCTTCTGTTATAACTCCACTAACTACTCGATTTAATTCCTCTATTTCCTCATCTACATTAATTACTCCCATCAGTTCATCACTTATCTCCCTGAATTTCACCCAGTCTGCTTTACTAAATACCCATCTTTCTGACCCATTTGACTCATTTATTTCGTTTCTTATACCTATTTCTATAAAATCTTTATTAACTTCCCACCAACATAATCCTGCTATAGCTTCCGATACAACTGTAATATGAACTGCCGTTTCCTTCCCATTTACCACATTTATTCTTGTACCATCTCCATTGTTTACACATACAAAATTTTTTAGTTCCATTAATTCCTCTATTACTTCCCCATTTGAATCATTATAACAATCCCACAACGTATTATGCCCATTAAAATCTCCACAACAAATAACCTTACCCTCTAAATTTATTGCAAGTTCCTCTAAGTTTTCCAATGTTAGTTTCTTACAAGGATTATAATAATTTACTATTTTAATATTTCCTTCATTTGTCCAAACTTCTACTATTATAAATTACAATTCATTTCCTTTTACTATTACATTATAATGCACATTCTGTTTGATAAAAAATACCTTGCTATTATAAAATCTAAAGATGGTTTCAACCACGTTTCTTGGATGCAAATTATGTCCGGTTTTATTTCTAAGTCATTGATAAAACTTTTGAATTCCTGTCCATTTGCCAATAGACTTCTTGCATTCCATTGAATTATATACATTTACTCTATCCAATTTGGCTTGAAGATTTTCCTTCCGACTCAAATCTTCTGGTAATTTGTTACCAAGAGAGGTTTCTGACTGATAAGAATTTCTCAGCACCTTTTGTAATAACTTTAATCTTCTCTGTTTTATGTTTTGATAACATATGCTATAAACAAAATCAAATTTTCTGTGTTCATTGATACCTCTTTTGGGTTTCTCCCATTATCCAGGGTTCTTACATCCTTGTCTGTCCTCTCCTTTGTTTTTCCTTCTTTTAACTGCCTCTGTATAACATATTATTCTTTGTTTTAATTTGTTGGACCTCCACCACTCTTTTCCTTACTTCACACCTTCCATATGTTACACTATGATCTCCACCACAGTTACAACATGCTGCCTTCACATTTTCCCTACATTCCTCATACCTATGCTCTCCCACACATTTTGCACATCTTTGTTTTCCTCTGCACACTACAGCAATATGTCCATATCTCTGACATTTGTAACACCTAAGAGGTGGTGGAACATATTCTCTGACATAGTACCTCATGTATCCTATTTTAACCCTTTCTGGAAGTTTTTCATCTTGAAAGTCAATTAACACAGACAAACTGGCAATTCGTTTTCCATTTACTGTTTTATTTAATCTCACATTTGCCACTATTCCTCCTAGAATATTCTTTTTGATGTTGTCCAAATCCTCTTCGACTGGAATACCCCATATTACTCCCCGTGTCCCCGTTTTTCCATGTATTACTTTTTTATCCACTACAGTCTTCTTGCATATACTTCCAATAAATAACGCTTTATTCCTTGTTTGTTCCTCTGTCTTACATTTGATCAATATATTCCCGTCATAAAGGATTTTTGCCATTTCTATCTCTCCCAACTTCTCTAATAGCCTTTAGGGCAGTGGTGGATCAGTGGTTAAGGCTCTGGGTTACTGATCAGAAGGTTGGGGGGTTCAAGCCCCAGAACTGCTAAGCTACCACTGTTGGGCCCTTGAGCCAGGCCCTTAACCCTCTCTACTCCTAGAATGCTGTATCATGGCTGAACTCAGCAAACTGGGATATGTGAAGAAAAGAATTTCATTGTGCTGTAATGCATATGTGACAAATAAAGGCTATTTTTTCTTCTTCTGCTTGCCTTTGGCATTGCTTCTGAAAATTTCAATTCAATTCAATTCAATTTTATTTGTATAGCGCTTTTAACAAAGGACATTGTCACAAAGCAGCTTTACAGAAATAAATGGATTCACAAAATATATATTGTAAATATTTGAATTTGTCACTGTGAACTTATCCCTAATGAGCAATCTAGTGGTGACGGTGGCAAGGAAAAACTCCCTGAGATGATATGAGGAAGAAACCTTGAGAGGAACTAGCCTCAAAAGGGAACCCATCCTCATCTGGGTGCAACGGATAGTGCGATTATAAATAAATCCCTTCTATTATTGTGTACTATAAGGACAAATAGTGCAATTGTGCAACCAATAAATTCACCACAGTTTTTGCAAGAAGTCCAGGTGGTTAAAATCTATCCACTGTCCACTGATGGAGTCCTGAGTACGAAGCTGCTCGTGGCAACCGCAGCCCCAAAGCCACTACAGCAATCGCAGTCCCAAGCCATTACAGTACAGCTCCCCATATGTGATCGCCAAGCCATCTCCACAGCCCCCATGTGGCACCATCCCCAGCAATCCAAACGGTTCTTCAGGCCTTCCATATGGGGCCACCCCCAGCAGCATCGAGCGAGCTGAACATTTCCAATGCAGAAAGGTGTAGGACATTAGAGAAGGATTGTTGGGAGTCACCTGTCATATGGATGATGTACTTACCTGGGGAGGAATTCGGGATGAACATGATGCACGTTTGACAGGTGAAGTGAATAACATTGATTATCTCGTTACAGTGGCTCCTGTCAAGGGGTGAGATATGTTAGGCAGCAACTGAACAGTCAGTTCTCAAAGTTGATGTGTTGAAGGCAGGGAAAATGGGTAAGCATAAGGATCTGAGCCACTTTGACAAGGCCCAGATTGTGATGACTAGATGCATCTCCAAAATGACATGCCTTTTGGGGTGTTCCTGGTGAGCAGTGGTTAGTACCTACTAAAAATGGTCCAAGGAAGGCCAACCGGTAAACCAGCAACAGGGTTATGGACATCCAAGGCTCGCTGATGCACGTGGGGAGCGAACACTAGCCCATCTGGTCTGATCCCAAAAAAGAGCTACTTTAGCACAAATTGCTGAAAATTTTAATGCTGGCTATGATAGAAAGGTGTCAGAACACACAGTGCATTGCAGCTGGCTGCGTATGGGGTTGTGTAGCCACAGACCTGTCAGAGTGCCCATGCTGACCTCTGTCCACTGCCAAAAGTGCCTACAATGGACAGGTGAGCATCAGAACTGGCCACGGAGCAATGGAAGAAGGTGGCCTGGTCTGATAAATCACATTTTCTTTTACATCATGTGGAAGGCCGGGTGCATGTGCATCGCTTACCTGGGGAAGAGATGGCACCAGCATGCACTATGGGAAGAACGCAAGCTGGCGGAAGCAGTGTGATGCTCTGGGCAATGTTCTGCTGGGAAACTTTGGGTCCTGGCATTCATGTGGATGCTATTTTGACACATACCACCTACCTAAACATTGTTGCAGACCAGGTACACCCCTTCATGGCAACAGTATTCCCTAATGGAAGTGACCTCTTTCGGCAGGATAGCGCGCCCTGCCACACTGTAAAAATTGTTCAGGAATGGTTCGAGGAACATGACAAAGAGTTCAAGGTGTTGAGTTGGCCTCCAAATTCCCAAGATCTCAATCCAATCGAACATCTGTGGGGAGTGCTGTCCATCAAGTTCAATCCATGAGGTCTTGTGGAGTCCTTGCCTTGACAGGTCTGAGCTGTTTTGGTGCCACAATGGGGATCTACACAATATTGGGCAGGTGGTTTTAATGTTATGCCTGATCGGTGTATCATCTCAGCTGATGGAATCAGACCAGACTCTGGGAAAACTGAGGCTATGAGGAAAATGCAGCCACCCTCAAACGTCAGTGAGGTAAGAAGTTTTCTGGAGATAGAGATGGTGGTGGGAAATTTATCCCACAACTTGCTATGAAAGACAAACCGCTTAGAGACTTATTGTCGAAGCAAAATCACTGGGACTGGGGAACAGAGCAGGACAAAGCTTTTAGAGAGTTAAAAGAAGAGCTGTCATCTACTCCTGTGTTAGCGATGTTCGATCCTGGAAAAGAAATGCTGGTCCTTGAGGTGTCTGTAGATGCTTCATCATTTATGGAGACCTGTGACATATGCTTCATGCTCTCTTACTCCTCTAGAGCAGTGTTATGCTCAAGTTGAAAAGGAAGCACTAGGTCGAACATGGGCATGTGAACACTTCAAAGATTTCCTTACTGGAAAACAGTTCAATATGGAAACAGATCAGCCTCGGAACACAATCATTGGACTCCTTACATCCGAGAAGTCAACATTTCAGGATGAGACTGATGAAGTATTCTTATTCAATGGTGCATGTTCCAGGGAAGAATTTAGGGACTGCTGATGCACTCTTATGCAAACCTGTAAAAACAAGGCACAACAGTGGCAATGCAGAGTTGCTAGAAGACACAAACATTTATGTGTTCATGCTCATGAACAACCTACCTGCCAGCAGTTCCTACCTCTCTAAACTAACACTTGAAACCAGACAGTGTCTGTGAGCAGGTTAAAAAAATTTGTATGAAGAGGTGGCCTGATAAAACACAGTGCGAGGGTCCACTAAATCTGTCCTGGGCTGAGCGAGCTTTCTCCACAGTTCATAATGGAGTACTTCTGAAAGATTCCAAGCTTGTAATTCCATCTGCACTCAGAAACCATGGTCTGGAAAAGCTCCATGAAAGTCATCAGGGAATAGTTAAATGCAGGAAACAAGCATGCCAGTCCATATGGTGGCCTGGACTCAGTTAACAACTAAATGATGTGGTATAGAGATGCAGAATCTGCATAGAGCAATGAGTGAATCCGAGAGAACCACTCATTACCACAGAGCTTCCAGAAAGACTGTGGTAAAAACTTGGAGCAGATTTGTTCATGCTGAAAAATAGAACATATTTGCTATTATTCGAGATATGTGGAAGTTGTCACAGACCTGTCACAGACTAAATCATCAGATGTTATTGAACATCTCAAATCAATCTTCGCGAGACATGGCACACCCTAGACGTTGAGTATGGGCAGATAATGGGCCACAATTCAACAAGTATGACATGCATCATAGAGTCAGAAAACTGCAGCCTGGATGTGAAGCCTGGGTGACTGATGTCAAAACCCCTGGGACCATTGTAAAAGACCATAGTACTCCATGATCATATGTGGTAGATGTTCTACACGGTTCTCTTTGGCGGAACAGACATCACCTGATACCTTTCCCATCTCTGGAGAATGGAAGCTGTATTAAACCTGAGATTATTCAAGAACTACCCACTGCATCCACACCAATGTCTCCTGTGTGGGTGCAGCCTGAGATACAAAGAACGTGGTTTGGAAGAGCCATGATTAAACCAAACAGGCTAAACTTGTAGAAAATCAAGAAGTGGAAAAAACATTGATGTTGTTTAACAGGAGACATATCTGTATTTTCTTTTTTGAAAAGTTACATGCAGTTACAACAATTCTGACCATTTTTCTTGATATTTTGAAATATCAGCTCAGACAACAAGCAGTATTAAGTCCAGTACAATGTTATGTAACCACAATATGTCACATTGAAATTCATGTCTTGGGCTGTAAATATGCTTAAAAACAACAATGCCATTTGAGGGCAATAGTAAATATACAGTATATATATAGATATATATATATATATATATATATATATATATATATATATATATATATATATATATATATATATATATATATATATATATATATATATATATATATATATATATATATATATATATATATATATATATATATATATATATATATATATATGTATGTGATTTTTCCTTTATACACCACCACAATGTATTTGAAATAAAACAATCAAGATGTGATCGATGTGTAGACTTTCAGCTTTATTTTAAGGGTTCACAAAAATATGATATTTACCATTTAGGAATTACAGCCATTTTAAGCAAAGTACTACCATTTTCAGGGTCTCAAAGGTATTTGGACAACTGACTGACTAGAAGTTAATTGACCAGGTGTGGTCCATTCCACCATTACTTCAAGAAAAATGAAGCAGATAAAAGGTCTGGAGTTGATATCAGGTATTGAGTTGGCATTTGGCAGCTGTTTGACTGGAGCTACCAATAAGAAGTCCAAGGAGATCTCAATGCAAGTGTAGGAGGTCATCATTAAGATGAAAAAACAAACGTGACCTATCAGAGAGATAGAAAAAACTTTAAGAGTGGCCAAATCAACAATTTGGTACATTTTTAAAAAGAAGGAATTCACTGGCGAGCTCAACTGCATTCAAAAGGCCTGGAGGACCATGAAAGACAACTAAAGTGGATGATTGCAGAATCCTTTCCTTGGTGAAGAAAAATCACTTCACAGCATCAACAGAAGTCAAGAATACTCTGGAGAAGGTAGGCGTATCATTGTCAAGATCTACAATCAAGATACGCCTTCATGAATGTAAATACAGAGGGTTTACAACAAGGTGCAAACCACTGGTAACATTCAAGAACAGGAAAGCCAGATTACACTTTGCCAGAAAACATCTAAAAAAGCCTCCCATGTTCTGGAATAAGATTCTCTCTGCTCACATTCAGCCAAATGCTACAAAACTGATAGGACGCCGCTTCACAGTACAGGTGGATAATGACCCTAAACATACTGCGAAAGCAACTCAAGACTTTTTCAAGGCAAAGAAATTGAAATATTCTTCAATGGCCAAGTCAGTTGCCTGATCTCAACCCAATAGAGCATGCTTTTCACTTAATGAAGACAAGACTGAAGGCAGAAAGAACCACAAACAAGCAGCAACTGAAGGTGGCTGCAGTGAAGACCTGGCAAAGCATCTCCAGGGAGGAAACTCAGTGAAAACTTGGTGATGTCCATGGGCTCCAGACTTCAGGCAGTCATTGACTGCAAAGGATTTTCATCCAAGTATTAAAATTATGGTTATATTTACAATTATGTCACTTTGTCCAAATACCTTTGAGCCCCTGAAAATGGAGGTACTTTGCTTAAAATGGCTGTAATTCCTAAAAGGTATATGCCATATTTTTGTGGAACCTCTTAAAATAAAGCTGAAAGTCTACACTTCGATCACATCTTGATTGTTTTATTTCAAATCCATTGTGGTGGTGTATAAAGGCAAAATTACAAATACTTCTGGACCTGACTGTGTATATATATATATATATATATATATATATATATATATATATATATATATATATATATATATATATATATATATATATATTTTGTTTTTTTTTTTT
>CM040984.1:21194485-21237710 GCA_022985145.1 Pangasius djambal | reverse complement strand
TATATAAAATTAATTGAGAGAGCAGAGGAAGCAGCACCTTAATTGAAGACATCTTGAAAACCAAATTTTCTATGGCATCACTCCACCCCATTGTTGATTATTTTCCTATAACATCAGGCCTCATTGTATTTTATTCCTTATTTATTATACTAGATTATAAAATGCTTACAAAGCAAAGTTGATGGTCAAGGTTTTGGAATGTCTAATCGTTTAGAGTCTTGTGTGAACATAGAAAAAAATCATTCAAATTGCTTCAGTTGGATGTTGACTGCCAAGTGACCCATGCGATGTTTAGGTTTTTGACTTTTACTGTTGTTGGAGCAGTGCGGTTTGGCTAAAGTCTGTAACTGGACCTTGATTTTAACAATAATTTTTAGCAGAGCTGAATTTATTCTTAAGCATTAAACAGAGTAAAATCTAGGGTCCCATTTGCACTGCACAAGCCTTTTCCATCTTAATAACACTAACTGATAGTGACATCCCTTACCAGCAGGTATCAGCAAATTCTCCACTTCAAATATATGTGAAGTGTATAATAGTGCCTTTTGAATCAAACACATCATGCTGTGTGTATGTGTGTGTGTGTGTGTGTTTGAACCATCCCTGCTTCATTGCTGTAAGAACTAAACTCTTGCCCTTAAAAAGTACTGTTTTCATTTATCTATAGTATCAGTATCTATAAACACAAAGCAACTGGTCCAGAATCCTTATCAGGCAAATGTTTTGCAAAAGTTTCTGCTATCTCTCTGATAGGTCGGTTTTGTTTTTCAGCCTAATGATGGCATCTTTCACTTGCATTGACACCTTTTTGGACCAAATAGTGAGAGTTCCCATGAACAGCTGCCAAATGCAAATTCAATGCTTGCAATCAACTCTAGACATTTATTTCCTTAATTTGTCATGAAATAACAAGGAAACAGGCCACACCTGGACATTAAACTGCTTATCATTCAATTGTCCAATTACTTTTGAGCCTGTGAAATTAGAGAAACTATGTAAAAAAAAAATGGCTGTAATTCCTAAACGGTTCATGCAATATTTTTGTTAAACCCCTTGAATTAAAGCTGAAAGTCTACAATTCAATCACATCTTGATTGCTTCATTTCAAATCCACTGTGGTGGTGTACAGAGGCAAAAATTACAAAAATTGTGTCACTGTCCATTTACTTATGGACCTGACTGTATATACACAATCATTATGTAGACACAGATCATAATCATAAATAGGTAAGGGAAGGCAGAAAACCATGAACATAAAGGGGGCAGAAAAAACAAGAACAAAACAAAGACATGAAATCAGAGACAGGGTTTTGAGGGCATATCGAAGTGGAGGTGCTCATTGCATATTCAATCACACTAGAGGTGTGCACAGGACTGTTTAATCCCACTCCCTACCATTCCTGAAGGGATTCTGACCAATTCCACTTGCTCCTGCAGTTATTTTTTAATAGCCTTATCCATAATATTTCTAATTTACTTAGTTGGATGTTTTTCCCATAATATAAACACTACAGTGATCCTGACCAGGGTAAAGTATTTACTTAAGATAAAACATTTAACATGGTAAAAAGAATTCCATATTAGGTCAGTGATGTCAAAATTGCTTATACAGAAGTGGCTCACTATTATTCACTTATGTAACTGCAGATTTCTGAAGTACAATGATTTGGAAGAAGAGTACGTAGATAACTAATAGATAAATATTCTATTTGTCTTACTGTTTTTATTCCAACTGATGTCAAAGGAATAAGCAAATGCTAATACACCTTAACACTGTTATGTGTAATCAAATAATGTAATAATTATGCTCCCCTAAAATGGAGCATCTGCTCACAAGGGACAAATTAGTTAAATCATGTATTACCTGCATAAATGTTAGAATGTGAACTCTCATGTGACAATTAGATGGAGACCATTCAGATATTAGTAGACATCTACATTATAGCATTGGTGAAGAGCTCAGTTGTGCTGACAATGACTCCATCAACTCCATCATATACAGCTGTGGCTGTTGAAAGACGGAAAGCAACATAGTTGTTTTGATCAGTGACATGTTTTTATGTCTTTTATTCTCTAACAAGCTGACAACACGAAAAATATTATTTTTTGCTGTTGTGTTTTAACAGGTGTGTCTCTAAAACATCAGTCAAGCTGTGTGTAAATGTTTGCGTGAGCCAAACCAAACAAAAGTTTTCTGCCAGATTTACAAAAACTTCTGAAACGCTGATTTTCTTCATACTTCATCCACATCTGCCTTCCAGCCTTTACCTTCATCATTCACTTCATTATTTTGGTTATTTTGACTTATATCTATGCCAATAAAAATGTTTAATAAATATATGATATTAAAAATAATGAGCGAGCAATGACGAGATGACAGACCTGCCTGTCCTCCATTTATATGGTGCCATTTCTTTTGTTGTGACTGAATGATTAGTTTTATTTGTCTTAATTTATAGGTTTGTGTTGGCTCACTTTCGTTTTTTATATTCTTTAAGTAATGCGAAAAGGTATAACAATTGGTTTTCACAAAATTTTCTCAATGGTACTCTTATTCCCTCATCTAGTGAACTAGCATGAAGATATGTTTTTGATAGAAACTATAAAGCACTTTGATACTTTGACAGGAGTGGGACTGTCCAGGTTGGATGTTGCAGAACATTAAGTAATGTTCAGTGTGGGCAATGGTAGCATTCAGCTTGTTCCTTCTGATGCTGTACCACTCTCTCCAGCCTGCCATGGGCTGGTTACCAGGTCTGTTTGCTTCACCTGATCCAGTCATCCATGATGAGAACATTTCAGGGATCACCAGACCAGGGGAAGAGTGGTGGCTGGAATCCCAGGATACACACAGGGATTCATTGGGATTCACACTCTCTCTGCCCATTCAGTTGAAGGTTATAACCTGAAGATAGACTGACATTTATATTTAGTTTTTTTTTTTCACAAAATCCTTGCCTGAGCAGGAATGTGAACTGAACCCCTTGATCTGATACAATTCTCCAGGGAGGCCATACAATCTAAAGACCTACTTAAACAGGATTTCTGCTGTCTCCATAGCTGTGGGTAATTTGGGAAGGGTACAAGAGCCAGGCTTTAGAGAAATGATCAGTGATTTTGAGGATGACTTTGTGTCCTTGTGAGTTGGGGAGGTCTGCAATAAAATCAAATGCTATATGGGACCAAGTGCATTGTGGGGTGGGGAACAGTTACAGTTCCCCTGCAGGTGATTGGTGTGAGGATTTGGTTTGGGTATATATAGCACATTCCTTAACATACTGTTCTACATCCCTTCTCAGCATGTTCCACCAAAGTTTATTTTCCACTAACCTTTGGGTTCTGGTGATGCCAGTTCCCACTGGATAACCTCCCCTCTCTTAGTCAAAGGTACATCCATTTTCCCCAAAGGACATTCTGGAGGTGTGGGGTCTTCTCCTTGGGCTTGTTAGATCTCCTTCATTATCTCCCAGGAGACTCAGGAATTGCTGATCATGAGGGTTTTTGAAGATACAGGACAGAAAGTCAGCTTTACCATTCTTGGGCCTAGGTCTATATGTAATGGAGTGGGTAAAAAAAAATAGGGCCCATCTGGCTTGTCGTGAGTTGAGTCTCTTGGAGGTCTTGATGTACTCAAGGTTCTTGTGATATGTAATGATTATAAAAAGGTACCTGGAACCTGCCAGTAAGTGCCTCCACTCCTTTAGAGACAGTTTGATGGTGAGTAATTTATGATCATAATTTCTTTCTTCTGGTGTTAGCTTCCTAGAAAAGATCACAAAGGGATGCACCTTTGTGGGATTACCTTGTCTTTGGGAGAGGACAGCCCCAGTCCCACTGCCAGAGGCATCCACCCCAACTAAAAATTGCAGGTCAGGGTATGTAGGGTAGCAGCAGTGGTGAACCTCCTCTTTAGAGACGCAAATGCTTGATGATTGTTAATGTCTTGGGGTTTTTCCCTTCAGTAAGGATGTCAGAGGCACAGCCACTACACTAAACCATCTGTAGATGTTTACAAACCCCAGGAAACGTTGCATCTCCTTTCTTGCTTTTTGTGGTGGCCAGGAGCTGATGGTGTCCACCTTTGCGCTCATCCATCTCCACTCCTTTCTCATATAGGATGTAACCTAGGCTAGTATGGCCCATATCTGAGTGATGTGGTCCTCCTCTGTTTTGAGAAAATCAAGATCATCTATCTATGTCATCAAAATCATCTATGTAAGTGATGACACAGACATACAAGAATTCTGAGAGTACCTCGTTGATGAAGGCCTGTAGGATAGACGATGCACTGATGAGACGATAAGGCATCACAACATATTCATAAGCCCCAGTGTTTGTGATGAATGCCACCTTCCAATTATCTCACTCCCTGATGCATATCAGGTTATAGGCACTTCTTAAGTCGAGTTTTGTGAATACTTTTGCCCTTCTTACCATCTCAATGAAGGATGGGACCAGGGGACATAGATCAGAGGATGTAGCGATGTACTAGGGCTTCTGTAATGTAATCTTACGTGGCTTGGGTTTCAGGGTGAGACAGGGGGTAGTCTCTTCCTCTTGGTTGTGTAGCACCCACCAGGAGGTCAATGGCACAGTTCCATGGTCAATGTGGTGGTAACTTTGCCATTTGAGTTTTGCTAAAATATTCAGTGTCTATACACCTCTGGGCCACCTTTCTCTGGGTGTTTAGACTTTCTGTGTGTGTAGAGAGACACAGAATAGCCAGGCAGTGGTTAAAACAGAATTCACCCCAGGTCATGAGCTCACCTTTTCTCAAGGAAGTTACACGATCGTGAGTGGACAGCCAGGAGGCCCCAGGACAATGAGGTGGTAAGGAGATTGTGTCATCATGAAGGAAAGTTTCTCTAGGTGCAAAACTCCAGTGTACATTTGGAGGGGGACAGTGTATTTGGAGATTTTACCTTCTCTTAGAGAGATCCTCTAACCTCTACCTAATAATATGTTTCTCTCTCTTTCTCTCTCTCTCTCTCTCTCTCATAAAGATGGCTGTGGATGTTCTTCCTCTGAGAGCCTTAGGACTGCAATTGCTAAGAACAGTTTTGCATTCAAGTCTCCATCACTGAACAGTTAATACTTCAACACAATAGACAAGTTGAAACTATAATGAATTTAGAAATGACTCTGATGCTCATACTCAAAGGTTGTTAATAAGCTCCTGTTTACACAATTGCTCATTTTGATTATATAATATACAGTTATAGAAGAGAAATGATTTATAATTGCACTATCCTGTGTTACCCATATGAGGATGGATTCTCTTTTGAGTCTGGTTCCTCTCAAGGTTTCTTCCTCATTACATTACTGTAATGCTGCTTTGTGACAATATCCAACATCAGGTACTCTACATCTGTGCAATACAAAAATATACTTAAGAAGATAAGGGGGAAGGAGAAGAAGATTTTTACAAATCTTACAAAGCCACACAGTTATGGAACAGCCATTGTTATAAGTACTATGCAAATAAAAGTGAATTGAACATGGTCTGAATGTAATCTTTTCCTGACCCATTTCCCATAGATTCTGGAGCAGCAAGGAATTTATGGATGACACTGGAGCTCTTATGGACCACACCTCACAGACACCTTAACCATAAAAGCCCTACATGGATCAATTCAATTCAATTTTATTTCTATAGAGCTTTTAACAATTTACATTGTCACAAAGGACCTTTATAGAAATATACTAATTCTGGATATAAATTTTAAATTCATAATTTAGAATTTGAAAATGTATCCCTAATGAGCAAGTCAGAAGTGATGGTGGCAAGGAAAAACTCCCTGAGATGATATGAGGAAGAAACCTTGAGAGGAACCAGACTCAAAAGGGAACCCATCCTCATCTGGGTGACACTGGATAGTGTGATTATAAATGATTCCCTTCTATAACTGTATGCTATATAGTCAAAAATTGCAATGGTGTAACAAGGAAATTAATTATAGTTTTAACATGATGTCTATTTTTTTGAAGTTATCGATTATTCACTGAGATTGAGTGCACAACTGATAGCTTTAGGACTGCAACTGCCTAAAGCTATCATAGCAACTACAGTCCTAAGCTATCGTAGCACAACTGTTCATATTAAGTGCAGTCCAAACCACCTCAGCAGCAGCGAGCAGTTTTCAAGTGATGAGAACTCCGACCAGAGGTAGGGCATCAGGATGGATCAGGCAGGTCCAGAAAGCAGATGGAGACAAGATCACTGGTATCTTCAGGAGTAGCATTTTTAGCTCAAAAGAGAGAGAGAGAGAGGTGAGGGGAAGAAAGAGGGAGGGGGCAGAGAGAGAGAGAGAACACAGATTAGTAGGTATGCCTCTTTTCACATAATGGTTAAAGAAGATAACACAGTTCTCTTCTTTACACATTCTGAACACAGAACACATTCTGTGCAGTGTGCAAGCAGTGACTCCGGCAATACCAGTTATGACAGCATAACTAAAAAGGACAGCCAGAAGGTAACACAGATAATGCAGGCACCCTGGAACATAAAGCACCCAGCCACTCCACCATCAACACACCTGAGTAAACACATGAGAGTGGGGGGCCGACAGCATCCAAACATCCCAGTTAACCGAAACATTGTATGCCCATGAACCCTCCAGATCTGTGCCTTGTGCCTTTACCTAAGAAAAAAGACTATTGACAAAAAGTTTAACTAAGTAAATACACCATAACAGCCATAACATTATGACCACTGACAGGTGAAGTGAATAATATTGATTCTCTCGTTACAGTAGCACCTGTCAAGGGCTGAGATATATTAGGCAGCAAGTGACCAGTTGGTTCTCAAAGTTGATGTGTTGGAAATTGGAAAAAAGGCAAGCGTAAGGATTACAGAGACTTTGACAACGACCAAATTGTGATGGCTAGATGACTGGGTCATAGCATCTTTAAAATGGCAGGCCTTATGGAGTGTTCCCGGTATGCAGTGGTTAGTACCTACCAAAAGTGGTCCAAGGAAGGACAACCGGTGAACTAGCAACAGGGTCATGGGCGCCCAAGGCTGACTGATGCACATGGGGAGTGAAGGCTAGTCCGTCTGGTCTGATCCCAAAGAAGAGCTATTGTAGCACAAATTGCTGAAAAGTTAAAGCTGGCTATGGAAAATTTTAATGCTGGCTATGATAGAAAGGTGTCAGAACACACAGTGCATCGCAGCTTGCTGCATATAGTGTTGTGTAGCCACAGACCTGTCAGAGTGCCCATGCTGACCTCTGTCCACTGCCAAAAGTGCCTACAATGGACAGGTGAGCATCAGAACTGGACCACGGAGCAATGGAAGAAGGTGGCTGCTATTTTGACACATACCTAAACATTGTTGCAGACCAGGTACACCCCTTCATGGCAACGGTATTCCCTAATGAAAGTGACCTCTTTCGGCAGGACAATGCATCCTGCCACACTGTAAAAATTGTTCAGGAATGGTTCGAGGAACATGACAAAGAGTTCAAGGTGTTGACTTGGCCTACAAATTCCCCAGATCTCAATCCAATCGAACATCTGTGGGGTGTGCTGGCCATCAAGTCCGATCCATGGAGGCCCCACCTCACAACTTACAGGACTTAAAGGATCTGCTGTTAATGTCTTTGTGCCGGATACCACAGCACACCTGAACGGATCTAGTGGAGTCCATGCCTCGACGGGTCAGGGCTGTTTTGGCAGCAAAAGGGGGACCAACACAATATTAGGCAGGTGGTCATAATGTTATGGCTGATCAGTGTATGTTTTCAGCCTAGACTAAACACTCACTGTGTGAAACTGTGTCTGATTCCCAAAAGTTGGAAGGCTGTTCCATAACTGTGGGGATTTGTAAGAGAAAGCTCTACCCCCTGCTGTAGCCTTCATTTTTTGAAGTACCAACAAAGAGCCTGCACCTTCTGAACAAAGTAGGTGTGGCAGATAATAAAAGACCAGAGATTCACTGAGGTACTGAGGCACCAGACCATTAAGTACTTTATAGGCCAATAGTAGTATTTTATAATCAATGTGAAATTTGAATGGGAGACAATGTAGTTTGGACAAGATAGGGGTGATGTGGTCATATCTTCTGTTTCTAGTAAGGACTCTGGCTGCTGCATTCTGGACTAAGGATAAGGAAGGATAAGGAGCTTGTTTATGCATCTACTGGAACATCCGGACAGCAAGGCATTACAATAACCTAACCTAGATGTAAAAAAAGAACTAGTATTTCTGCATCATCTAGACATTATACTTCTTATCTTAGCACTATTTCTGAGATGAAGAAGGCAATCCTAGTAATATTATCTACATGAGCTTCAAATCAGAGATGAGAATCAACAATCATACCAAGGTCTTTTAGTGCGGCACATGATGTAACTAAAAGGACATCCAGAGTTACTATGTAAACAGAAAGTTTACTTCCAGCTGCATGTGCTCCTAGTACAAGTGCTACTCACATGTAAGGAATTAAGTAGAAGGAAGTTACTAAGCATCCAGTGTCTAATGTCCTTTACACATTTCTCAACTTTATTAAGCTGGTATCTGTCATCTGGCTTTGCTGAAACATATAACTGTGTGTCATCAGCATAACAGTGGAAGCTGATACCATGTTTATGAATAATTTTACCCAGATGTAGTATATATAGAGAAAAAAGCAGTGGGCCTAAAACAGAACCTTGTGGAACACCAAACATTACTTTAGTATGCACAGAGTAGTCACCATTTACATCTACAAACAGATAATGATTAGTCAAACAAGACCTGAGTCAGGAGGTGGGCGTTACCTTAATTCCAACAACATTTTCTAGTCTATCAAGGAGAATAGTATGACCACTGGTGTCAACAGCTTCACTAAGGTCAAGCAACACAAGCAAGCACACACACCCCTGATCAGAGGCCAGTAATAGGTCATTTACTACTAAGCAGTGCTGTCTCAGTGCTATAATGAGACCTAAATCCTGACTGATAGATTCCATGAATGTTATTCCCATGTAGGTATGAGCATAACTGCTGTGCTACAACCTATTCTGGGATCTTGCGGATAAAGAGGAGGTTTGAAATTGGCTTATAGTTGGACAGCTGACAGGGGTCAAGGTCAAGTTTTTAAAATCAGGGGTTTGATGACTGTTAGTTTAAACGATTTTGGTACATAGCCAGTGCTAAGTGGAGAATTGATTATTTTTAGAAGAGGTTCGATTACTTCTTGTCGTATCTTAGAAGAAACATGTAGGTATGGGATCTAGTACACAAGTAGATGATTTTGAAGATTTGATTAGAATGAAACATTCTAATCGTTGATCTGATATGTTTATATTGTCATCTGCTGGTATAGTTATCAAATTGTCTGTCTTTAAATTAATAGTTTTTTGCTTAATATTTTTGATTTTGTGATTGAAAAAAGTCATGAACTCATCACTACTATATATTGATGGTGTGCATGCTTCTGGTGGTCTTATTCCTTAACTTTTTAAGTTAAATTGGCTACAGTATTAAGAATCTAGGATTATTTTTGTTATCTTCTATTATGGTGGAGAGATATAGTATGTTGATCCAGCATCACTAAGAGCTTTTCTATAGCACAGGAGGCTCTGCTTCAATGCTGTTTGGAATACTACCAATTTACTTTGATGCCATTTATGTTATAATTTTTTGAGTGGTCTGTTTTCAAGTGCATGTGTGATCATTATACCAGGGTGCTGTTTTATCTTTCTAATTATTGTGGTGGAGCTACATTATATACTGTGTAGCAGAACGTTCAGTGGGGTCAGACAGTGATCCAGTCAAGGTTGATAACTCTGGGAGATTATTGATAAAACTATGTGCAGTAGCTGACGTGAATGTACATTTGATGCAGTAGTGTGGCAAATTGCATATATTATGACTAAGACTCATTTTAAATGAGATGATATAAATCTGATATAGCTTCAGACTATTAGATCAAGTGTGACCACCATTATGACTGGGTCCTATTACATTCTGATTAACCCCTAATGAATCTAGAATGGACATAACCACTGTTCTCAGAGGGTCTTGTTGATTATCAAAATGAATATTAAAATATCCAACAATTAATGCTTCGTCTCAAGAAACAACCAGGAGATTTTTACAGGAAATATTATACATCTGCTTTCGAAGGTTTTGGATTCAGGATGTAGGCTGCAATCATTCTGAAATGTCCTTTATTCCCACAATAAATGCATAGTCCAGACTCATGGCAGCACTCCTTTTCCTCAGGCAGAATATCTCACAGCTTTCATTCCATCAAGTTCACAAGTTCACACTCCACGATGTGTGTGTGTGTGTGTGTGTCAGGCTCCCCCAGCTATGCCACTCTCTCTTTCTCATCACGGAAAGCACAAAGAGACACAAATAAGTAGACGGGGGGTAATAAGACAGGTGAGAATCAACACGTATAACCTGCCTGTTCAATCCACCTCATCTACATCTGCAGCTGACGCTCCTCCTCACCACTTGGGACAAAATGATCCCATGGTACCAAACCACTGTCCAACACTTCAGTCTGCAGAACAAAAGGGAGAGAAAAGTCAGGAGAATGCAACAGTGAGCTCCCACACAAAACCACCTTTAGATGGCATGTCTGAAAACCTTGGTACAAACCTCCAATAATAGCCAGCCAGCCCCAGGAACTACCTCACCCCATTTTTGAGATTAGTCCTCAGGCAGACCGCAATTGCTGCTGTCATCTATTTGGGGACACACCTGCCCATGGCCCAGGTGGAAGCCCAGATACCGTACTTCCACACATCCAATTGCACACTTCTTTGGGATTGCTGTGAGTCCTGTCCATCTCAAGGATCTCAGCACAGCCCTCAGATGTTGTAAATGCCACTGACAACCATTTACAGTCATTAGGGCTCCAACCAACTCAAACAGAAGTGTAACAAATTGGTGTAACACAAACAGAGTGGAAAAGGCTGTTTTTTTTCTCAAGATATTGGAGTCACTGGAATCTGCCAATACCCCTTAAGTCCAGTGTCACATAAAAGCGAGCCACACCTAACTATTCGAGCAGTCCATCAATGTGAGTCTTCATGTATGTGTCAAATTTAGACACCATGTTGACTTTTCTAAAGTCCACACAAAAACTGCCCGACCCGTCGGCCTTGGGTACCAAGACCTCTGGGCTGCTCCAATCACTGGGGGATTCCTAGATTATTCCCATGTCAAGCATAGTCTTGAGTAACCAGTATGGGGCTGCGTGCAACCACAACTGGAGGAATCTCAATGTGATGTTCTTTGAGGTCTGTGTGACCGGGTAGAGGCAGAAAATTCCTCTTGCAACATGGCAACCTGTGCTCTCTGTAACAGCAAGAGATGGTCTCCACAAGGGACCGGGCTGGAATGAGCCAGAACCACCATCGCCAGAGCCACAGGAACCACCTCTCTCCATGGTTTAAAGAAATTGAGGTGGTATATTTGCAGTGCCTCGCCTCTATCCATTCGTCTGCCCTTACAGTCAACTTCCCCAACTTGCCATGTGACCTCAAAGGGCTATTGCCACTATGCTAATTTACAGCTTGATGTGGGATGTAATACAAGTACTTTATCTCCCGGTGTGAATTCCCATAGCCTAGCTCCCCTGTTATACAATCGGGACTGCCAGTCCTGGGCCTGATGCAAATTCTCCTGTGTTATGTGAATTAAGGTGTGGAGTTTTGCTCTCAGATCCAGAACGTTCTGAATTTCATTTTTGCTGTTAGAAGATCCCTCTCAATTTTCTCAAACGACATCTAAGACACCATGAGGCTTGTGCCCGTACAGTAATCAAAATGGGGAGAACTCCGTGGAGGCTTGCACCTCTCTTACTGCAAATAACGGGTTCGAGCCACTTATCCCAATTTCAGTCATCCTCATGAACAAACTTACGAATCATGTTTTTTATCATCTCATTATACTTCTCTACCAGGCCATCTGTCCGATGGCTGGTGAATCAATTTAATCCCTAATAATTCATAAAGTTTTCATAGTGGCCGTGACATAAACATAGTGCCTTGGTCAGTCAGAATCTCTTTCGGGATTCCAACTTGAGAGATAACATGGAAGAATGTGTCCGCAACACTGCATGCTGCGATGTTGCGCTTTGCATTGCACAATCCAACAGGACCACTACAAAACCATATCCTTGTTTGCCCCTTTCTAATGGCCCGACAAGGTCCAGGCCAATTCTTTCAAAGGGAACCTCGATTAAGGGTAATGGACACAATGGAGAGCCAGGACCGGAGGAGGAGTAGGGGGGAGAGAGAGAGAGAGAGAGAGAGAGAGAGAGCAAGGAAAAAGGGAGACACCTGGACCAGCAATCACTGCCACATATGCTGCAATCCAGCTGAACAACTTCATCCAGGGCTGGTAGCACTGGACCCACTCTGCCGTCCTGTCGGGAGTCAACAGATGAATTGTTCCATGATCTGTTCTGTGTCCTGCTCTTTTGCCATCAACCACCAGTGACAGGAGCCCTTCAGCTACTGTGCATAGGCAAAGGGGCGGCCACCCTCGGAGCTGCAGTGAACGGAAGCATCGGCAGTGCTCCTCAGGTGTCTGGCCAACATGCTGCAGGACCACTGTCTGAAGGCTTGAATACTTTAGCTGTGTCTCTGATGGCAGCTACTGGGTGATTCCTCCTTCAGCTATTCCCATGCAGCTGCTGCATGCACAAAAAGCTCCAAGAAGGCCTCCAGATCGTCTATCGAGGCCAGCTTGGTGGACAGGTTGCATGGAACACAGCTGGAGATGTGCTGAGGGCTTCGAAGTGCCACAGCTGCTCATTGCGCAGATCGAGGAGTGCTTGTTGTAGGGTTTGGTGGAGGATAGCCAGGGACTTGATGATCTCGCAGAGTGGGGAGGATTCCATGGCAGCACCTGAGTCTTCCCAGATCCTGGGTTCCTGCACCACTGTAGAACCCCGGTGTGTGAGGGTGTGGAGGAGGCAGGCAGAATTTTACCAGAGCTCCCCTTTATTCAGTCTGTGCTTTTCAGCGCACTTTCAAAAACTCAACTAAAAAGGGCAAATCAACAGAAACGGGTTCACCTTTTGATTCATCAGGTGCACAGTTCAAGTTCACACTCCGCGTTCTATGTGTGTGTGTGTGTGTAGCAGGCTCTGTGAGCTATGCTACTCTCTCTCTCTCATTACGGTCATCATTGAAAACACAAATAAGTACACTGGCAGTAACAAGACAGAGAAGCCCAACCCACCTCCTCTCCATCCGCAGCTGATGCTCGACCACAACCCCACTGCCACATGGATGCTATGTTACTCACGTGAAGGCCCAGATGTGGTAATGTTTGTGCTTGCAGTTCCCCCCGTTGGAGCACTTCCTTGATATCAGAGGCCATTTGTTGGAGGCGTTGTCTGTGGTCACACAAAAGTTGACCTTGAGAACCAATGGCAGACTGCAGTTCACATACACTCACTGGATCCACCTTGTCTTGTAAAGCCTTCTGTAATGCACTAGGCTCAGACACAGAGTAAGGATCCATATGTGATATTTATTGAACAGCTCATAGTCAATAAACACTCCAGTGTCAATACAAGAAATAAACAGAGTGGAAGCAGACAAACTGAAAAATAGACAATCCAAAGATTAAATCAGGACAGTTTTCAAAAACTAGGCAGTCAGAAGCAAAAACCAGTATCAGAAAAAACAAGGTCATACACAGAAAACAATCAAAAATAACATGGCTTATATCTTGCTAGAATGGGGTAGCAAACTGTAAGGATTTGCAATGGTGTGAAAGTCCATGTGCTTTTTATATGAGAGAAACAGGAAGTGAGTGTGATAACATAAGAAGCAGTTCAAAACTGGGGGGAGGGCACCCTCAGGCGGTGTGGAGTGAGACTGTCCAGGTTGCATGTTACACTATAAGTCACCCTGGATAACGAATAGATGTCAAAGCTGTATCTCTCTTATTCTCTGAAATATGGGCCCTTCAAAATGGCCAAAAATGCAATATTTGCATTAAAATTCATTCTCAAGCACTTTGCAGATTCTAACAGAAAGGTCAGTATTGTTCATATTTGAGATTTATAGTAGTTGGTTCTGATGCCACTGATACCTATATGGATGCCAAATAATGCATCTACTCTTAGTTATAAGGTTGCAAATTTAAGAAAATCCTCAATTTAACTATTACTACTAGTGATTAGAGATATAGTCATGCAAATACGGCTAAAATTGCTAAACTTTAATTTTTGAGACACATTAAATCCAATGTTGACAAGCAGCTAGGGCCCTGACTTTCTGCATGTGTAAACTATTATCCTAGTCCTTTATGCACCCCAAATTTCATTTGCCAACACTGCTGGCATCATTCTGAATAAAATTTATGTTTGTTCAATCAATTAAATCCTTATAAACCTTTCTGTGTCCCTTGTTGTGCTAATGGCTGAAGCAAAAACTAACTTTTCTGTGCAACATCAAGTTTCCTTTTTACACATGACAATTTTTACATCTGCATTTCAAGTTCAAGTTCAAGTGGAGTTTATTGTCATTTCAGCCATATACAAGTACATAGTGAAACGAAACAACGTTTCTCCAGGACCAAAGTGCTACATAAGATGACATAGAACAACACAGAACTACAAGGAACTACATAATTTATACATAAAGTGCACAAGTGCAAACATGTGCAGAAAGCACAAGACAGTACAAGACAGTACAGTGACTACAGCGCCGACCAGTACACAGTTCTGTTTAAAAGTGAACCTTGTGACAATAGTGCAAAGAGTACAAGAGTACAGTAAAAGTAGCAAAAATAGTGTAAACATAAATGTAAACATAAGAGTAGCAGCCTATGTACAGTATAATATAATGATTATTGTAGCAGCATAAACATGTGCAAAAAACTTGCAAAAAAAATTGCAGAGAGGATGGAGGATGCTCAGTTGTGTGTGTATATATGTATGTGTGTGTGTTCAGTCCAGTTTCTGAGTGTTTAGGAGTCTGATGGCTTCGGGGAAGAAACTATTGCACAGTCTGGTTGGGAGGGCCCGAATGCTTCGGTACCGTTTACCAGACGGCAGGAGGGTAAAGAGTGTGTGAGAGGGGTGTGTGGGGTCATCCACAATGCTGGTGGCTTTGCGGATGCAGCGTGAGTTGTAAATGTCCGTGATGGAGGGAAGAGAGACCCCAATGATCTTCTCAACTGTCCTCACTATCCGCTGCAGGGTCTTGCGATCCGAGATGGTGCAATTCCCAAACCAGGCAGTGATGCAGCTGCTCAGGATGCTCTCGATAGTCCCTCTGTAGAACATGGTGAGGATGGGGGGTGGGAGATGTGCTTTCCTCAGCCTTTGCAGAAAGTACAGGCGCTGCTGGGCTTTCTTCATTATGGAACTGGTGTTGAGCGACCAGGTGAGGTTCTCCGCCAGGTGAACACCAAACTTGGTGCTCTTGACGATCTCCACGGAGGAGCCGCCGATGTTCAGCAGAGAGTGGTCACTCTGTGCTCTTCTGAAGTCAACAACCATCTCTTTAGTTTTGTCCACGTTCAGAGACAGGTTGTTGGCTCTGCACCAGTCCGTTAGCCGCTGCACCTCCTCTCTGTATGCTGACTCATCATTCTTGCTGATGAGACCCACCACGGATGTGTCATCAGTGAACTTGATGATGTGATTCGAGCTGTGCATTGCTACACAGTCGTGAGTCCGCAGAGTGAACAGCAGTGGACTGAGCACACAGCCCTGTGGGGCCCCAGTGCTCAGTGTGGTGGTGTTGGAGATGCTGTTCCCGATCTGGACTGACTGAGGTCTCCCAGTCAGGAAGTCCAGGATCCAGTTGCAGAGGGAGGTATTCAAGCCCAGCAGGTTCAGCTTTTCAATCAGGTGCTGAGGAATGATTGTGTTGAATGCTGAACTGAAGTCTATGAACCGCACTCGAACATATGTGTCTTTATTGTCCAGGTGAATGAGGGCCAGATGGAGGGTGGTGGAGATGGCGTCATCTGTTGAGCGGTTGGGGCGGTAAGCAAATTGCAGGGGGTCCAGTGAGGGGGGCAGCAGGGTCTTGATGTGCCTCATGACGAGCCTCTCAAACAACTTCATGATGATGGGTGTAAGTGCAACGGGACGGTAGTCATTGAGGCAGGACACTGAAGACTTCTTTCGCACGGGGACGATGGTGGTGGCCTTGAAGCACATCGGAACAACGGTGCTGCTCACGGAGGCGTTGAAGATGTCCGTGAAAACATCTGCCAGCTGGTCTGCACATCCTCTGAGCACCCTGCCAGGAATGTTGTCTGGTCCAGCAGCCTTCCACGGGTTGACTCTGTGTAGAGTCTTCCTCACATCGGCCGTGGTTAAACACAGCACCTGGTCAATGCACTTGCTGATATAGCTGGTCACTGATGTCGCGTATTCCTCCAAGTTGGTGAAGTCGCCGTCTGTTGCCGCTTCCCTGAACATGTGCCAGTCAGAGTGTTCAAAACAGTCCTGAAGAGCAGAGATGGCTCCTGCTGGCCAGGTTTTCACCTGCTTCAGAACCGGTTTGGAGCATCTGACTAGCGGTCTGTATGCTGGGATTAGCATAACAGAGATGTGGTCTGAGTAGCCGAGGTGGGGGCGGAGCCAGGGATGTTTGTGTAAACAAGGTCCAGTGTGTTCTTCCCTCTCGTTGCAAAGTCCACATGCTGATGGAATTTAGGGAGCACTGACTTGAGATTTGCATGGTTGAAATCTCCGGCAACAATAAATAGTTCGTCAGGGTTTGAATTCTGCAGCTCGCTTATAGCCCCATACAGTTCACAGAGTGCATCTTTAGCATTAGTGCTGGGGGAATGTATACACCGATTATAAGGACAGTGGTGAATTCCCGTGGTAAATAAAATGGTCTGCATCTAACAGTCACAAAATCTACCAGCGATGAGCAGTAACTAGAAACTAGCACCGCGTTCTTGCACCATTCCGTGTTGATGTAAACACACAAGCACAGAGCTGTGTTTCTGCACGAAACAAGGCTAGCCTGGCTAGCTGAATGGCGGTGTCTGGAACTCTGTCACTGAGCCACGTCTCCGTGAAAACAAAGACGCAGCAGTCTCTAAACTCACGCCGCGTAGTTTGCTAGAGTCGGATGTAATCCAATTTATTGTTCAGGGAGCAGACATTGGAGAGCAGGATGGACGGGAGAGCCAGCCGGCTAGGGTTTGTTTTTAGCCTAGCACAGACCCCCACCCTCTTGCCACGCTTCTGCTTTCTTGCGCACCGCTTGCGACGTCCCCTCCCCCGGCCACCAGCATCAGACGACGCCAAGGGGTGGAGGCCTGGTCCCCGCAGCAAGCCGAGATCGTGTAGCTTCTCCAGCAGATCATCATGCAGAGTAGCTGTAGTGTTGTTTCTGAAGTGTCTGGCGGTGGTATACACGAACACCGGTAGCTCCGATGTCCATGTGCCATTAAAAGTCAGGCTAAAGACAGATAGCACCATTTTGTATCCGGAGTGGCCGCTGCATGCTACTGCCGTGCCGCCATCTTGGAACCAAGAAATCAGCCAATCAACAAATTTAATTGAGTCCAGTACTTACAGGCTTTTTGTGTTTGTTGACAGGATCTCTGGTATTCTTCAAATCAATCAATAAACCATTCCATAATGAATGCAAATATAAAGTCCACATAAACCTGTAGCTGTTCCAACCTTACTGGTATGACTTCACAATTTGAGTACACCAACAGAGCAAGGCAAAATGGATGCCATGACTGCTATTGCACTACATGAGATGAATAACCTGAGACATTTGGGCTTGTGCTGTTTCAACAGGCTTTTATAGGCACAAAATTTGGAATTGAGCAAATCCAAAATCCCTGTGACATCAGATATATAATTTTACTGATAGCTGGTCTGCAGCATTCTTGGAACTCCCACTGCTTCCACATTGATAAGGTCAGCAATATTTTAGGTATATTTACAGAAGTAGAAATATATGAAGACAACCCTCTTGGTACATGGCATCTGGGATGCTAATAATACTAGAAGCATTGCCTAAAATTCATGTATCTAACACCTTATCAAAACTGAAATTTACACTTTTTAAAATTGTACATTTTTGTCAATTTACCAATTTCAGTAATTGGAATACCAATTGCAGTACTTTCTTGTGTTATAACAAAATCTGGTGCTTATTTGTGTTTAAAAAATAGGAGATTCACACACATGTAGCACAATACAATATATAGGAAAAAGAAAATATAAGTATATAGTATAGAGAATCTTCTATAATTTTTCAAAATACTAGTCGCAAGTAGTTACCCAGGTTCGATTCCCAGCCAGGGACCCAACCCCAGCCACTGGGGTTGTGTGCAACAGTGGGAGCTCAGTGCCGGTCCCAAGCCCGGATAAAATTGGGGAGGGTTGTATCAGGAAGGGCATACGGCATAAAAACTGTGCCAAATCAAATATGCGGACCAATGATCCACTATGGTGACCACTAATGGGAGCAGCCGAAAGAGGAACTAGTCACAAGTAGTTAAATTGATTTTCTTAAATTTGAAACTTTATAACTAAGAGTAGAAGCAATATCTGGTGTCCACAGTAGTGGTAGTTTAGTTAGAGAATTTTCAAGTATCTTGTGTCTCTAAGTCTCTAAGTCTGTATGAGCATCTGAAAAGTGCTTCAGAATGACATTTTTGGGGATTAAAAAAAAAAAAATCAGTTGCAGCATTGCTTTGAGCTGGGCTACCTGAAAAGTACACTAACTCTGGCCAGAAATATTTAAAAGAGCACAGCTTTGTAAGATCATTTAAAATGATGGCACCAAAAGTGAAGAAAGCTTAATTTGCTCAAAATTATCATCACTATTTTCTATGCAACACCAAAACTTTATATACTAGCTTTTGAAAATTCTACAATCATGGTGCAACCACCTCTGGTTGAGTTGATATGGATGACCCAAAAAGAAGTGGTTGACCTTCTGCTGGGTTTTGGTTTCTTCCCAGGTTTTGTCCTCCTTGGCTTGCTTACTGGGATTTAGGGTGGAGCCTATGCATGCATAGGCATCTTCACATAGTGTACTGTATTGTTGGATAAATTGTCTTTTAATCTAATCTAAGGTCTTTTTTTTCTTGTGTGAAATAAGCAGTTATATAATGTTCTGTTCCTTTCAGGCAAGGCCTTTGCTCCAGAGTTCTACTATGACACATATAGTGCGCTGTGGCAGAATAAGCCCAGAGTTTATGGTTTTAAACTCCAATGGACACAGATGAACCCCAACGCAGTGGACCGCATCATGGCCTACCGACTTGGTATCAAACAGGTTAATCAATATTCTCTCTCTTCTCATTACTGACATAGTTACACATACGGCAACATTCAAATCATAATTATTCATCAAAATGCACAATCTTTGCATATTTATTCAATTTGTCACAATATTTTTATTCCAGTTTGCTTAGTAATGCTGTCTCTTAACACTTGACATTGACTCAGTTAGTGCGGTCTTCTTTACATGTTAGTCTTTACTGTTATTAAATGAAAAAAATTGAAGGCATTTTGGTTAATTAAGAGCTATAAAATATTGTATAATCGAACTGTAATTTAACAAAATTGTGTTAATCTCTCTTTTTAAAAATGAAAATAGTTATTTGTGGTGGACAGACATTTGGACTACCAGGTCTAAGTTTTAGTTCTGTTTTGGTACAGGTAGTTCTTTATAATGGAAATTTATCTAATCTAAAAAATCTAAAACACTCAAGAACCAGCACTGTAATATCTGTGAATTATGCTGGTATTTCTAGTAGGTTATTCTGAAGTAGATTAGGCTGCATTATTGCATGTTCTTAATGTATTTGCACTTATCTATTTTCTGTACTTGAACACCATAATATAAAACAGCTCTAGATATCAATTTAATTAGTAATATTATTTTTCCCCTGTATCACAGTGTTTTTATTTGCTTTAATAGGATAACTATACTAATTTTCTTAGTTAAAAGGAGTCATGTATTTTGCTGAAAGCTAAACATTTATTTATTGCTTAGACTGATTTTAAAAAGACTGCTGTGGTGTGTGATCCCGAAGGCCAAAGTTTTTGAACAGCATTAATTCTTGCACAGAAGGGTGAATAACTGTTACAATGCCTTTGAGACAGAAATGGTTAACTTCTGTTCACTTCAATAAAATAGAAATTTTGTTTGTTCAGTGGAGCTAAAATTTGTGGAAGAGCTTAACCTTTAGTTTTCCTGTGCAGTAGCGTCATGCTTCTGTGGCCACACCAAGCAGTGTGTCTCTTACCTGTGCTCAGCTGGAGAAACTGAGTCTACAGTTGTTTATAATGAGATCACGCAGTGTGATTAGTTTCTTGTCAAGTATATCATTGCTAGAGGCCACTGCCCACTAGTGCTCAAAGTCACTAACAAGTCAATGCAGACTGCAGTTCATTAACAAAGGGTGTTGAGTAATGTTGCAGGAGTTAAAGCAAGAACAGAGATGAACTACCAATTATTTCAGGTATACAACACACACATACACACCTAAACGTTACCTCTGTAACTCAAAGAAAATCTTTTGACTTTTTTAGTAAGTTTTTGTAAAATTCTTTTTCCCCTCATTCCTTGTCTGAACAAATAATTTGAAATTTGGACCACTTAGCTCTGCCCACTTAGATTTTTTGGCTAATTTGTGTAATATGCAAAAGCTACTTTTGGGAACTAGTCCTAGAATTTTGTCCCATTTTCACAAAATGGGTGTCAAATTGAGTTTTTCCTTAAATACTTGTCAGAAACATTTAGATTTATGAACAATATTGCCCTCACCTACTAATCAAGTCTAATGTGGTGGAGCCTAATTCATTCAAGTTCTGTAACTCATGAGTATTTGCATGGACTCGAACATAACTTTACAGGCCCCTTCAGGACAAGGTCCTGAGGAGGTCCGATGAGTTTTAGGCATGGTCACCAATAGGGGCAGAGTTACGTTGTAAAAACAGTTTCTCAGGAACTGTAAATCCAATTGAGCTGAAACTTATTATTCTGCATCTTTATCATACAATTTTATTTGTATAGGGCTTTTAACAATGGACATTGTCACAAAGCAGCTGTACAGAAATAAATGTATTAAAATATATATATATATATATATATATATATATAAAATATTGTAAATATGTGAATTTATCCCTAATGAGCAAGCCAGAGGTGACTGTGGCAAGGAAAAATTCCCTGAGACAATATGAGGAAGAAACCTTGAGAGGAACCAGGCTCAAAAGGGAACCCATCCTCATCTGGGTGCAATGGATTGTGCAATTATAAATAAATGCTTTGTATTATTGTGTACTATATGGACAAATAGTGCAGTTGTGCAACCAGTAAATTCATCAGTTTTCGGAAGAAGTCCAGTTGGTTAAAATCTATCCACCGTCTACTGATGGAGTCTTGAGTACGAAGGTGCTCATGGCAACTGCAGCCCTAAAGCCACTACAGCAATCGCAGTCCCAAGCCATTACAGTACAGCTCCCCATATGTGATGCCCAAGCCATCTCCACAGCCCCCAGGTGGCACCATGTACAGCAATCCAAAGGGTTCTTCAGGCCGTCCATATGGGGCCACCCCCAGCAGCAGTGAGCGAACTCAACCGATGAGAACTCCAACCAGAAGTAGGGCATCAGGATGGGTGAGGCAGTTCCGGGGAGCAGAAGGGTCAGGATCACTGGCATCTCAGAAGTAGCCTGTGTAGATCCACAGAGAGTGAGGGAGAGAGAGAGAGAGAGAGATGGAGAGAGAAGGAGAGATTGTCAGGTAAGCTTTTGTCCTCTAATGGTTAAGGACAATGTACTTTGCGTGCAGAGTGCAAGCAGGGACTCCGGCAAGACTAGCTATGACAGCATAACTAAAAGGGAGAGCCAGAAGCGAACACAGAAATGAAGGCACCCTGGGACATAAGGCAGCCAGCCACTCCACTGTCGACAAACCTGAGTGAAGTCTTGAAGGGAGTTTGGGGTTGACTGAACAAATATGTTTTCAGCCTAGACATAAACACTGAGACTGTATCTGAGTCCCGAACGCTAACTGGAAGGCTGTTCCATATCTGTGGGACTTTGTAAGAGAAAGCTCTACCCCCAGCTGTAGCCCACACTATTCGAGGTACCAACTATCTTCTGGTTCTAGTAAGGACTCTCGCTGCTGCATTCTGGACTAAATGGAGCTTGTTTATGCATCTACTGGAACATCCAGACAGTAAGGCATTACAATAATCCAACCTAGAGGTAACAAAACATGAACTAATTTTTCTGCATCATGTAGTGACAATATATTTCTTATTTTAGCAATATTTCTGAGATGAAAGAAAGTGATCCTAGTGATATTATCTACATGAGCTTAAAAAGAAAGACTAGAGTCAATAATCACACCAAGGTCTTTTACTGCTGCACATGATGAAACAGAAAGGCCGTCCAGAGTTATTTAATCAGAAAGCTTACTTCTAACTGCATGTGGTCCTAGTACAAGTACTTCTGTCTTGTCAGAATTAAGTAAGAGAAAGTTAATAAACATCCAGTTTCTAATGTCTTTTACACATTTCTCAACTTTATTAAGCTGATGTCTGTCATCTGGCTTTGCTGAAACATCCAACTGTGTGTCATCAGCGTAACAGTGGAAACTATTACCATGTTTACGAATAATTCTGCCCAGAGGTAGCATATATAAAGAAAAGAGCAGTGGGCCTAAAACAGAGCCTTGCGGGACACCAAACTTTACCTTAATATGCAAAAAGAAGTTACCATTTATGTCTACAAACTGATAATGATCAGTCAAATAAGACCTGAGCCAGGAAAGGGCTGTTCCCTAAATGCCTATTACATTTTCTAGTCTATCAAGGAGAATAGCATAGCATTAGCAATAGAATAGCAACGGTATCAAAAGCTGCACTAAGGTCAAGCAGCACAAGCAAGGAGACACAACCCTGATCAGAGGCCAGAAGTAAGTCATTTACCACTTTAACCAGTGCTATGATGAGGCCTAAATTCTGACTGATACATTTCATGAATGTTATTCCTATGTAAGTATGAGCATAGGTGCTGTGCTACAACCTTTTCTAGGATCTTGGAGATAAAGGGGAGGTTTGATATTGGTCTATAGTTAGACAGCTGAAGAATCTAGGATTATTTCTGTTATCTTCAATTAGGGTGGAGAGATACATTGATCTAGCAGCTCTAAGAGCTTTCCTATAGCTCACAAGACTCTCCTTCCATGCTATTTGAAATACTACCGACGCCATTTAGTTTCTAGTTTGACGCCATTTATGGTCTAGTGGTCTGTTTTAAAGTTCATGTGTGATCACTATACCAGGGTGCTAGCTTTTTCTCCCTAATTATTTTTCTTTTAAGTGGAGCTACCTTATCTAGCGAGTTGCAGAACGTTGATTCTAAGCATTCAGTTACCTGGTCAAGTTCTTCGGGATCAGACAGTGATCCAATCATGGTTGATAAATCTGGGAGATAATTGATAAAACTCTGTGCAGTTGTTGACGTGAAAGTACATTTGACACAGTGACATGGCAAGGTGCATATATTATGATTAAGACACATTTTAAATGAGATGAGGTAATGATCTGAGATAGCATCAGACTGTGGAAATGAGACTATATTTTATCCGAATTTTAGTATTAAATCAAGAGTGTGACCACCACTATGGGGGGGTCCTATTACATTCTGATTAACCCCTACTGAATCAAGAATGGACACACATGCTGTTCTTAGAGGGTCATCTGGATTATCAAAATGAATATTAAAGTTTCCAACAATTAATGCTTTGTCTAAGGAAACAACCAGGTTAGAGATGAAATCCGCAAATTCACATAGGAATTCCGAATATGACCCTGGTGTTCTGTAAATAATAATTAGTGGAATCACCTGGGCAGACTTATTTTTATTGGCTACGTATGTTGTTAGTATAGAGAACTTGAATTTATTGCGTTGAATTTATGACTAGGTTTTTGTTTGACACCTAGATTATCATTATAGATGACTGCGACACCACCTCCTTTGCCAGTTAGACGGGGATGATGTATGTAACCGTACCCGGGAGGACTAGCTTCATTTAATGCTACAAACTTGTTTGGTTTAATCCACATTTCTGTTAAACATAGTTCATCAAACTCCTGATCAGTAATGGTTTCATTAACAATAAGCGCTTTAGACGTAAGTGATCTGATATTCATCAGTCTTAGCTTCAGATCAATGGTGCTGGCTACGCAATCGGTTTGATTTAATTTTATGTTAATTAGGTCACTAAAACAAACTGTCTGAGTATGTCTATAATTTTGTTTAGCTCGGGGAACAGACACAAACTCAATACGGTAGAACCTAAGTGACGGCTCAGTGCAGCTAGCATATGGTCAGTTTAGCCTGCTTGTCTGCTCCCTGGCCTTAACCCTGGATTGTCACTGATTAACTAGGCCTGTTCTGAGACTATGTGCTATGCTGAAATAAATGAGAGCAGCACCTTCCACGTTCTGCCCTAATAGGCCAGTCTTGCCCTCAAAGATAGTCCAATTATCTATAAAACCCACATTGTTTTCGGAGCACCACCTGGACATCCAGCAGCTCAGCGACCATAATCTGCTGTAAGCTACATCACCACGCCGCATTGGGATGGGGCCAGAGCATACTACAGCATCAGACATCGCCTTCGCTAATTTACACACAGACTGACAAAGGCGTATATCATTAGCTCCTATTTGAATAACTATCTTTGAGAACCTGTGCTTGCCTAAGACCCTAAGATTACCTGATATTTCTGGCACCCTGGCTCCCAGTGTACACCTAACTAGTGCTGCTGGTGCCTCTAAAGGCCTAGCTAACTTCATGTGCCGCAAGATAGTCACCTATAACCAGAGCTCTTTCAGGTTTCTCAGCAGGTGCTTCACTGAGGAGAGCAAACCTGTTAGACACGTGAAGCGGAGAGGAATCGTGCTCCCGTGGGCCAGTCTGGCCATTCTCCGTTGACCTCTCCCATCAGCAAGGTGTTTCCATCTGCATAACTGCCACTCCCTGTATGTTTTTTTTCTTTATTGCACCATTCTGAGTACATTTATATTTATGGCATTTGGCAGACACCCTTATCCAAAGCAACTTGCATTTATGTATCTGTGCAGTTGAGAGTTAAGGGCCTTGCTGAAGGGTCTAACAGTGGCAGCCTGGCAGTGTTGGGGTTCAAACTAATGACCTTCTGATCAGTAGTCCAACATCTTAACCACTGAGCCACCACTATCCATGCTAGAGACTGTTATGCATGAAAATCCCAGGAGATCAGCAGTTATAGAAATATTCAAACCAGCCTGTCTGGCATCAACAATCATGCCATGGTCAAAATCACTCAGATTATATTTTTCCCCCATTCTGATGGTTGATGTGAACATTACCAGATGCTGCTAGCCTGTATCCGTATGATTTTATGCATTGTACTCTTGCCACATGATTGGCTGATAATTGCATGAATGAGTAGGTGTACAGGTGTTCCTAATAAAGTGCTCAGTGAGTGTATATTAAATAATAAAAACAAAAATGTCCAAATACTTGCCCTGACTGTAAATATCCTTAATGATATTTTTATGTGTCCTTTCAAAAGAGTCTGAATGTGTTTTTGGGAAGGTACAACTATGTTAATTTGGAATTACATTTCATTCTTACACATTGTAAATAAATATTTTTTCCTAACTTAACTCACTTTTCAGGTTTTCATTCAGACTGTAATGGTGTAGTCATTTCTCTGTAATGTTGCATTAGCATCATGAGGAAACCCCATCATGCGACCCCAACACTATACCACCCTAGGTTTTTTTAAATTTCAGATTAATAATATATGACTAACATTTAAACATTATATGTCAGTAACATACATATGTGTAAATAAGTGACTAAAATGTAAGTGACTTTGTGTGCACAAGCAGCGGTAATACAAGTGGCATTATTATTCACACATTCGCTGCATATCTTATGTATATATAAAAGCAACATCAACTAGATGGCATGTCAGATCCAAAATTTTCCAGTCCATCAGGTTTCCAAGTCAAATTGTAAATGCTTAGCAATTTAATTGCACAGCAATTGTAAACACACAGACAAGTTCTGTCTCACTTTAAATCCTTCTCCTGTCGTGATTCTTGTCATGGGCTGTGCTTCAAATCAAAAACTCTGACCTTACATTCAAAAGGTACAGTAGCCAACAGGGGCCAATACACTGCAAATGTAGATAACACATGCAAATACAGAGAAAACATACAAAATCAGAAATACTGCAATAAGCTAAAAAAAAACAAAAAAAACAATGAAAATGGGCTACAACAAAACAAAAATGTTTCCGAGGGACACGTGACAGAAACATCTGGCTGACTGCTCAAAAAAATATATAGTTGTTTTAACACTGCGGTTAAGCTAGCCGCTATTCCTGAAGCCAAGGTGTGGCAGCGGGGGCATGGTCGAGTGTCAGCTGTGGATGGAGAGGAGGTGGATTGAACTGGCAAGTAACACATGATGATTCTCACCTGTGCCTTATTACTGGCAGTCTACCTATTTGTGTCTCTTTGTGCTTTCAGTTGTTTCCCATAACCTGCAAGCGAGAGAGAGACAGTGTGTGAGACTGCTTGGCAGAACATGCGAGACACACACACACACACACACACTCGTACACATGCCTAGAAGTGTGAACTTGAACTGCAAACAAAAGCCACGAATTTAGTGTTTTCTGTTGAGTTTCGAAAGTGAGCTGAAAAGCGCGGACTGAATAAACGGAATAAAATTCCGTCTTCCTACACACCCTCACACACTGGGGTTCTACAGTGATGCTGAAACCCGGTATCTCCGATGCCGCCATGGAAGCCTCCCCACTAGCCGAGATCGTCAAGTACCTCCATGCCACACATGACGCTCACAAAGATGTCTTCCACGGATGATCCAGAGGCCTTTCTGGAGCTCTTCGAGTATGCAGCAGCTGCATGGGGATGGCCGTAGGAGGAATGGGCTCTGTGGCTCCTCCACTTTCTATCGGGAAGCCCAGCTTGCCATCCATAAGCATAAAGAGGGTAGTCCTGCAGCACATCGGCTGGACCCCCCAGGAGCACTGCCGGCGCTTCTGGTCACTGCAGTGCTCCGAGGTCAGCCACCCCTTCAACTATGCGTAGCAGCTTAGGGACTCCTGTCGATGGTGGTTGATGGCAGAGGAACAGGATGCAGAACAGATCATCAAGCTGGTGGTACTCGAGCAATTCATCGCTTGACTCCTGATGCCATTTGATGGCCCCCAGATGGACTCGTGACAGGAATGGCGGAGTGGGTACAGTGCCACCGACCCATGTCCTTCAACGAAGCCGTGCACCTGGCGAAGGATCACTTGGTGGCGGTTCCTGGTCCAGATGTCCTGGTCCCCTCTCTCCTTCTCTCTCCTACTCCTCCCCCAGTTCCAGCTCCCCTGAACCGAGGTGGGGGGATGCCCCAAAACCAGACCCCTGAACCCAGTTTCCTCCTTATTGTTTCTACCCCCTGCTCCTTCACCTCTGATGTCTCCTGTAACTCCCTCTCTCTCTACACAGGTAGAACCTTCCTGATCCAGATCCCTGACATGACACAAGCCTCTGATCAAGTAGGAACATGTCATGTGTCAGTGAGTATACAAAGGCATACACTTCAGGCCTTGGTGGACTCTGGGTGTAACCAGACCACTGTCCATCAAGGCCTGATTCAATGTGGGTCATTGGGAAATGCACGATTGGTGAAGGTGAGGTGTGTTCACAGGGATGTTCATGAATATCCACTGGTCACCATTAAATTCCGGGGGCAAGAGCATAAAGTGGAGGTGGAAGTTAGTCCTCGCCTCACCCATGCACTAATTCTCGGGACAAATTGGCCATGGTTTCAGGCATTAGTGAGGGAAATGTTTGTGGATGGGTCCTGCAGTAGAGAGGCATGATGTGGAATGTGCCCATCATTGGCGGGGAGGCAGTGCTGGAGGATATGGAGGGTGGTGTGAGCGCCGTCCCTCCACCCTTGGAAGTGATTCCCCTTGGGGATTTTCCCTTGGTCACTTGACGAGAGCCTAAGGAACGCCATTGACCAAGTGAGAGTATTTGATGGTCAGCCAATTCAGCCTAACATTGTGCTATCCCACCCGTGTTTTTCAGTTATTAAGGATAGGTTATATAGAGTGATGCAGGACACTCGGACTAAAGAACCCCAAAAGCGCCATTGCACCCATTACCCCTAATCAATGTCCCCCTCGAAAGAATTGGCATGGACCTTATTTGGCCATTAGAAAGGTGCATTCGAGGATATTGCTTTGTGTTAGTCCTTGTAGATTATGCAATGTGATATCCGGAAGCCATGCCTCTACACAACATCTCAGCACACAGTGTTGCGGAGACACTCTTCTGTGTTATCTTTGAGGTCACAGGGTGAATCGGAGAAGTTGACTATGAAAGAGAGAGAGAGGAGCTGGGACCGAAGGTAAGTCTATAAAATGCAGCCCAATTCACCCCAGTCCCCTGTGGAGACCACCTCTCACTGTCTCAGACAGCACAGGTTGCCAGGTTGCAAGAGGAATTTTCCTATGTGTTTTTTCCTCTACCCAGTCGCACCGACCTCATAGAACACCACATTGAGACTCCTCCAGGTGTGGTTGTTCACAGTCGCCCATACCAGTAGCCTGAACACAAAAAAAGGTGGCTCAGGATGAACTCAAGGTTATGCTTGACATGGGAGTAATTGAGGAGTCCCACTGTGCCTGGTGCAGCCCAGTGGTCTTGGTCTGGGTCGGTCCATTTTTGTGTGAACTTTAGAAAAGTCAATGTGGTGTCTAAATTTGACACATATCTGATGCCGTGCATTGATGAACTGCTCGATCAGTTAGGTGTGGCTTGCTTTTATTCGACACTGGATTTAACCAAGGGGTACTGTCAGATTCCCTTGACTCCAGAATCTTCTGCCTGCACAAATCATATGCCACAAATTACTTTCATTTACAATTATGATGGGCAGTGGCATTTACAACATCTGAGAACTGTCCTGAGATCTTTGAAATGGGTGGACCTCACAGCAAACCCAAAGAAGTGTGCAGTTGGGCAGGTGGAAAACCCAGCGATTGTGGCCTGCCTGAGACCCAAGACCAAAAAGGGGGTGAGGCAGTTCCTGGGGCTGGCTATTATAAGAGGTTTGTGACTTTTTCGGACTTCACCAGCCCACTGACTGACCTCGCTAAAAAGGGAGCACCAGATCCGGTCCAGTGGACGGAGCTATGCGAACAGGCTTTCTGCCAGGCAAAAGCGGTTTTGTGTGGGGGCCCGCTGTTGCATCCACCTGACTTTCTCTCCCAATTGTTTTGCAGACTGCCACATCAGACAGCAGGCTGGGGGCTGTTTTGTCCCAGGTGGTGGAGGGAGAGGAGATCCCCATACTGTACATCTACCAGACCAAGTGCAGCACCATCAAGAAGGGGTGTCTGGTCATCAAGTGGGCAGTCCTCACCCCCCAATACTGCCTACTGGGCACCTTTTCACACTCTGTTCCAATCAAGCCCCGCTCCAATGGTTCCAGCGCATGAATGATGCCATTCCCTCTTTGGCATCTGGCACTTCAACCATTCAAATTTGAGGTGGTCTTCTGTGCCCTCGGTCTGTGGACCACCTCAAATTTGAATAGTTGAAGTGGCAGATTACCTCTCAAGCTGGGTGGGAGTCAGGTGGTGTGGGTATGTGGCGGCAGGGGCATGGTCGAGCATCAGCTGTGGATGGAGAGGAGGCAGGTCGAACTGGCAAGTAACACGTGATGATTCTTACCTGTGTCTTATTACTGGCAGTCTACTTATTTGCGTCTCTTTGTGCTTTCAGTTGTTTCCCGTAACCTACAAGAGAGAGTGAGTGCGAGACCACTTGGCAGAACTTGCAAGACACACACACACACACACACACACACACGTACACATGCCTAGAAGTGTGAACTTAAACCATGAATGAAGGCCACGAATTTTGTATTTTCTGTTAAGTTTTGAAAGTGCGGACTGAATAAACGTGAGCCCAGAGCTCAGTTAATATTCCGCCTGTCTCCCAAATCTTCCTACACACCCTCACACACCAGGGTTCTACACACGGTTAATCGTTAATCCGTTTTGGTGATGCTCTGACTCAGTCAGCTAGCCATCACAATTTGGCCCTTGTCAAAGTCGCTCAGATCCTTACACATGCTCCTTTTTCCTGCTTCCAACACATCAACTTTGAGAACTGACTGTTCACTTGCTGTCTAATATATCCCACCCCTTGACAGGTGCCACTGTAATGAGATAATCAATGTTATTCACTTCACCTGTTAATGTTATGGCTGATCGGTGTATATATACGGTGTCCCAAAACTCTCTTAATGTTAATAAGTTGTCACTGGAACCTCTTACGTTAGCTTTTATTTAAGCATGCTAAAGATTTTAGTCTAATCATCTATCATAATCATTAATTTCTTTATTTGGGTTGTATTCCCATTTTTATTATATTTCCGTATTTATTTGTTATATTCCAATATTTCTTTTCATATAAAACTTTCTTGACTTGCATTCCACAATGTAGGGAGTATTACCAGTGATTCTCTTGGCATATGGAAATTTTGTCATCTTGAACAGTTGGGGTTAAATGAGTTTTGTTTTATTTTAGTACCTTGGTAATAATGATAATGATAATGCCTTAAGTGAGTGCACTTTGAAAAGTTATTGAATTAACATGCAAATTTTTTGTTTTATAAGAGTTTTGCGTTTGTGTGTGTGAGTGAGAGAGAGAGAGAATTTTCTTTCTTTTTTCTGACCTACCATTGCCTTTTTTTCTGTATGATCTGCAGGCATGGAATTAGACATTGCACAGTAGCAATAAAGAGTAATTGGATCTCAAGATAGAAATCTTGTTGGCTGTTGTTGCCACAACTCTCTTTTTTTCTCTTTTCTTTTCTCAACTTTCCCAACTTGCTCATCTTTTATTTGACTTGGGTGATATCGACAATATCCTTTCTAACCACCATAAGAGGCAATGTAAACTACACTACACAGCAAAATCTGCTGGGAAAGTTTTTTGTTGCCAAGATCAGCAGCTGTTACATAAAAACTGTATTGCCAGCCCTGTGTATTTACAGCTTGCCTAATTGTTGCATGGTAACAAGCGAAGCTTATGTTCACAATTCCACTGAGTGTTTGAATAACCCTGTGGAATGAAAAAAAATTATTTAGACTATTTATTTATTTATTTAGATTACTTTTTTATTTTTTAATTCAAAAAAGATCTTCTGTTATTTCATTAAAAGATTGTTATTTGTTAACATCATACACATTTAGTACATTAATCTTTAATGTGACATTAAATGATATGAAAGTTTCCAAGGGGAAGGGGTCTAAAAAATCTGCAGTCAGTCAGTTTGTGATTACACAGCTATTATAGCTTCTTTACTGACAAGCCGTTTCTTCATTCAGAGTCCTTGGAGAAATACATGATTGAGAAATACTAACTGTGTTGGGATTTAATTAAATATGGCTTCCCATCTGCTATGGTGGTATAACAGGCATTAACCACAATCCATTTAAACCCAGAGTAGGGTCTTTTGAGTTGGATGAAGTAATTGTTCCTGCCCATTCAGTTCAATTTTATTTGTATAGTGCTTTTAACAATGGACATTGACACAAAGCAGCTTTACAGAAATAAATACATTCAGGATATGAATGAACCCTAATGAGCAAGCCAGAGGCAACGGTGACAAGGGAAAAATAAATTATATTAATTATAATATAAATCCCACCTATAACTGTATACTACATGGTCAAATAGTGCAATTGTATAACCAGGAAAGTCATTACAGTTTTCACATGAAGTCTGTTTTGTTGAACTTATCAACTTTTCACTGATGGAGACTTGAGTGCAAAACTGTTCGTGGCAATTGTAGTCATAAGCCATCATAGCATAACTGTTCATATGAATTGTGGTCCAAAGCCATCTTCAGGCTTTTTAAGTGGTACAATCTCCATGATCTTCAAGCTGTCCATGTGGGACCATCCTCAGCAGTGAGTGATTTCCAACTGATGAGATCTCCAACCAGAAGTAGGGCATCAGGATGCATCAGGCAGGTCCGAAGAGCAGAGGGGGTCAGGATCACTGGTATTTCAGGAGTAGCATATGTAGCTCAACAGACCCCCTGGGTAAGGGTAAGAGAGAGAGAGCACAGATTATTAGGTATGCTCTTGTCACATAATGGTTAAAGAAAATATACATTGTGTGCAGAATGCAAGCAGGGACTCCGGCAGTAATAGCAATAACAGCATAACTAATAGGGAGAGCCATAAGGTAACACAGATATGAGGGCACCCTGAGACACAAAGTGGCCAGCCACTCCAACATCAACAAACCTGAGTGAACACGTGAGCTTCATCCAAACATCCAAACATCCCAGTTCACCACAACACTCTATGCCCATAAACCCTCCAGATCTGCTCTTTTAACCAAGATGAAAATTTTCACAAAAGGCTTGACTAAACAAATATGTTTTTGGCCTAGACTTAAACACTGAAACTGTGTCTGAGCCACAAACACTAACTGGAAGGCTGTTGTAAGAGAAAGCTCTACCCACTGCTGTAGCCTAGAGGGAAAAAAGCATGAACTAACTTTTCTGCCTTGTGTAAGAGTGAGTGGCCAAGTATGGTGACCCATACTCAGAATTTGTGCTCTGCATTTAACCCATCCAAGTGTGCACACACACCTGGAACAGTGGGCAACTTTTTTTTTTTTTTTTTTGCTCTGGCACCCAGGGAGCAGTTGGGGGGAACAGTGCCTGAGAGTGGAAGAGAGTGCTAGTCATTCACTAACCCCACCAACAATCCCTACCAGACCTGAGACTCAAACCCACAACCTTCAGATTCAACTTCAGGTTACAAGTCTGCCGCTCTAACCATTAAGCCACGACTACCCCCAGTGGAGTGATATTATGTTTCTTATCTTAGCAATATTTCTGAGCTGAAAGAAGGCTGTCCTAGTAATATTATCTATATGAGCTTCAAATGAAAGACTGGAGCCAATGATGACACCAAAAGTTACTGCTGCACATGATGGAATATAAAGGCCATCCAGAGTTACTATGTAATCAGAAAGCTTACTTCTAGCTGCATGTGGTCCTAGTAAAAGTACTTCTGTCTTGTCATAAGTTAATATGCATCCAATGTCTAATGTCCTTTACAAATTCCTCAACTTTATTAAGTTGGTATTTGTTATCTGGCTATGTTGAAACATAAACCATGTGTCATCAGCATAACAATGGAAGCTAATACCATGTTTAACAATAATTTTACCCAGAGATAGCATATATAGTGAAAAAAGCATAGGTGGAACACAAACCTTTACCTTAGTATGCATAGAATAGTCAAACTACAAACTGATACCAACCAGTCAAGTAAGACCTGAGTAAGGAGAGGGCCATTTCTGTAACTAGTCTGTGTTTCTAGTCTATCAAGGAGAATAGTATGATCACTAGTGTTATAAGCTGTACTAAGGTAAAGCAACACAAGCAAGGACACACAACCCTGATCAGAGGCCAGTGGTAGGTCACCTTTCCTAATCACTGGACTTCTGATTATGCGCACCTGTTCCAGTGAGCACACACCCTTTAAATAAATCGAACATCCAACAGTTCATTGTGTGGCCATGAGTTATGAAAGCATGGGAGCTTAATAAGGAATGGGAACAAGATCATTAAGTTCAGTGCACAAGATAATTAAGTCATGACCCCAACTTAGTAATGCAAGGGAATGAAAACATTAGGTGCAGTACATCATTGTCTTGTGCCCCCAACTGGTGTGTGCATATATACAGGGTTTTACAGAAACCACCGAATGCTGGGTTGAAAAGCTGCAGCTCATCTGTTTTAGTTAAGACACTATAGAAGTTAGATTTCAATATTTCATATTTAATAATTGATTAAATTAATTTTTAAGTATTTGCTTGGATACAACTTTGATTTGAAGTCCAGAAATCACACTTGTAGTGAAAAACAGGTACAGGATCATAGATATCAGGTTAACAGAGAGATTCGAAGGCCTAAATGAGAAAACAAGACAAAATGTGGTGAATGCACACAGCATAACAGAGTAAAAGCCACTTTACAGCTGTTTTTGGAGAGTTTATTTTTCCATGGGTGTCACAGAACAGGTTCCATTTAGTTTAACGTACACCTACACCAGTTTCATAAGACACGAGATGCATGTGTGTGTGTGTGTGTGTGTGTGTGTGTGTGTGTGTGTGTGTGTGTGTGTAAAATCTCAACCCCATCCTTCTTGCAGCATATGTCTATATGTCTTCTTTTGATGTCATAGGGGGTCATGGCAGGGGGCAGGCTCAAGTAGGTTTAAAAATAAAATATCATTGTATCTGTGGAATCAGGTTGTAATTTGTTCTACGTGCAAAAACAGAGCTCCAAGGCTTTCTCTTTTACACCTCTTATTAAAAGTTAGTAAGTTGTGTCCACAGCCAAATATATCATCTACATCAAGTTACTAGAAATTACTGGTTACAATACTGATCCAAGTGTATCACAGTAATATAGAAATATAAAAATGAATCTTCTTAAAAGTAACCTTAAGGAAAAAAAATTCTTCCTCAGACAGGACAACAGAGATGGTGGGAGCAGGAGATCCCCATGGAAGGTACCATTCATAAAGGTGAGCTCATTACCTACAACCTGACTGAGCTTGTTAAACCTGAGGCTTACCAGGTGCGCCTCACTCCCATCACCCGCTTCGGAGAAGGAGATTCCACTGAGAGGATCATCCACTATAGTGGTGAGTACAGCAAAACTCATACACAGAGAAGCTTAGCTAAGAACATGGAATTTTGTGTGTGCATGTGTGTGTGTGTGTGAGAGAGAGAGAAAGATTTACACATGACAGAATCACATTTTTTTCATACTAAAAGTTAAAAAAAAGCTAAGACTCAAGAAGCAGTGCTTTCTTTGATCAGACATCAATAAACATTCTCATCTCATTCTACTCAATTCAGTGCCAACTCAAAACATTTTATAGGCATTAGTATCCCAAAAAAAGAAAGTGCCCTTTTTTAATTTAAAAATTTGATTGTTTACTAATCAAGACTTGAACAGGTCCATGTGTTGGTGGTTGCTAAATTCAACATTAATGTTGCTTCACACTGCAGTGCTAAAAACAGGATGATTCTCGGGCAGCTACAAGTCTTGTTTCCCCACATGGCAAAAAAAAACTTCACTTTAATTGCCTTTGCATAGCACAACCACTTGGAATTATGCCATGCTTGTAGCCCTGTAAACAAAGCTAAAAAACAAAGTACTGTATGACAGTCTTAGTTGATCACAGCACAAATACATCTGAAGTTTCTGGCACAACATGCACAATATAATAGATCAATTCAGGATGAAAGATGTCATCCAATGGGGCAAGCCATCAAATAACCATTTGTTCCACAAGAAGACATGCCCTGCTCACTTGGGCTACACACAATTTTCCCTCAATCCAAAAAAATTGCTACAAATGAAAAATAAATCAAAGATAAGACTTGTCATATTATTGTAAGGAATAACATTCCCTCTAAGGGTCATGGTCTCTCATTTTTTACTTTTTAAAAATACTTTTTTTGTGTGTGTGTTTTTAAGCCCAACATATTTGAGTACACTATCATTAACAGTGCAGCTTGGTTTTATAGTAAGCTGAACCTCATATATATCAATTCATAACCAGCAAATGTTTTCATTTTTACATAACTGTCATGTCTATTCAAGAATCAGCATCAAACTGCATTTCCCAAACTGCCTCACAGCCTACAAATATGGCCACCATGAACTCCAGTTCTCAACTTGCGTCATTGCCTACAGACATGGCCGCCTCAGGCTCCAACTCTCAGCATGCACATTCACTGTCAAGTTCACAATCACCCATCTACTGATCACACACATCTGAACTCAAGCACCACTCACTACTATATACTCACAAAACTCACAATACTCACAAAACCCACAGTCAGTGTGAAGTATTGTTCAATGAGTTTGCTCCTTTCATACCAAGTCACCATATTTGATATACTGGTTTTGACCTGACTTTGCAATTGCTCTTTGGTTTTAAGATTCTGTCTGTCTTCTGTTTTCTAATCACTAGTGTTTGGCAGAATGGCACTTTTGAATTAGTGACACATTGAAAGCAAAAATTACTTGACACCCAGCACTACAGTGATACCTGCTGGACAATAAAAATTCTTACAGCACCTGTCTGTGTCAATCAATAATATCAAGCTATCAATATCAAGGTCACTTTTCAATTCATACATGCATAAGGTATCATGATGTACAATGAGCAATATTTTAAAACTTATTAATCTTGTTTAATGTTAATGGACACAAACACAATAGTTCTTTTTTGGTATTGCATGAAATAATGACAAGATATAGAACTTATTTATATATTTTTAAAATTAAAATATGTTGACATTAACATTAATCAAGATTAACAAATGCTGTAAAAAGTATTGCTTATTGTTATTCATTGTAACCAGTGTAGTTATTATTGTAAAGTGTTTCCCATTTGACTTTATTATGAGACAATATTATTTCCTTCCTGTTCATACTGTATTTAATCATATCAAATTCAAAATCAACATTCAATACAAAGCCTAGAACAAGTGCAACATGTATTTCTCCATATGAAAACTAATAAGACATTTCAATAATAATAAAATAACTAAAATAAGAATTTAAAAAACCTGTAAACAACAGCATAATTGTAACAGAAAAACAAATAATCAACTTAAAACGTATGAAAATAACAACTAATCTTATGCCCATTTTATGATGGCATTTCTGCAGAAAGAACTCCATGTTATCCCTGAAAAGGAAATTAAATGTAAAAGGCTGTCTGGAAAGTTCTGATTGTTGTAGAAAATTGTGGAGGGCCCTTTCATTGTCCTCTTCATCCATCTTTAGGCCCTTCCACTGAGCCCTTGAGCAGATGTTTGTTCACATGGAGCCATTTCACAGTTGTTGTTTTTGTGTCTTGTATTATATATATATATATATATATATATATATATATATATATATATATATATATATATATATATATATATATATATATATATATACACATGTACACACACACACATACATAAATACATATACACTATATTGCCAAAAGTTTTTGGACACTTCTTCAAATCATTGAATTCAGGTGTTCCAAACACTTCCATGGCCACAGGTGTATAAAATCAAGCACCTTGGCATGCAGACTGCTTCTACAAACATTTGTGAAAGAATGAGTTGCTCTCAGGAGCTCAGTGAATTCAAGCGTGGTACCATGATAGGTTGCCACCTGTGCAATAAGTCCATTCATGAAATTTCCTCACTACTAAATATTCCACGGTCAACTGTTAGTGGTATTATAACAAAGTGGAGGCAATTGGGAACAACAGCAACTCAGCCACGAAGTGGTAGTCCACATAAAATCACAGAGCGGGGTCAGCGCATGCTGAGGCGCACAGTGCGCAGAAGTCGGCAACTTTCTGCAGAGTCAATAGCTACAGACCTCCAAACTTCGTGTGGCCTTCAGATTAGCTCAAGAACAGTGCGTAGAGAGCTTCATGGTCCATGTTGACATGCTTGCATCAAACAATTCCTGCAGATTTTTCAGGTGCACTGTCATGTTGCAAATCTCCCATTCTACCACATCCCAAAGGTGTTCTACTGGATTCAGATCTGGTGACTACAAAGGCCACTGAAGAAGAATGAATTCATTGTCATGTTCATGAAACCAGTTTGAGACAACTTTTCCTTTGTGACATGGTGCATTACTTTGCTGTAAATACCCATTAGAAAATGGGTAAATTGTTATGAAGGGGTGCACATGTTCAGCAGCAATACTCAAATGTCAAGAAAACATTCCCTACACCAGTACACCACTTCTACCTCCACCAGCCTGGACTGTTGACACAAGGCAGGTTGGGTCCATGGATTCATGCTGTTGGTGTTAAATTCTGACCCTACCATCTGTGTGCCACGGCAGAAATCAAGATTCATCTGACCAGTCTATTTTTTCCAGTCTTCAACTGTCCTGTTTTAGTCAGCCTGTGCCTACTTCAGCCTCAGTTTTCTGTTCTTGGCTGACAGAAGTGGAACCCGACATCGTCTTCTGCTGTTGTAGCCCATCCGCCTCAAGGTTCGACGTATTGTGCCTTCTGAGATGCTTTTTTTGCTCACCACAATTGTAAGGAGTGGGTATCTGAGTTACTGTAGCCTTTCTGTCCGCTCGAACCTGTCTGGCCATTCTCCATAGCCACCATAGACATTCTCACTGACCTGTCTATCTGAATGGGTCAACATTTGAAACAGTGAGACAAACCAATCACAGAGGAAAAACTCTCTTCTCGACCAAGCGTCATGGAGCCCATCATCCAATACAAAGGACTGTATTTTTTACTGTGGCAGCTCCAAACATTGCATTGCTCAGTGCTGAGAACACAGCACTAATCATCTCAAGAGTTGAACACAATTTCATCAACCAAGCCCTGGTAAAGAGATTTCATCTGGACACCCAACCTCTCCAGTCCTCTCTCCAAATTCAAGCCCTCAACAGAGGACTGACTGGACATCACTCACCGAACTGCACCAGTTCATCTCAAGTCAGCACTTTCACCAAGAACATATCTCTCTCTTTGTTACTGGGCCAAAAAAAATTCTTCCTAGGATTTCCATGGGTGCACTCTCATAATCCACAAATCTCCTGGGCTGAAAAAGAAATTATCAACTGGTCTCCTCAGCATCATGCATCCAAACCCCACATCTACTGGCCATATCAGCCTCCACTGAGAGTCCCCATTCATCCACTCAAGTGGGAATTTCTGCTTGTTACCACAAATTCTGGGATGTCTTCAACAAAGAAAAAGATAGCAGCCTCTCATCTCACTGACCTTACGACTGATGGGCAAAACACCTCCACATAACCGTATTTACCCCTTAACCACCACTGAAAAATTAGGTGACGAAGGAATACATCAAAGAGTCTGAAATAAGGCTGTATTCACCCTTCCATGTCACCCGTATCTGCAGAATTCTTCTATGTTGGTGTTACATGCATGAGCATTAGTGTGTATGCAGCTGTGTTTGTCTGTTTGCTGCCTTGTGTTGCTCGCCTTTCTCTCTCTGCAGCTCTTTGCCTGATTGGTGGACCAGGTGTCGGTCATCATTATTGCTGGGTCAGTCGACTGGGGGGATGCGTCTGAAATGGGAGGGGCCCTGTTTTAAAAGTGAGCATGGCAGTGATGGGGAGCCAGCCCTTCGGCTCTCTCACACACATGCTGCTTCTTGCTTTAGTGTTTTACTTTTGATTTCTTGGTGCTTGCATTTGTGTGCTTTGCTACACTTTAATCCTTTTGCTTTTGCACAAAATATGCTAACAGTTTTCTGCTATTTGTTCTGCTTGACTGTCATATTAATGTCTCATCTGTTAGTGTTGTATTGTTGTTTGTTCCACCGCTACACATCACTGTCATATCACATGGTGCAACCCTGGGGAGGATGAACAGGTCAGCAGGTGTGCACACATACATAACTCTCTCATAGGAATTTCTCTGTCTAGACACACTAGTCAATTGGGCAGGTGCCACCCCTTGTTTTTTGTTGAAGCTTAAGATATAGTAGTAGTTAGTGTTATCTTGGCAGTTAGGTTAGAGGGTAAAATACAGAGTAGGATGTAGAAGCATATCTTATGTTCTTTCCTTTGGTGCCATGTAGTTCTCTCCCTAGGGGTACCACCTGGTACACTGGTTCTCTTCAACTTTCCACTTGTTAAAACTGTCTTACAAGGTGTCTTCTTTGTACGGATTGTGTGTATTGCAATAAATGTTTTAAATTGTTTTTACCCAGTTCCAAAGTCTCTACATTCCCCACCACCTACCCAGCTTTCCTACTCCAGCTCATGTTACTAACCCTGTACTATTCCTCTAGGCCAGAGCCAAATCTTAGCAGTGTCATAACAGCGGAGAAGAAGAGGGGCGGACTCAGGCCATGCATTGACTACAGGGGACTTAATCAGATCATGATCAGATATCATTACCATGTGCTGCTTGTCCCATCTGCCTTAGAACAACTTACAGACGCATGTACATTTGCTAATCTGGACCTGCGGCACACATACAAACTCATTTAAATGGAACGGAAGACAGCCTTTAGCATCACATTGGCCACATTGAATACTGCATAATGCCATATGGCCTCTCTTGCACACCTGATTAATCACATTCTCCATGACATGCTGAGAAAATTTGTAGTTACATATACAGATGATATCTTAATCTATTCCTCCATCACTAGAAACTCACACAGACCATGTCAAGCAGATACTAAGAAGTATGCTGCAAAACCAGTTGTATGTCATGGGAGAAAAATGTGAGTTGCACCAAGATTTCGTTCCTGGGGCTTTTCATGGAGGTCAACAAGGTAAATGCTGTCCACTTCTACAGGTGATTTATTCAGAATTTCAGCAGATCAAGCCTTCTCTCACCTCAAAGAAGGATTCACCACATCACCAATCCTCAAACATCCAGACCCCTCCAAGCAGTTCATCATGGAATTTGATGCTTCAGAGACAGAGGTCAGAAGTGTGCTGTCACAATGATTCGGGGACAAACCCAAGCTCCGTCCAGTCACTTTCTTTTCACAGAATTTATCTCCAGCAGAGAGAAACTGTGACTTCAACAACTGGGACCTGCTTGCTGTGAAACTGTCATTGGAGGAGTGGTGCCACTGGCTGGAGGGGGCAAAACACCTGTTCACAGTGAAACATCTGAACTCTCAACAAGCAAGGTGGACCTAGGCTAAAAAAATACAAAGCCTGAGCCTATCAGGATTCTATCATGCATTTCCCAGTTCATCCAGTGAAGAAAGCATTCTCCCTCAATCATGCTTTGTGGGCACAGTTTCATGGGACACTGACAGAGCAATGTCTCAGGATTGGTATGTGCCAGAGTCATGTCCCACAGGAAAAATGCATGTACCAGACTCATTAAAGGACAAACTGATCACCTGGGCCCATGCATCCCCAACTACTGGACACCCAGCTGTCAAAAAGACCTATTAGCTCATCACCAACAAATACTGGTGGCCTAACATGACTGATATCAACAGGTATGTAACTTCATGCTCACAGTGTGCCCAAGCCAAAGTCCCCAGAACAATCCTTACTGAAAAATGATTGCCTCTGCCTACTCCTCAGCAACCATGGTCCCATCTAGTCATTGATTTTGTGACCGCTCTTCCTCCCTTGCAAGGTAACACCATCATAATGATCACCATAAATAGGTTCTCCAAATCTCTACACCTCATTCCACTGCCTAAACTCCCATCTGCCTTCAAAACTGCTGAAATCCTCTTTCAGCACGTGTTTAGACACTTTGGTATCCCTGAGGACATCATAAGCAACAAAGGTGCACAGTTCACATCATGGAAGTGCTTTATGGAGAAATTGAGGGTCATGGTTAGTCTAACATCGGGATATCACCCTCAGTTCCTTCCAGTGTGTACTGGGTTACCAACCTCCCTTGTTCCCCTGGAATGTTAACAACACTGACTCCCCAGCAGTGGATGAATGGTTTAAATGCAGTGAACAGGTTTGAGAGAGGACTCACCAGAGACTCAAACAAGTGGCACAAACTTATAAGGAGTTCGCAGACCAACACTGAGGAGAAATCCCAAGTTATGAAACCAGTGATCACATATGGCTGTTCACCTGGAATCAGCATCAAACTGCATTTCTCAAACTGCCTCACAGCCTAAAAACATGGCCGCCATGAACTCCCAACATGCACACTCACTGTCACAATCACAAACACTAGATGACCATGATTTTTATAATTGTATTTATAATCATGAATAGAATCCATGATACATTCATGGAATTGACCAATTTTCTTAGTGCCATATCCAGGGCATATCCCTGCTTTGTGCCAAGTGTTTCTGTTTTACATAGACATATTTCATTTGGTATACATTTTTATGCCCTGCAATGAACTAGCATCCCAATCAAGGTGTTCCCAGGATAGGCTCCATATCCATTGTGGTCCTGACCAGGAGACAGTACTGAAGAGGATTATGACGATACACTTAAGTGACTTGCATGTGAGGTAGTTCACAATCCAAGAATCTACCTGTGCTAGCATTGCTGACTACCAAATGACCAAAACACTTGAATTAAATGGTAGTACACATAAATGCTAGTAATCACAAAGTAATCAGTCAAGCTAAAAATATGGTTATTATACTTGTAATACACACTAATGATAGTTGATTAGAAGTAAACACAAAGTAGACTGACTTAGGTGATTTATATGGAAAAACATAGGCCCTGACTCCATAAAGATGATCTATATTACATTGGTTACTCTGTTAGCAATTTTAAAGGACTTAGACTTGATGCAAGCAGCCACAGGGAAGAAGTGGATTGATGTGACGAGGAGTTAAATGTATTCTTGCAACTAGTAGTTGCATTTTCTGTTGGTACATACTGATCTTACTGATATTATACAGAGCAAACCTGCAAGGAGATGGTAGAGGTGGTAATCCTTAATCCAAGCTGACATATGGCCAAAAAATATGTGGATGTCTGACCATGAGACCAAAATGTGGACATTCCCCAAACTTTTGCCACAAAGTTGGAGGCAAATGGTTGCATTATGATTACCCTTGAATGGACCCAACAGGCCTACCTGACCCAACCTGTCCCAGCATGACAATGCCCCTGAGCACAAAGCGGATGGTTTGCCATGGTTTGCCAAGGTTGGAGTGGAAGAACAGTGGCCTGCACAGAGCCCTGACCTCAACCCCACTAAATACCTTTGGAATGAATTGGATTGCAGACTGCACACTAGGTCTTCTCTCTTGACATCATAGCCCAACCTCACTAATGCTCTTGTGGCTGAATGGGCACAAACCCCCACAGCAACATTTCAAAATCTAGTGGTGCAGGTACTTTAATAATGATGATATAACTGATGGCCATACATTTCCTTAAGTAATCAGTCTCATAAATGTTACGATCGCCAGCTGGCACTCCACCTCAGACTCTGGCTATTGTTCCTGGACTCAATTTCCCATGTGTTCCTAGTCCCTCATGTGATCTTGTCATGTGCTCCATTGTCTGTGTGTCATGTTCTGATTGGTTAGTTTTGTCATGTGTTCTCCTTGCCCCGGTTTAAAAGTCGCTCACACCTGCTCCTAGTTTGCTGTTGATTGTTTGGTGTTTCG
>CM040984.1:21179819-21193638 GCA_022985145.1 Pangasius djambal | reverse complement strand
GGGCACTCCACCTCAGACTCTGGCTATTGTTCCTGGACTCAATTTCCCATGTGTTCCTAGTCCCTCATGTGATCTTGTCATGTGCTCCATTGTCTGTGTGTCATGTTCTGATTGGTTAGTTTTGTCATGTGTTCTCCTTGCCCCGGTTTAAAAGTCGCTCACACCTGCTCCTAGTTTGCTGTTGATTGTTTGGTGTTTCATGTTGCCTAGTTTTCTGTGTTTGGGCCCTTGGACTGTTTTCCCTGTTTTTGATTGTTTGCCGCCTGCCCTGACCATTGCCCGTCTTTTGGATTACTCTTTTGCCTTTGCCTCAGATTATACTGTTTGCTGGTGCTCGACCCTGCCTGTTTTGACCACGATTGTAATAAAGCCTTGCGTTTGGATCCCCAACTCCGTTGTCCTGAGTCTACACGTTACAATAAAACTCAATTCAATTTTATTTGTATAGTGCTTTTAACACTGGACATTGTCCCAAAGCAGCTTTACAGAAATAAGATAAAATTACTTGGATATTTATATTCCATGCTTTAGATATTAGTAAAATAAGTAATGATAATTAAATCATTATTAATTAATTTTACCAATATCTATTGCCATAAAAGAAACTAAAATGATTTAACTATTATTTAAGAATAATAATTGTAGATGTTCAAAAAGCATGGGTGTCATGGTTAGGTGTCCTAATTAAGAGTTATGCTATACTAGATACTTTATGGCAATTGTTATTGGTAAAGTTCATTAATAATAATTTCACAAATAATTTTACTAATAACTAAAGCCCTGAATATTAATATCCAAGTAATTTTGAGACTTATTATAATCTATGAGATTAAGGAAACATACGGCCATCATCATCATTAAGCAGTAAGCACTTACACTACATACTGGAATGTTTCTGTGGGGATTTGTGTCTATTCAGCCACAAGAGCATTAGTGAGGTTGGACAAAGGTGCTGGATGAGAAGGCCCGGTGTGAAGTTGGCATTCCAAATCATTCCAAAGATGTTCAGTGGGGTTAAGTCAGGGCTCTGTGCAGGCCACTAGAGTTCTTTCACACCAACCTTGGCAAGGGGAATTGTCATGCTGGAACAGGTTTGCTCTAGGCCCATTAGTTCCAGTGAAGGGAAATGGGCCTTCCCCAAACTTTTCCCACAAAATTGGAGAAGTTTGGGGAAGGCCCATATATGAGGGTGATGGTCATACTTTTGACCATATAGTATATACAGTCCTACTGTATAGCAAGGCCAATTCTTTTGTTTTTGCTATACACTGAAGACATTTGAGATAAAAAGATGAATATAAGACAATAGGTCAGAATTTCAGCTTTCATTTCCTGATATTGACATGTAGATCTGTTAAACAACTTTAAACATGGCACCTTTTGTTTGAACCCACCCATTTTTCTAGTGATCAAAAACATTGTAACATATTGTGTCTGACAGGTGTTTCTTGTTGCCCAGGTGTGCCCTGTTAGATGGTTTGTTTATACAATTAATAGCTCTGAGGCCTTGGATTTCACCTGTGGAGACTGCATTTTTTGTTTAAAAAGGATAAACCAAGATGAAGACCAGACAGCTGTCTAGGGGCTATGCTGTCTATGGATAAGCAAGGTATTTTGAAGCTGATAGGAGAGGGAAAATCTCAATGTCCTAAAGAAAGAAACCACTGGTGTACTAACAACCAGACATCAAACAGGTTAGCCAAGGATAACAACATCAGATGATGACAGACACATTGTGAGAGCTGTGAAAAAAACCTAAAACAACAGTCAGTGACATCAGCAACAACCTTCACAGGGCAGGGGTGAAGATATCACAATCCACTGTTCAAAGAGTGTAGAAACATAGAGGCTCCATACATTGACCCTCAATAAAGTTAGAACAGATGCAACTTTTCAACTTTATAATTTTTTGTACTTTTAAGCAACATCATGGTCTAAAACCTTTTCACATACTGTCACATATTTGTTGGTATTTAAATAGCATATTTATAAAATTAACAATTTTGCCAAAAAAAAAAAAGTTTAATAGAACCTTATTATTCTGAGGACTCAATGTCTCAATGCTCTGACTGTATTTTTTATGATCAAGAATGAAGGTGATCAGTGCTATCAATCGGCCTAAATTATCAATTTTTGTATGTAAATAAGGGGTTCCCAAACTAGTGGTTGCAACCCCATGAGCTTGATTTACAAATGGGGTCATGAGAGAAACTCACAATTTCCTGTATTGCTTGTTAACTGTTTAGAAACTGCCTTAAAACATCTTTAAAACATTGAGCCTCTATCAATATTTTAGTAAAATTGTGTGTAAATGTTTGCATAAGGCAAACTGAACCAAACATTTCTGCCAGATTTACAAAAGCTTCAGAAAACACAGATTTTCTCACATACTCACATACATATTCTAGTATGCTGATGAATGCCAATCACCCTTAAATTACCAGGTCCATACATGGAACAACTGATGTGCATTTGGTGACATCCACAAAACTCCATAAAAGGCAAAGCACACAGAGTTGATGTGTTGAGTAAACAACAAAGAAAGATTTTCTCAGAGGTAGAAGTATAAGTTATTTTGAGTCATTTCTATGCCAATAAATATATAAATAAGTAAATAAATTACTAATATACATTATTTAACAGCATACCAGCACTTGAAAGGCCAAAATCTGGAGCCGAATTACAGAAAAGGTGAATTCAGTATGACTTAAGTGAGGTAAAAAGAAAAACGGTTTGACTTGACGTACAGTATATGGGCATATACCTCAAATTACAGATTGAGACATGCCAGATTGGTCACATATTGGTGGTTCTAATGATGCTTTGCCCTTTGGCCAGCATTTAAAAAAACGGAACCCACATATACACTGAGCCATTACAGCCTGTCTTCTTTTTATGGCATTTCTTCTTAATTGAATGACTAGTCTTATTTATCTTCATTTATGGATTTGTTGCAGACCAAGTACACCCCTTAATGGCAACGGTATTCCCTAATGGCAGTGGACTCTTTCAGTATGTGCGCTGCCACACTGCAAAAATTGTTTAGGAATGGTTTGAGGAACATGACAGAGTTGAAGGTGTTGGCCTTCCAAATTCCCCAGTTCTCAATCAGATTGAGCATCTGACAGGTCAGAGCTGTTTCGGTGGCACAAAGGGGACCTACACAATATTGTGCAAGAGGTTTTAATGTTATGGCTGATCAACTGAGAGAGTGTGGCATAGCTGACAGATCATGCAATGCAAACACACACAGTGTCTGTAGTGGTCAGAAGCATAATTTGCCACAGTTAGACACACTAATTTAGAAAGTGTCAAGTTTAATGGTGTATATTCTTGCTTAGTTAAGTGCTACAAGTTCCCTCTCAGTTTTAATTTTACTAACCCCACTCCTGACTAGGCTGCAGACATGTGCCTATCTCTGTTTTTGCCTCTCACAGACCCAGAAGCTTTCATGCACAAGCCAGAGGCCGCACTACCGGTAACCTCATCTACCCTCCTCTGTTGTCTCAATCTCAAACAGTGGTGGTAGGTGGGCTCTGCCAGTAGTAGGTGGTAGGTGGGCTCTGCCAGGTGGAACTGCCAGTCTGCTGTAAAGAAAGCTGATTTCATCTCAGCTTTAGCTTCCCATTACTCTCTTGACTTTTTGGCACTAACTGAGACCTGGATCTCTCCACAGAACTCAGCTACACTGGCTGCCTTATCCTCTGCTTATGCTTTCTCGCACACTCCACGAGAAGCTGGCAGGGGTGGTGGTACAGGTTTGCTGTTGTCTCGGAGATGGTGCTTCACACCTTTCTCCCTGTCTCATCTCAATATCTCATCCTTTGAATTCCATGTAGTTACAGTTACCTCTACAGTCAACCTTCTCATCGTTGTCATCTACCGCCATCCTGGTCCCCTAGGGGCCTTCCTTGAAAAAATGGACATGCTCCTCAGTCTTTTCCCTACTGACAGCACCCCTCTTACTGTCCTCGGAGACTTCAACCTCCCTGCTGACAAGCTCCAGTCCTCTTGCCTTCTCTCTCTTCTGCATTCCTTCTCCTTAACTTTCAACAGCTGTCCTCCTACACATAAAGGAGGAAACACCCTGGACCTTGTGTTCAGCCGCCCCTTTCCTACTACAGACATCAGTGCTACCCCGCTCCACATCTCTGATCATCTCTTGTTATCCTTCACCATCACCCTCCCTATCCTGCCTAAAACCACCAGCCATCAATACTTCTCACCCACTCGTAAAAACCTCCACTCCATCTCCCCTTCCTCCTTAGCTTCCTGCACCCTATCATCCCTTCCTGTCCCTGACTCCTTTTCCTCCCTACCATTGGAGCTAGCCACTGACACTTTCCTCTCCTCACTTTCCTCATCAATGGACCTCCTCTGCCCTCTTCTAAACCCAGGAAGATTTCCTGCCCTGCTCCTTGGCTATCGGATGTGTTACTGCCTTGGTCAGTTCCAGAGGGCATTTTCATGGGTTGGCTGTCAGCCCAGCCTTCTGGAGCTCCCCCCAGATGACACTGAGGTGGTGCAGGTGGTCTGACCATGTGGTGGAGTGGATTATGACATCTAAGTATGCTGCCATGAACTGGCGGTGTTGGCATAGGACGATGTCCATCAAACACTGAAATGTTGTAGGTGTTCCATGGAGCCCGAAACGGAGAACCTGGTATTGCCAGTGGCCAGTGGAGTTACTGAATGCTGTTTTCAGGCTTGGCATTCAGGGCCAGGACTACCTGCCAGTATCCTTGGTGAAGTCCAGGGTGGAAATGAAACGGGCTCTCCCCAAAAGCTCTCCCCACCAGGTCATCCACCAGAAGTCAAAGTCTGAAACCTGGTTCGGCTTCCAGAAGTCATTAGTCTAAGGCTTCTGTTGGGCTTCAGGACCACCAAAAAGGGGCTAGACCACTTTGATGATGCTTTCTTCTTGTATCCAGCTAACTTCTTCCTCAATAGCACACTGGGGCCACTGGGGTTTTAATCTCATGTTAAACCAAGTGCATCATCCCTGGGATTGTGGAGATGATATCAGCGAACTGGTCCACTAGCTCAGTCAGCTCTTGTCACTGTGAATGGGGCAGGTCTTCCCCCTTCTGGACCAAGGCATGCTCTGGTGGATCCGAGGACAGACCAGTGAAGGCAGACAGCATAGGGGCAGGTTTGATCCATTTTTTAAAATAGATTTTTTGTGGTATAACTGGGTGTCTGCACTCATACTGGGCTGTTGCAAATTACAATTTTGCTAGGGAGGAGGAGGAGCACTCACACAGCTGGATCTCCGGGGGCTGGCCATTTGTAGATCTGATGATGGAAACCACTCAGTCGATCCTGCTTGTCATGGTTGTAATCGTTAACAGTGCGGAACAGTGAGGGTTGCTCTTCCCAGGCTCCCAGGCACCTTGGGGTACCGGGTGGCGTAGTCCATGATGATGCGGATGTAACCGTGGCCCTGGCCAGATGCCCTACAAGGTCCATGCCCACCATCTAGAAAGGGATGCCGATGATGGGGAACGGGATGAGCAGGCAGGCACAAGCTTTTTGACTGAGGTGTGTTGGCACTGGGGACACCACTGCCAGAAGTTCTGTACCTCTGTGTCCATGCCTGGCTGGAGGAAATGGTCCTTTCTATTCAATTTTATTTGAATAGCACTTCTAACAATGGACATTTGTCACAAAGCAGCTTTACAGAAATAAATGGATTCAAAATATATTGTAAATATGTGAATTTATCCCTAATTTTGCAAGAATTCCAGTTGGTTAAAATCTATCCACTGTCCACTGGTGGAGTCCTGAGTATGAAGCTGCTCATGGCAACTGCAGCCCCAAAGCCACCAAAGCAATCACAGTACCAAGCCATCACAGTACAGCTCCCCAAATAAGATCTGCAAGCCATCTCCACAGCCCCCAGGTGGCACCATCCCCAGCAATCCAAATGGTTCTTCAGGCCGTCCATATGGGGCCACAGAGATCTCAACCAATAAGAACTCCAACAAGAAGTAGGTCATCAGGATGGGTCAGGCAGGTCCAGAGAGCAGAAGGGGTCAGGATCACTGGCATCTCAGGAGTAGCATGTGTAGCTCAACAGAGAGAGGGAGAGATTTTTAAGTAAGCTTTTGTCCTCTAATGGTTAAGGACAATGTACTTTGCATGCAGAGTGCAAGCAGGGACCCCGGCAAGACTAGCTATGACAACATAACTAAAAGGGAGAGCCAGAAGCAAACACAGATATGAGGGCACCCTGGGACATAAGGCAGCCAGCCACTCCTCTGTCGACAAACCTGAGTGAAAATGTGAGGGGGAGAGGGGGGAGGGGGGCGACAGCATCCAAACATCCCAGTTCACCACAACACTCTATGCCTGTGAACGCTCCAGATCTGCTCTTTTACCTGAGAAAAAACTATTCACAAAAGGCTTGACTAAAAAAATATATTTTCAGCCTAGACTTAAACATTGAGACTGTGTCTGAGCCCTGAACACTAAGTGGAAGGCTGTTCCATAGCTGTGGGGCTTTGTAAGTGAAAGCTCTACCCCCAGCTGTAGCCCTCACTATTTGACATACCAACAAATAGCCTGCACCTTTTGATCTAAGTAGGAGTGGCAGATCATAAAAGACCAAAAGTTCAGTCAGGTACTGTGGTGCGAGACCATTTAGTACTTTGTAGGTCAATAGTAGTATTTTATAATCAATACGAAATTTGATTGGAAGCCATTGCAGTGTGGATAAGATAGAGGTGATATGATCAAATCTTCTGGTTCTAGTAAGGACTCTAGCTGCTGCATTCTGGACTAACTGGAGCTTTTTTATTCATCTACTAGAGCACCCAGACAGCAAGGCATTACAATAATCCAACCTAAAGGTAACAAAAGCATGAACTATTTTTTATGAATTATATATTCAGTTTATTTGTATAGCGCTTTTTACAATTTCTTATTGCAATATTTCTGAGATGAAAAAAGCGATCCTAGTAATATTATCTACATAAGCTTCAAATGAAAGACTAGAGTCGATAATCATACAAAGGTCTTATACTGTCTCATACACATGATGAAATAGAAAGGCCATCCAGAATTATTATGTAATCAGAAGCTTACTTCTAGATGCATGTGATCATAGTACAAGTACTTCTGTCTTGTCAGAATTAAGTAAGAGAAAGTTAATAAGCATCCAGTTTCTAATGTCTTTTACAGATTCCTCAACTTTTTTAAGATGGTGTCTGTCATCTGGCTTTGCTGAAACATACAACTGTATGATGAAGTCATCACTGCTATATAATGATTGTGTGCATGTTTCTATTGTTGTCTTATTCCTAGTTAATTTTGCTACAGTATTAAACAGGAATCTAGGATTATTTTTATCTTCAAATAGGGTGGAGAGATACATTGATCTAGCAGCACTAAGAGCTTTTCTATAGCTCAAAAGGCTCTCCTTCCACGCTATTTGAAATACTACCAATTTAGTTTGACGCCATTTACATTCTAGTTTTCGAGTGGTCTGTTTTAAAGTTTGTGTGTGATCACTATACCAGGGTGCTAGCTTTTTCTCTCTAATTATTTTTCTTTTAAGTGGAGCTACCTTATCTAGCGAGTAGCAGAACGCTGATTCTAAACATTCACTTGCCTGGTCAAGTTCTTCGGGATCAGACAGTGATCCAATCATTGTTGATAAATCTGGGAGATTACTGATAAAACTCTGTGCAGTTGCTGACATGAAAGTACGTTTGATGCGGTGATGTGGCAAGGTGCATATATTATGATTAAGACACATTTTAAATGAGATGAGGTAATTATCTGAGAGAGCTTCAGTCTGCGGAAATGTGACTATATTTTCTATATTTTATCCGAATGTTAGTATTAAGTCAAGCATGTGACCACCACTATGAGTGGGTCCTATTACATTCTGATTAACCCCTAGTGAATCAAGAATGGACATAACCGCTGTTCTTAGAGGGTCATCTAGATTATCAAAATGAATATCAAAGTCTCCAACAATTAATGCTTTGTCTAAGGAAACAACCAGGTTAGAGATGAAATCTGCAAATTCACATAGGAATTCCAAATATGGCCCTGGGGCATCTGTAAATAATAATTAGTGGAATCACCTGGGTAGACTTATTTTTAGTGGCTATGTATGTTATGTTAGTATAAAGAACTTCACATGCGTTGAATTTATGATTAGGTTTTTGTGTGATGCCTAGATTATCATTATAAATGACTGCGACACATCCTCCTCTGCCAGTTAGACGGGACTCGTTTGGTTTAATCCACATTTCTGTTAAAATCAGTACCTCAAACTGAGGACTGGGATGGGTGAGCCATCTACCTCCAAGGTGAATGATGGGGCTGATAGTGGGGAGGAGGTGTGGAGGGAACAGCTGGCTAGCCAGGGTTTGTTGGCTTGGTGGGGGAGCTGCGAGTCCGGCTCGGTCAGCATGGGGTCATTGGGTGATGAAGCGTAGGTGAGGCAGCTTGTCCCAGCTCTCCTCTCCCATTGTGACTAGGGTAAGGGCACCAGGGTGCATTATCCTTGTGGGGACTGGGAATGAATTCTCTTCTTTCTCCCCTGTCCATTGTCAAGGTGGTGAGAGTGCATCCCAGCGTCTCTCTGGGGGCGCCGGGGGCTTGTATGCCAACTGCCTTGCATTCTGCTGGGGGCAGAGCCCCTATGAACTTGTCGATCGCTACCCTCTCAGTGTGCCTCTTGGGTTGTAACCATCTTTTGGTGGTATGGAGCAGTGTGTCCATTTGTGTCTGAGGGGTGGCTCCAGGCTTGTAAGTCCATTTGTGGAACTCTGCCACCGTGTGGCTGGAGGACAGTCCACAATATGCCAGGATTTTCCCTTTTAGGATTTCGTAGTTGTCTGCCTCCTCCAGCAAGAGCATGTAGTAGGCTATCTGGGCCTCCCCATAGAGGAATGGTGCAAGGATTTGGGCCCAGTCCTCCTCAGGCCAGCCCTCATGGAGGGTGACTCACTTGAATGTGTGCAGATAAGCTTTGGTGTCAACATCAGTGGTCATCTTGGTGAGACAGCACTGGGCTTAAGCTTTTTTCCTTGGTGGCAGTGCAAAGCCCTAGAAAAAACTCCTGGGTCACCACAGGTTGCTGGAGGATGGTCACCAGAAGGTGCTTCAACATGGGGTCCATGGTGTGGGTGGGGGATGGGTCCATGCTCATACCCACATTCTCCATCACTATAGCAACTTGAGGCTGTGGTGGCCTCAACACAGACATAGGGGAGACAAGGTTAGTACAAGCAGAGGTGATTTTTGGCTGTCTCAGGTGTAGTGAGAGGATGCATCAGCTTTAGTGAGATGTGGCTTGGGTGGAAGTGTGGGGAAGAAGAGTCTAATAGCTCCAAAATCATGAAGATGCTCCCTACCTGCGCCATGTTGAGAGCTTGCAACCCGCTCACTGCAGCTGAGGACTCGCCTCACTGCCACTCCCCACTGACTGCCTGCACCCTTACACCAGGCAGATAGCAGGGAGTGACAGTAAGGAGAGGGTTGCTCTCTGAAGCCGGGGGAGTGAGATCTCAGCGCGGCATGGGTAGGGAGCAACTTCAGTCTCTGAGAGACAGAGAGCGAGAGCGAGAGAGAGAGAAATGGATCAGCATAGGCATGAAGACCATACTGGCTCACTTCGCTGTGTCTGCCATGCCCTTTTAATATTCTCCTGTCTTCTCCTGGAGGGTGAGCAACTGCCACCACTATTATTGGCTGCCAGCCATGCTCATTTCGCCACCTTCTTTAGTCTTCTTATCAATTGTCAAGAGATGTCCTGTTCTTAGTAATGTCACTGTTGTGCCATATTTTCTCCACTTGTTAATTATTGTCTTTACAGTGTTCCATGGTATGTCCAATCTGTAACCCTCTCCTGATTGATATTTTTCTCATTGTTGAATCAGGAGAGGGTGTAAGGGTGCAGGCAGTCAGTGGGGAGTGGCAGTGAGGCAAGTCCTCAGCTTCAGTGACAACGTGGCGCAGGTAGGGAGCATTGTGGCCCATGGCTTTTCCAGTTAGATGTTACCAAGATGATGTCAGGAAAATCCTATAGGAACAGCTGTACTTTTGGGGTTAATCAGTCACTTTAATTGATGCCAGGTGTATACTAATTGGTATTTAACATTAGTCTGAATGTCATTGGTTGATTCTGAACACTGCCACATTCCCAATTATAAAAGGGTGTGCACACTTATGCAAGCTGGGTATTGAAAATTTTTTGTTTTTCTTTTTTTCCCTAAAACATTTCTGGTTGTTTTTTCACATTTTGCAATTTTACAGTAAAGGTTAAAAATGTTCTGACATGGTTTAACTTAGTTTCACTTATTTACACCACAAAAACCTGCCATTTTAACAGGGATGTGTAGACTTTTTATATTCATTGTATATGTATTGCCTTGTTGTTGGCTCTCTGCACATAAGAATTTCGCTCACCTTTTCTACTTAATAACTGTGTAAACTGTGACGTGACAGATGCTGCTGCTGGACATCAGGTTTAAGTCCCAATGCTATGGTTTGACAGTGTAGTATTTTAAACATGCACAGGACTGACTTCTAGAGAAACCATGTTCCACCACATTTTCTGTCTGGTACACATTCTAATCTTGGCTGGTTAAACTGGGATTTTTTTTTCCCAGTCTTGCAATCTTTTTCACTTATGCTCTCAAAAGTGATTTTACAGCCCTCCATGGCCATGCAAAGAAATGAGCAGCTTTCTTCCATGCTCAGATTGGCTGCTTTTGAATTGAACTGAGAGCATTTCACCTGAGCATTTCACAGCTCATCACTAACCATTAGTCTCTTTCTTCACCCCTTTTTCTCTGTCTCACTCATGCAATCGAACTCTCTTTACCACTCTTCCCCATTCTCCCTCTTTCTCACTAACTGTGATAAAAGGTAATGTGCCTAAACCTCTTTCTCTCTCTGTCTTTTATTATAGAGTAATACATAAGCTATTAACTTTAGCCCACCCGGAGATATAAGTTCACGTTTTATAACGTTTTTTTCTCTTCTGATTTACAGCTCCTGTAAACCCTCATTGGAGTGAGTATCTTTTGAATTGGTCTGTGTCCATAACCTAGTTTAGAGATACTGTTTAGAGCAGGGGTGTCCAAAGTCCAGCCCCTGGGCCAAATTTGACCTCCAGACCGATTTTAATTGGCCTGTGGTTTCTCTTATATTAGAATGTATAATAAGTGGCCCACCAGACAATATGCAGCAATTTTTCCTTTCACCTGACAGTGGCAGCAGTGCCTTAAACTTAAATTGCAAGATGAAAATGATATTTATTCATGGCTGCAGCCAAAAAGCTGAAAGTTAGAGAACAGCGATTTCAAGAGAGCTGGAAATCAGAGTAGTTTCTCATCAAGATAAATAGCATATGCATGTGCCTCATATGTAAAGAGACAATGGTAATTAAGGAATTTAATATCAAGAGACATTAAGAAACAAAGCGCATGCATTGAAATAAATATTCAGAGGATAATGGAATCTACCCTGGCAGAAGCAACTTTTATCAGAGCAAGTTAGTGGTAATACTAAGCACGGAAAACATTTATCTGATGGTGAATTTGTGAAAGAGTGCTTAACTAAAGTGGTCAGTGTAATTTGTTTCAAAAAGAAACACAAATTTTTTAATATCATCTTGTCAGTTGATACCCTACTGCAGTTATTTCACTGAAATTAAATTCAGTTGTTTTTATAAATATAAATTGTTATAGAGACTATTTCATGTTTTGAGTATTTAATATTTTGAATAATTTATGAATAATTCTTTAGCAAAGAATTGGTTTGATCTAGCCCCATTTGAAAACAGTTTATATACCCCTGCTTTAGAGATACACTTAGTGTTATAGTCTATGGATCTAGCATGAATATGGAACTTACCTAAGAAATATTACTTTCCCTTGTAAATGGTAACTCAAAGTATGAAATATTTAATCTCTCCATAGATAAATTCCACTGTGGCTTCGAAGAAGAAGCTATATGCATGTTCACCCAAGACAAGTCAGAGGAATTTGATTGGACAAGACATAGTGCTGCCATCAGGGACACCAAGTACACTCCCAATACTGGACCCAGCAGTGATCGTAGTGGTTCAAAGCAAGGTATCACAATATTGTAATAATTGTGACACCTGCAATACTGAGAATTTTCTCTCTCTCTCTCTCTCTCTCTCTCTCTCTCTCTCTCTCTCACACACACACACACACACACACACACACACACACATTTCTACGTTTTTATTTATCAGGGCCTAAATAACAATTGCGTGGTTCTCACCAACTTCTATAAACAAACAAATAACATCAGGTGGCAACAAAAAAAGCACAACAGATTTCAATATGTAGCTTTTTTTTTTTTTTAAAAACGTAAACCAACATTCAGAAACCAGGTGGGAAAATTAAGAATACCCTATAATTCAGTAACATGTAGAACCACTGTTAGCAACAATAACTTGAAGTAAATTGGTATGCTTGGGATCATTGTCCTGTTGCATGACCCATTTCGGCCTAGCTTAAGCTGCTGGGATGGCCTCACATTTTTCTCAGGAATATTCTGGTATAAAGTGGAGTTCATAGTTGTCTCAGTGACTGCGGCTGAAAAACAAGCCCAAATCCAAATGTTTTGGGGATGGCTTTATAAGCCTTCCCAGATTGATGAGCAGCAACAACTGCTTCTCTGAGATTATGGCTTGAGCATTTAATTAGTAGCATCTACCTACTATCTTAATGATTATGGACGTAGGAAGGGTATACTTATTTTTTCCCCACCTGGTTTCTGAATGTTGGTTTATTTTTTGGGGAAAAAATAACTACTTATTAAATCTGTTGTGTTTTTTTGTTGTTGTTGTCACTTGGAGTTATTTGTTTGTTTCTAGAAGTTGGTGAGGACCACACAATTGTTGTTCAGGGCTTGATAAATAAAAACATAGAATTGAAGGAGGGTGTACTTTCTTTTTCCCATGACTGTATGTGCTCTGTGTGTATGTATGTATGTATGTGTGTATATATATATATATATATATATATATATATATATTACACACACACACTATATTACCAAAAGTATTCGGTCACCTGCCTTGACTCACATATGAAATTAAGTGCCATCCCATTCCTAACCCATAGGGTTCAATATGATGTCGGTCCACCTTTTGCAGCTATTACAGCTTCAACTCTTCTGGGAAGGCTGTCCACAAGGTTGAGGAGTGTGTTTATAGGAATTTTTGACTATTCTTCCAAAAGCGCATTGGTGAGGTCACACACTGATCTTGGTCGAGAAGGCCTGGCTCTCAGTCTCCGCTCTAATTCATCCCAAAGGTGTTCTATCGGCTTCAGGTCAGGACTCTGTGCAGGCCAGTCAAGTTCATCCACACCAGACTCTGTCATCCATGTCTTTATGGACCTTGCCTTGTGCACTGGTGCACAGTCATGTTGGAAGAGGAAGGGGCCTGCTCCAAACTGTTCCCACAAGGTTGGGAGCATGGAATTGTCCAAAATATTTTGGTATCCTGAAGAATTCAAAGTTCCTTTCACTGGAACTAAGGGGCCAAGCCCAACTCCTGAAAAACAACCCCACACCATAATTCCTCCTCCACCAAATTTCACACTCGGCACAATGCAGTCCCAAATGTACTGTTCTCCTGGCAACCTCCAAACCCAGACTCGTCCATCAGATTGCCAGATGGAAAAGCGTGATTCATCACTCCAGAGAACGCGTCTCCACTGCTCTAGAGTCCAGTGGCGGCGTGCTTTACACCACTGCATCCGACGCTTTGCATTGCACTTGGTGATGTGTGGCTTGGATGCAGCTGCTCGGCCATGGA
>CM040984.1:21151396-21176911 GCA_022985145.1 Pangasius djambal | reverse complement strand
CCAAAAATGTTAGAATTGTGTCGATGTCCCAATATTTATGGACCTGACTGTGTATATATATATATATATATATATATATATATATATATATATATATAATGACTTTTACATTATTAAGTCAGTACAAAAATATTTTCCAAACATTAGTTTTCCAAAATTAAGCATAAAATTAAATGTTACAGAAAAATGTTTGTAAAGAAAGCAGCAAATTACATGAGACCACTTTTCAGACAAAAAACATAATGAAGGCTGCTGGGTTTTGCATGCAAAAATAAGAAGCAAGTGCAACAGTCAAAATCTCCAGAGGAACTTTCCCTGGTTCTGCAAGATGGTCAATAAATCTTACCTGCACAAATTGTACCTCAGACTACTAATTTTTTTTTAAAGCAAAGGGTCATCACACCAAATACTGACACTGTTTCATTTTTTACTGGCCTAAGACTTTTGCACAGTACTGTGTGTGTGTGTGCATACACATACATACACACATACATACATATACACGCACACATATGTCAGCCATAACATTAAAAGCACTGACAGGTGAAGTGAATAACATTGATTATCTCATTATAATGCCACCTGTCAAGGGGTTGGATATATTAGGCAGCAAATGAGCAGTCAGTTCTCAAAGTTAATGTGTTGGAAGCAGGAAAAATGGGCAAGTGTAAGGATCTGAGCAAATTTGTCAAGGGCCAAACTGTGATAACTAGATGACTGGGTTACAGTATCTCCAAGATGGCCAAAATGGCAGGTCTTGTGGGGTATTCCTGGTATGTATTGGTTAGTACCTACCAAGAGTGGTCCAAGGAAGGACAACCGGTGAACCACCAACAAGGTCATGGGTGCCCAAGGCTCACTGATATGTGTGGGGAGCAAAGGCGATCCCATCTGGTCTGATCCCACAGAAGAGCTACTGGAGCACAAATTGCTGAAAATGTTAATAGAAAGATAGATAGAGGATAGTCAAATATTACCAATATAACTCACAAAATAAAAGTACATGTTCTCAGTTTATACATTTTATATCAACTACTTACAGACATGCTTTCGAAGGCGTGAACATTACAGAAAAGGTGGAACAGCAGTCACATGAAACTTAATGAGAAAAATTAACTAAGCAAAATGAACTAAGATGGCCACTCTCTTGTTCAGCAAGATTATTTTCAAAATAAAAGTCCCAAAGAAGGAACCTTAAAAATACTTAACTTCACTCATCTGTGAAGATGTCATGTATAACAAACTATTTAAAGGAGTTTGTCTTATTTTCTAAGCAGAATAATGATTTCAGATACATGCCTGTGAAGAGTCTTGCTGGACCCTTCCCTGGTCACCTTAAGTTCAACTTTGTAAACCCTTCCATCTTGACCAGGGAAAACACTTGTGACAAGTGCCATAGACTGTTCACTCAAGGATGCTTGATTGTCCTTCAGAAGCACTATGTCACCCTCCCAGATGTCTGGGTATGGATCCCACCATTTGTCACAAACTTATAGTGTTTGCAGATTTTCCTGTTTCCAGCGACACCAGAATTGGTTGGCTAAGCTCTGTACTTGCCGCCACTGGTGTTTGTAGATGTCCTTCTCTGAGAAGTTTCCCCCTGGAGGTGGAGTGCCTGTTTTCTGTGTTAAGAGCATTGCTGGGGGTAAGTATCAAAGGCAAGTCTGCATCCATAGAGACGGGTACGAGAGGTCTACAGTTGATAATTGCTGTCACTTCAACCATAAATGTACAAAGCACTTCATCAGAGAGGTTGGAGAGTCCTTCACACTTCAGCATTAAATCAAGAATTCTACAAGCCAGACATTTTTTGCATTTCTATTCTGCCCTGAAATTTTCAACAGGTTACACAGCTGCTTCAATCCACCAGTTTTAATCTCTCTCTGACTTGGAGTAGGCCATCCTCATCTAAGAAAGGATTTAGTTTTGAGAGTGGAACTTTGCTGCTCATGTTTCTTCCCTTAGAGAGTGTTTCAATGTCGTTGTTGAAAGTTTCCCTCTGTACTGAACATATCACATTCTTGGCTTTTAACAGCTCACTTGCAGAATGTGGTTTCTGAGCACAGGTGCCAACCGCTGCATGTGTTGGATTTATTGGTGGACTTAAAGGAATGAGCTATGAGCTGAATGAGTGATGCAATGGCTTTTTGTATGGATTTCCATCAGGAGAATTTCTGAAACTTATCAGAGATAAGTTGTTTGTCATTTGTTCCTGTAGAGACAGAGATTTCTTTGCGATTTACTTTTGAAAAAGAATTGGGTGTGTAAGGATGAGGGATACGAAGGTGTTGCAAGTCCTTTAATAAACCTCTCCATGATTCCCACTCACCGCGGTTCTCTTGTGAAAGTGGTGTGTCCCAGTCTGTTCCTTCAATGGACAGTTCTCAGAGTGGAAATCTTCCCTGTGTAGTAATAGGAGCCACAAGACCAAGAGGATCAAAGAGACTATCGATTATGGATAGGACGACACGGCATGTGAATTGTTGACTGATACTTGAAAAGTAAATGTAATGTAAATGTGAAAAGTAAAAGTAAATAGTCTCTGCAGGAAGGTTAAATTGTTCTTTCATTCCTGCTTTCCACTCTAAGGTATGCTGCAGGGAAGAGAGACAGCTTAAAGCTTGTTCTCTGCTTTTTTTTTTGTAAGAAATGGCCATGGAGCCCTAAAGAGAAGAGGTGTTGCACAACTGTTGGAAGCATCCTGGAAAGCTTCTCTCTCCATAGTCTTTAAAAAAGACTTTGTCTTCAATGGAGATTGCAGGCTTATTGTCGTTCTCTGTTCTTCTAAAAAGAGTGTGGCCAAGATTCTCTTCCTACATTCTCATGTTCCAGTGGGTTTCAAAGATATGAGGAGTATGCAGAGCTGTTGAGCTGCTGGTGATTTTTTCTTTAAGGTGTATGTGACTAAACAGTGAGGGTCTTCCATTTTCACAGATTGTTTGTCTTGAAACTGGAACCACTGGGCTTGTGCACATCTCTTAGGCATAGTTCACCAACCAGAACCCATCCTAGGTTTAGTTCTTGGCCAAAGGATGTGTTGTGTGGCCCATTAATGTTTTCTCACGTTATGAACTCTAAGTATGATTCACCCAAGCTGCAAGAGGATGTGGGCTTCAGAGTCCAGAGCTGGGATCTCAGTTGCAATATGCTTGAGGTGAGGTTGAGGGAGAGCGGCTTCTGGCATTGGAATTTCATCATAGTTGTCCAGTATTTCATTGCATTCAATTAATGTTGGAAGCATGAGACTAATTCCACCATTTGCTGGTTCAATCCGATAGCCATTTGCTCTTCTTCCTGAACACTCAATCAATCCAGCACAGGTCTTTAGGCTGTAAGGGGCTGCTCTGCTCTTGATGTTGAATAAGTCAAAAAATATTTTTTAACCTGGCTAGAGACGTGTTGCTCTGATCATCAAGCACGGCATACATCTTTACTGCATCCTCAGGATGTCCCTCAGGAAACACTTTGCCAAGACCACAAACATCAGTGCACAGAGAGCTCACATTTTGTGTTGTTAAAATTTCTCCTACATCCTCCTCTGCCATGCTGTAATGAAGAATTTAGGGGTTTGGGTGCCCATGAGGGTGCACCAGGATGCAGAGCTGAGTTTTGACTGTCACTGTTGCACTCATCACACTTCAGAATGACCAAGAAAGGTGTGGTGATGATAAGCAGCACTTGAAGCAGATGCCTTGTTCTTTCAGGCAAGCTTTTTGCTCATCAATGGTCTTTAAACTAAAGCCTTGACATTTTATTAAAGGGTGGGTCTTATTACGGATGGGACAATATTTAGCTGGATCATCTTTAGAAGGTATTTTGTCTTGTGATGTACCATGAGAGATTTCAGTTTTGTGCACTGACACTGGTGTCTTGATTTTGGTGCATTTTGGAGGGAGTCGTTCATATTGTGGATGGCAACTGCTAGAAAAGGCAAAGCTGGGATCATTATGTGTTTTGGCATGATTGCAAATGAACTGAGTAAAGGAGGAGAAAGGAGGATAAGAAACACTAATCTCTTCTTTGAACTTTGGACCTTGAAAAATTCATCTCTCTTGTAAGGTGTTAGGCAGTTTTTCAACTATAGGCCTGATGCCACGGGCAGTATCTATATAGGCTAAGCCTTGGAGGTAACCATCTTCTTTGGCTGAGAGCAGCTCCATTAAAGATCTGTGAGCTCTCTTAGTCTGTTGGTGTCTTTGCCATGGGAAAACTGTCTAACTTCTTAAATAGCACACTTTCAATAACTTCAGAGGAGCTGTAACAGTCATCAAGTCTGTTCCAGACCACTTTTAAGGCTGCGTCTGTATTTCCTATATGAACTGCCCTGAGATGTCTCATACATTCTGAAGATTCTTTGCTGAGCCACTTTGACAACACGTCTACTCTTCACCAGCAGTAAGACTTTGTCCCAAGTCTTTGATTGTGTTAATAAAAGAGGACCTCTAGGCCATCAAAATGTATTAAGCCACTGCTCACTAGCTCTCAACGTGCAAGATATTTCACCGTGCCCATCATGCTTGAAGTTCCTGAGTTTTTCATGCTTCTAGGGAGTTTTGCCATTTGTATTTTTGACTGTCATGGTGATGAGGAACATGCTTCAAGTACGATATACTGGCTACCCTTCACCTGCAATATATTCTGTTCAATTTGAGAGGAAAATCAGTTCACATCTGTGACTTTGCCTGGTTCGAATTTGTGGTACTGAGATAGATTAGTTACTAAGTCAGCCTGCTCGCCTTGTCCCTGACATAATCACAAACACGCCTGTCTGCACTTCATGCTGATGAAGAGTAACTTTTTCTGTCATACAGCTCCTCATCGCAATTTCTCTCTCCGCAAATGTAGCTTGTGCAGCCTCTGCCTTAGCTCTTGCATATGCTGCAGCAACACCAACTGAAGATCATGAGGATATTGAAGTTCTTATAGAACTTAAACTTTGAGAGGATGTGTCAAATGTTCAGTTGCTTTTGCTCTGTGTTTTTTCTGTTATGATGTCTTTTGGATACCTTTTGTCTTTTGGAGCCAGGATATAGTTTTCCAAAAACTTCTGATGTTTACTCCAACTTCTGTTCAATTAGAGTGAGATCTACTATCTACTATCAAAGATAATACACAAATAAAGGAATTTAGTAAATAAATACAGATGTATGCAAAGTATTTTTAAAGCTGGAAGAGTTTCCAGTTGAGCAATTAACATACAAAACAACACTTAAGATAGTCAAAGATTCACAGTTCTCAATTTATATATTTTACATCAACTACTTACAGATAATGCTTTTGAAGGCATGAACATTACAGAAAAGGTGGAGCAGCAGTCACATGAAACTTAATGCTTGAGAGAGCTGTGCAAAATGAACTAGAATGACCGCTCTCTTGTTCAGTGAGATTATTTTCAAAATAAGAGTCCGAAAGAAGGAACCTTAAAAAAATATTTAACTCAAAGGAGACTGCCCATGCTGACCCCTGTCCACCACCGAAAGTGCCTATGATGGGCACCTGAGCATCAGAACAGGACTATGGAGCGATGGAAGAAAGTGGCCTAGTCTGATGAATCACATTTTCTTTTACATCATGTGGACAGCCGGGTGCATTTGCGTCACTTACCTGGGAGAGAGATGGCACCAGGATGCACTATGGGAAGTAGGCAAGCCGGCCGACACAGTGTGTGGGAAACCTTGAGTCCTGGCATTCATGTGGATGTTACTTTGACATGTACCACTTACCCAAACATTGTTGCCGACCAAGTACACCCCTTCATGGCAACGGTATTCCCTAATGGCAGGGGCCTCTATCAATATGCGCCCTGCCACGTTGCAAAAATTGTTTAGGAATGGTTTGAGGAACATGACAAAGTGTTTAAGGTGTTGAATTGTCCTCCAAATTCCCCAGATCTCAATCCAATCGAGCATCTGTGGGATGTGCTGGACAAACAAGTCCAATCCATCGAGGACCCACCTTGCAACTTACAGGACTTAAAGGATCTGCTGCTAACATCTTGGTATCCAGATACCACAGCATACCTTCAGAGGTCTTGTGGAGGCCATGCCTCGACGGGTCTGAACTCTTTTGGTGGCACAAGGGGGACGTACACAATATTAGGCAGGTGGTTTTAATGTTATGGCTAATCGGTGTATTTTGTCTATCTTTTTTTTTTCAACATGTAAACATTCCTTGTAGATGAACATAGAACACAGAAATGATGGTGGTGTCTGGGTATATTTTGACCTCCTTTGCACTTTGGCAGGGCTCCAATATTCAGCACAGAAAGATGGTAACACTACTGTCAGTTCAAAATGTAGTGCATTTTCCATTGAATATATTTAAATTAAAGAGAACCAGTATTGTATACTCTTGTAATGTAACAGAATCAGCTAATTAATGAATGTGTGGTAGTGCAATCCTTCTCCTATGTGCTTTTGCATTCTCTGCCCCAGGTTATTACATGTACATTGAAACATCCCGCCCTCGTCAGGAAGGAGATAAAGCACGATTGTTGACCCCACTATTCAGCGTTGTTCCAAAAAAACCCTATGGGAATGTGGCCAATACTGCATCCTACTGCTTTAGCTTGTACTACCATATGTATGGGAAACATATAGGTAAGATATAGTATTTTGAAAATAATTAATAAATAGATATAGATGTATTGTATATAAGATTGTAGTATTAATCTCATTTCATGCACATGGGTAGTTTATTTACCATCTGAGAGTGAATACCAACACTTCATTTATGTGTTTGCTTATTCACGTGAAATTCAACATTTGGGTCTTAATCTGAAAACAGCCAGATTACTAAATCAAATAGTCTTTGACCAAAAAGCATTTGCAGCTCCATCACTGAAAGTTCATTTTTGGCTTCTCCAAAGGCTGAGAAAGCATTTCTGTCTATGGCAATTTTCCAGAAGCAGTTCAAATCATTATGGAGCACTTATCGCATATAACCTGAATTTAGCTGTCAAGAAAGACTGTAGTCTTTTTCATGTTTTGTTCATGCCAGACATGACCTTGCCACCCTCACACACAAGCTTGTAACTGCAGTTTTCTGCAAAACTATCTCCCTTCTGAATTGGACATGCCAGGCTAATTCAACCTTGCTAGGCTCTTTCAGAACACCCTTACAGAGAACCTAGGGGTTAAAGAACTCAAACCAAACGAGCCAAACTGAACCTTCTGTCTGGCTGCTCAAAAGAATCAAATTTTTCTGATCTTCTGATGTGATTAGAAGAGGGGCTGCAAAGTGTGTGCATTTCCATGCAGTGCAAAATATGATAGGGTGTTTTTGAAACTTCTATTTGATGTAGCATTCTAGCTTGAGGATTTTTTCCGTAGCATATCCAGTGTTCTTTGGAGAATGCCTAAAAATGCCAAATTTTTTTGCTTTTCTTTTGTGGCTAGAGATTTGCATATCTGTACCAAGGGGTCAGACTCTGGCTTTAGGTGTGGATCAATGTGCTGGAGGTGATTTTCAGAATCCAGTTTAGCAAAACTAATTAATGTTGTCCAAAACTAGAAATCAGCAAACAAGCAAGACTCATACACAAGACCCAACAACCACATGAGATTTAGAGCAGAAGAGATTGAGGCTTCTGGTGACTGGGAAGGGTAGTGCCCTGAGTTGTTGTGACAACATAATTATTTTATTTTAGAAAACTGAAGGTTTTTTCATAGGTTTTTGTAATTGCTGTTGATTTCAGGGTATTTAAATGAAGCTGGTATGTAATTCAACACATTTTATGTCTATCATTACACTGACACAACAGTATACACTCAGGTCCTTAAATACTTGGACAGTGACACAATATTTGTAATTTTGCCTCTGTACACCACCACAATGGATTTGAAATGAAGCAATCAAGATCTGACAGAAGTGTAGACTTTCAGCTTTAATCCAAGCAGTTTAACAAAAATATTGCATTGATTCCTTGTTTAGGAATTACAGCTATTTTTTTACATAGTACCTCTATTTTCACAGGCTCAAAAGTAATTGGACAATTGATTGATAGGCAGTTTAATGGCCAGATATGGCCTGTTTCCTCCTTATTTCATGACAAATTAAGGAGATAAAAGGTATGGAGTTGATTCCAAATGTGTGCATTTGGGAGCTGTTCATGGGAACTCTTAATATGCAGTACAAAGAGTTGTCAATGCAAGTGAAGGAGGCCATCATTAGGCTGAAAAAAAACCCAGAGCTATCAGAGAGGTAGCAGAATTTTTAGGATTGGCCAAATCAACAATTTGGTACATTCTTAAAAAGAAGGAATGCACTGGCAAGTTCAGCAACACCAAAAGGCCTGGAAGACAACTAAAAGTAGATAATCGCAGTATTCTTTGCTTGGTGAAGAAAAACCCCTTCACAACATCAACACCAAGTCAAAAACACTCTCGAGGAGGTAGGTGCATCATTGTCAAAGTCTACAATCAAGAGACGCCTTCATGAATGTAAATACAGATGATTTACCTTAAGGTGCAAACCACTGGTAACACTCAAGAACAGAAAGACCAGATTAGACTTTGCTAAAAAATAAATAAATAAATTGATCAAATAAATAAATAAATAAATACATTTCTATAAAACTATACTTTCTGCTCAGATTCAGTCAAATGCTGCAAAACAGCGCTTCACAGTAGAGATGGATAATGACCCAAAACATACTGTAAAAGTAACCCAAGAGCTTCTTAAGGCAAAGAAATTAAATGTTCTTAAATGTCCAATGACCTCAACCCAATTGAGCATGCTTTTCACTTATTGAAGACAAAACTGAAGGCAGAAAGACCCACAAACAAACAGCAACTGAAGTCCACTGAAGTAGAGGCCTGGCAAAGCATCTTAAGGGAGGAAACTCAGCATTTGGTGATGTCCATGGGTTCTACACTTCAGGCATTCATTGGCTAAAAAGGATTTGCATCCAAGTATTAAAAATCCTAATAATATGTTCGTTAGTTTGTCCAATTACTTTTGAGCCTTTGAAAATGGAGGGACTATGTAAAATAGTTGCTGTAATTCCTAAACAGTTAGTGCAATATTTTTATTAACCCGCTTGAATTAAAGCTGAAGGTCTACACCTCAATACAATCTTGATTGCTTTATTTCAAATCCATTGTGGTGGTATACAAAGGCAAAGTTACAAAAATTGTGTTACCATCCAAATACTTATGGACCTGACTGTATATTCGAATGTGTTAACGTGTGTGTGACACAGAAAAGAACTATTGAAAAAAATTGAAGTAAAAGTTGAGAAATACAAAACTTTAGGTTCAAAAACAATGTCACATCTAGCCTGAAACTCAAACACTCAGGTTTGATATTTTACCATTTATCAATTTCCAGTTACCATAACCAGTTCTGACTCTTCTGCTATTTTTGTTTCAAAGGCACACTGAATGTGTATTTAAGACAGAAGAGTCAGACTGGTGAGGACAGCCTTGTGTGGACCTTGAGTGGGAGCCAAGGAGACCACTGGAAACAAGCTAGGGTAAACATTCACCCTACATCCTCCTTTCAGGTGAGAATATTCACAGAACAATCCTAAGCATTCCGGCTTTAATAGGCTGATAGTGAAAAACTGCGCACAGATAATTTATGAGTTCCTGGAGATTAAATCTGCCATGTGTAAGATTATTTTAACATGGAAAAGCAAACATTATTGAGTCAGTGGAGGAATTACTCTAAAACATGGTGTTGCCCTGACATTCCTTAACAGTAGTTCACAGTCAGAGGTCTCCGGTCAGATTGTGGGAGTTTTCAGGACACCTACTGTATATCATACACCATCACAGATAAAACATCAGGCTCTTGCCTCAGAAAGATGACCAGCTTCATATAGCATCAATAGTTGTGATCAAGCTGGCTAACACGTGGCTAACACAAATTCGATCAGTTTACAAAACACACATTAATTTTTTCCGCACAATTTTTGCTAGCAAGCTGAAGTTAGCCAACTAACTAGCTACCTCTACTTACCCTGCATTCATACTAGTGAGCGACAAGTTGCTTGTGTCACTTGTAGTTTGTCTCTTGTGGGTGTGGAGTGAGTGCTACTGTTATCTCTTGTGGGCGTGTAGCATCCATCCAGCATGTTTAGTTCCAATGATAAAGGATAGTAGCCAAATGTATGATTTACGGCACATGAGTTACTATGCCCTTTATTTGTCTTTAAAATGTATTCAAAATGAATTCTACTATTTTAATAAAGTGAAAAAGTATGGAAATTGGTTGATTGATGTACAATACATTTTAGATATTAGCAGATTAGCAGTGGATGCTAATTGTACTAGCTGCAAACACTCTCCAATGACACCAATGATCTCTGCTACTTCCTTCCAAGCTTTATTTTCTTTAAGTCTCTACATACATTTACTGAGAAGTTGTATATGACAGCATAAGATGAAACCAGAGTTATAAATAGTACATAGGAACTAATTGCAGGTCATGCCTAATTTGCATAAAGCTGAGAAAATCGCAACTCACTTCACTTGCCGCTTTGCTGCATGCAGCTGAAAATGTGGCTCCATGCTGCATGTGTACATAGAAAATAAATGGGCTCCAGTCACTTTTCTCGCTTGCTAGTGTGAACACACCTTTAGCTTGACCAACTACCAAATGCCAAAACACAGGCTGAACTGGTCAAACTGGTAAATCATCTTTGCCAGCTTGCAAGTACTGGTAGAATGTAACCCATTTCTGAATGTTAGTGTTACTAATGTTATGTAATAGACAAAGTTATTTTTTTAACACAACAGTATGGCAATTATAAGGGTATAAGGGACTAAGGGTGACGTGCAGAGTTGCAGCAACTATAGGGGGATAAAGTTGATGAGCCATACAATCAAGCTATGGAAAAGTAGTGGAAGCTAGCTTAAGGAAGGTAGTGGAAATTTGTGAGCAGCAGTATGGCTTCATGCCCAGAAAGAGCACAAGAGATGCAATTTTTGCTCTGAGAATTTTGATGGAGAAGTATAGGGATGGTCAGAGGGAGTTGCACTGTGTGTTTGTAGACTTGGAGAAAGCGTATGACAGGGCGCCAAGAGAAGAGCTGTGGTACTGTATGAGGAAGTCAGGAGTAGTAGAGAAGTATGTCAGAGTGGTGCAGGACATGTATGAGAGGAGCAGGACAGTGGTGAGGTGTGCTGTAGGTCAGACAGAGGAGTTCAAAGTGGAGGTGGGACTGCATCAGGGATCAGCTCTGAGCCCCTTCCTGTTTGCTATGGTAATGGACCAGTTGTCAGAGGAGGTCAGACAGGATTCTCCTTGCACAATGATGTTTGCAGATGACATTGTGATCTGTAATGAGAGCAGGGAGCAGGTGGAGGAAAACCTGGAGAGGTGGAGGTTTGTGCTGGAGAGAAGAGGAATGAAAGTCAGTCATAGTAAGACTGAGTGCATGTGTGTGAATGAAAGGGAGGGAAGTGGAACAGTAAGATTACAGGGTGAAGAGGTGAAGAAGGTACAGGAGTTTAAGTACTTGGGGTCAACAGTCCAGAGTAATGGAGAGTGTGGGAAAGAGGTAAAGAAGCAAGTACAGGCAGGTTGGAATGGGTGGAGAAAGGTGTCGGGAAAGAGGCAAAGAGGAGGTATATGGAGGTAATAAATGACGATATGACGCTAGTGGGTGCAAGTCTTGAGGATGCAGAAGATAGGGATAGGTGGAGAGTGATAATTCGCTGTGGCGACCCCTGAAGGGAAAAGCCGAAAGAAGAAGAACAGTATGGCAATTAGAAAATCTCAAATATTTATCAGCCTCAAAACTGCATAATGGCATGCAGAGAGCAAGTAATGTTGCACTGCAGCCCTGCAAGTCCAGCATACTATGACATCTGTGCATAGTTAACCCTTCACTTCAAGAAGAGCTTCTGTTTTAGTTAGTTAGAAAGCTCACACTATAGGTTCTACGCTGAATTCTGAATCCACAGAATGAGCACAGTTACACTGCTGCATCTACAATCTGGTCGACAGTGCAAGAGTTCTCCTTGATCTTACCACGGCAATCCAACAAGCCAAGCTAGCCAAGTAACATTAGCTGGTTAGTCAAAAGACAAGTGTAGAAACTGGTTTGGGAGGGTGCAGAGGAAGATTCACACTGCTCGGCGTGTGTATGGGTGTGTGTCTGCGAGTGTCTCGCAAGCTCTGCCAGCTATCTCTCTCCCTCTCTCTCACACTAGTTACGGGAGTCACTGAAAGCACAAAGAGACACATATAAGTAGATTGGCAGTAATAAAACACAGGTGAGAATCATCACGCGTTACCTGCCAGTTCAACCTGACTCCTCTCTACCCGCAGCTGATGCTCAACCATGCCCCCCTGTTACATACCCCCACCACCCAAATCAGGCTGAGGAGCCATCTGGCCTGCAGCTGACTCCCCCCACTGGCAGGAGAGGTAGTCCGCCACCACCATCTGTGCCCTTGAACATGTGGACTACCTCGAATTTGAACGGCTGAAGTCAAGTCAAGTGACTCAAGTCAAGTGGAGTTTATTGTCATTTCAACCATATACAACCAGTTAGTACATAGTGAAACGAAACCACCTTTCTCCAGGACCAAGGTGCTACATAAGACAACCACAGGACAACAAAGGACAACAAGTATTCTGCCCCTTCTGCAATAAGTTGCACCTCGACAGATAGTTAAACAGGATGAGGGCTGAAGAAAAAGTTGAAACTGAAGGAGTTCTTTTCCAGTGTTTTACTTGAAAAATCAAGTTGCACAACATTGTTTTTTGTGAAACTATAATGCAAACACAAAACATACATTAAATATAAAGTATGACTTAGTCATTTTTAGGAAAGAAAAGCGCAAATCTAGCATTAATACGAGAGAGGAAACAACAACCTTCTTATTGGAATGCACCACAAATGTTTCTTTTTAAATGGTATGAAATACTTCTTTTTTAATATAGATGAAATTCAATAAACAATTCAACTTACAGACGATGGCCTCTGGCACGAAATAACAGAAATATAGCTTTTATCAGGGAGACATCTGCTGCTGCATCACTGCTGTTGTGAAATGAAATCTAAGATGGCTGCCATGGCCGCTGACCTAAATCACATGATGCATCTTAACCAATAAAATAAACCCAAAATTAAATGACTATTTAAACAGTCAGAACACTCCCCACCTGGTATTTTAAAAATACCACTATTATCAGTACCACAGCTCTTTAGAATATTAGTCCTTCTGTTCTCCTCGTGACAGAAGAAGAATCACTTGGGACACGAGTCTTAGATATGTTCTACAATTCCCATCCTTAGTGACCTTGATTTCAATTCTCCTGACCTTATTTTCACTGCCTGGGGATACCCTAGTCACAAGAGCTATTGGCCAGTCATTTCTCTTGATTTGAACTTCCTTCATTAGAACTACATTTCCTTCCTTGATGTTAGGCCGGTTGGTATGCCATTTGCAGCGACTCTGTAGACTGACCAATTACTCACGCCGCCACCTTTCCCAGAACGTGTCAGCAAGTTGTTGAACCATTTCTAGCGGCAAAAATCCTTTTCAAAGTCCCCTGGAGGAGGAGAGAGCACACCAACCTTTTGAGTCAAAAGGGTAGCTGGAGTCAATAGATTGGGTGAATTCCAGCGGAATTATTCAGATTGGGTCCCAAGAGAAGCACTTGATTCAGCGAAAGACCTTTGTACTGGGCGCTAGCGTCAAAAACGACTCTGATCTGTCCCGGCTGTCGGAACTCAGAGTCCCTGTCTGAGTGGACACATTTGCGGGTGGATCAACGTATTTTCTAATTACCTATATTTCACTTTTCCTCTAACTTAACCAAATAAAACTAATGAAGAATCTTCAGACACTGGATGAGAAGAAGCAAACTTCTTTATTGCAGAAAAAATACACCAGTTCCAATGAGCCCAAGGAAGATGACGGTGACACAGCAATCTCACGCAGGAGAGTTGAGTGCCCTGAACTCCCCAAAAATCCCCTCTATATATACCCAGGCGCTTGCTAGCGCCTCCTCCTTTAGTTTGCCTATGTCAGCAATTTTCCATTATTTTCAGTCTAAGTCCTCTTAGCTCCTCCTATCCTTATTTGCATACTGTTTCCCTGTTTCCCATTATCTTCTAATTCCTCCTGGAAACTCCCCTACTTCCCATCTTCGAATTCCCCTTATTTTCCAAGTCCGTCTTCGAATTCCCCTTATTTTCCAACTGCCCGACTACTCCTACTCCCTGAGACTCCATTTTTGACCTCTCCTGTCTTTTCTCAGTTACCTTTATTTTCGGCCTAGCTCTGTTTAAAACTAAAATGTTGCGCTTACATAAAATCGCTTACTTCCTTATTTCTTCTCACTTCGCTTTTGGCACTCACTTCGCTCTGATCACTCGTGGGTTTATTCAACCGCATCAATCATGTGTAAGTTTTCGCCTTTTATTCTCTTCTTACTAAGGTTAAAATGTAACAAAAGGTAGAATAGAATGTCTCTACATTTAAGCGATCTCTATCCTATATTGCTTGTTTATGTATTCCTACTTTAAACTGCGTATGCTTGTGTACTTTAGAATATACAGTACTTTAAGCGTTGCACAGGCTTAGATTATCTGTGACATTAAAGCTGTAAACCTACTTTTGTTTTGCATATTGGGCTCTGAGCTGGGCACCTGGGCCCTGTCTTTTCTGTTTTTACCTCAGCTCACCGATCCTGCAGAGACACCGAAAGGGGCCTTAGGCGCACTTTACGCCAGCACCGTTACTTTCAACTCTCGGTTCTCGCCGCCGAATTTACCCGTTTTCTCGAGCACCTGCTGACCCCCATGTCCCTTGAGACTGTGTTTGAACCACCACGCATTGTACACCGTGTTCCAACGGTCGACAAGAGCACACAGTGTCTAACACTCATGTTGTGCTTCCTATGGTTTCTCGCAGTGCGGCTGCTCAATGTGCCGCTCAACAGCTATTTCACGATGACAGCGTGTACCCTGAGCTTCCTGAGTCCACTCTAGTTCCTTCTATTTCCCCTGATCGACACTCTCCTACTGGTTATTCTCCTATGTCACCCATTTCACCTCCCCAGTTTCACCTTTCTCCTTCCCCTTCTGATCCTATCATTGTTGACCGAAGCATGGTGTTGTTATAACGAGCCCTGTATTCTCATTATTTTCCAATAAACTACCTTGCCCTTAAGCCCATTACCCAAGCGTTGTTACTGTGTGCTATAATGCGCTTCACTATAGCTATTAACTGCCTATTAAAGTTACTCACTACTTTGATTATTACAGAGGTCTTCTAAAACCTACTTGAGTGTAAAATAGTTCTATATGGCACTTCTGAGTACACTCCTGCTTATTTTAGTAATTTTGATACTTCTATGTATCTTTTCTTGACATTATTATTTTTATGTACTTATTATTTTTCGACATCTCTCCCCCCTGTGAGACTGTCTAAGTGTCACTCAGCAATATCCCCTTGTTATATCCCTTTTGCAGCCTCCTGCTTGTCCGTCCAGTCAAGCAGTCAGTCTGCCCTATTGATGATGTACAGTTGTTACTCTGTCTTTACGCTATGCTTAGGCCAGGCACTAAACAGAAGGATGCTGATCAATAGCCCATATCATAATGACACAGATTATACAGGTATATAACAGATTTTCCCCCCCTTTTTTTTTTTGTCCTTCTACACCGTTCTTCTTCTTCTGACCCAGATGCTTTACACATCGTAGAGGGTCTGTTGGAGCCCTGGGAGAGGTTACTAGCACATCACCAGGCACTCTCCCATGGTCTTGCCCCTTTTTTTTTATTTTTTATTTTTTATTTTTTTAGCAGCTCATACATACAGTTCACACACAGTTCATTCATACATACAGTTCACTCAGTTCTGAGTATCTCACCCTGCTTCCAGCTCGACATCTCTCCTCTCTCACACAGTAGCATAGACTTTGAACACATCATCATGTACTGTACTGTGGACAACATGACAAACAAGGAGTGAGCGAAAAACCCTGCATATGGCCAATCAGTGCAGGGAAAATTCTCACTCTGCCCGCTAGTAGCACGACAGTGGCTTCACCACCAGGTTGCCCTGTGCTGTCACGGAAAAAGCAGGGAGGAAAAGAGATAGGGAAATATACATATACAAATATAATAAACATAATAACCACATATCAAATCAGTAAGCTACACAAGTGGAGGTTATACACGCTAATAGTCCCACAACCAACGGTGGTGTGGGTGATGGCTGCGCACCCACTGAGGCAGGGGAGCTGAGAGAGGCTGTCGGCGACCCAGAGACAGCCAAACGTCATCAGAGGCTATAACCTCAGCCAGTCCCCGAGAGGGGTGGCGTGGGACAGCGATTACATGGGAGTCCGCGCCAACTGGTGGGTGGAGTGATCGCGGTGGTCTGTCCATATCAGCCAGCTCCCCCATATGGGAGGGGGGAGCAGTGGACCAGAGGACATACCCACAGAACAAAATAGTATACTGATGCAAGAGTATACTATAGTCATAGTCGGAGAGCCAAAACTCATGGCAGGCTAGGCATGTACGACTGGAAGTTGTAACGCTGCCCAGGTCCGTAGACCTCGACGCTGGCGCAAACACGCTGCCAGCATGGAACAGGGATCGGAGTTCTCGCCCGCACGGCTCACACCATTGAACCTGCACAGAACATATAAAACCCCAACGGCCCACTAAGCAGAACAGACATAAGATGCACAGACAGAAGCAAGCCAGACAAACAGCGAATATGCCAGACAAATAGCGAATATGCAGGAAACTGGAATATATTACAACCACACATATAGTCATACGTAACCTACTACAGTCCTGGAGGAACCAGGTCTAGTCATGGCCCCCATGGAAGCAGAACATATATCTATATAATGAACATACATTTCTGCAAACTTTCATAAGAGAAACAACCCGTGTTTATTCGACCCAATAGGAGTAGCTGCAGTAATTTTCAGTCTTTGCCTCTACAACAAGCAAAATCTCTGCTGGTTCGTCCTCAGATGGGCGTGCGTCCGCTATTTCCTCCAAGGGGAGCATCACATATTGGCCAAAATCGGACTGAACATTTTTGTTTGTGAGAGCACGCAGGCACGGGATACCGCAGCAGACACAAAGGCCCATAATCACAAGAATGACCAGCAGTATGGAGCCTAAACACATTAATCCTGCCATCCAGTCCAACGAAAAGAGCCAGTTGAGCCAGTCGGGCTCAGGTGAAGCATTGTTGGAGACCATTTCATCTTGCGCCTTACTCATGCGATTCAGAAGCGAACTAAGGGGGCCCGCTGGGCCTGTGTGTAAGGGGACCACAGTGCAACAGTCCATGCCAAAAATGTCACATATTCCCTGGTCTGGTTCACGCATCATATGAAGCGGTTCTGAACTGCCATAAGTGACGTGGCATGTAACTGATCCTGGAGAAGTGACAAGGCAGTGATAGTACAGTTAATAAAACGCTGCTGGTTGTACCAGATGTAGTTAATCCATACCAGATTACGATGGGCCTGAACGGCGGGGACCAGGACAGCCCAACAGGTTGAGTTGTATGGGGGGTTGGCGCAGTCACGGAGTCCTACTGAGGGCATTACTAAGGGTGGACGATTATATCGCCTATCACAGACAGTGCAGGTGCTGTTTGGTACTGCAGCATGTGCTGAATCATAGAGCCACTGGAGATAAAGATTATGCTTATGCTGGTCATGATGTGTCATATTGTGGAACGTGAGAGTCTTAACTTTAACAAAGTTTTTAGTAGTGATTGTCTCATTAATGAATTTGGGTTCCCACCAAAAGTCGATACCCACCTGGCGAAGCTCTAAGCCAGGTTGCCAGCCAGTACATACACCTGGACTGGTATGCCTGTGCCTATTTCCAGGACCCCTCGCTTTTGTAGGTTACTGGGCAAGGTGTAATTGTTATGTATACTATAGTACCACAAAGAAGTGACATTAGTACATTGGCTGAGGCTTGTAGGCTGGCTTGAGATTATTACACTACTGGGTGCATGAGAAGGGTCAAGGCTGCCGGCCCATTTAAGTTGTATTTCAACTGTTAGCGTAAAGTTCTCTACAGCTATGCCTTGTAGCCCTCGGCTGAAGTCTAGTGGCCATGGGGGGCCAGCATATGAATAGGAGTACATAACGAATAGGGTACGCTTTGGGGGCACTTGTCCTCTTTCAATGCCAGAAGCCACCATTCCCATAGCACACAGGGTTTGGTCAGTAAGGATAGTTCTGGCTTCTTTTTCAGTAATACCCTGCGCATTGCCCACACGTGGTTCGCCATAAACTTGCTTCCCGTCTATGTAAGCACTTCCCTGGCCTACCTGGTGCCGTGGGCGCTTGTGTGAGGAAGTCTTAATATGTACAGGGGAAGTAGGTGTTGGTGCTTCTGGTGAGCTATTCAGGTGTGCACTACCACTATTGCTAGGTGCACTATTACTATTGCTAGGGGAAGTACGATTACTCACTGGCAACACATTACCGCCTTGAATTAATAATCGAATGAAAACTAGCCACATCAGTCCCAGGAACACTACTAGGGCCCATTCCAGGTATGTTGGGCGAAATGTGCCGGCCGGAGAGGCCTTCCATTCTCTACAATCCGTCATTACGCTCATCTTGCTCCGCCAGATCCTCTAGGTTAATTGTGTCAAATGGAATGCGCGGGGGCTCTGGGATCATCAGAGTCTCTGAATAGCCATACGATTTTCTCATCAATGTCACTGAGACTTATTAAGTTCGGCCCTTCTGGGGTCACGCATATGGTTCCGTCTGACCTGGGGCTCACTATGTTTGAGAGTTCTACACCAGGCTCAGCTCGAGGAGTTCTGACCCTGGCCCGTGTTCGATGCGCTGGACCAGGGGACGGCTCTTCCTCGCTTCCGTCGGTGTCCTCGTTTAACTCTTCCACCGCAGCGTGTTGCACCAGACGTGACTAAGACTTTTTCCAGTCCAGCCCCTTGATTGCTGCCCTGCAACAATGGTTTAGATGATACCAGTGCTCCTTACCTTCGACTTTGACTGCAGTAGGAGTTGCCAGTACCACCTTGAAGGGCCCTTCTCTCCTGGGCTGCTTCCATTGCTTCTTCCTGAACACCTTAATATACACGTAATCACCAGGCTCAACCTGTTGGAGGGGCTGCTCCACACGTGTACCATGTGTGGCTTCACAAACCTGTGAATACAGAGTTCTGTGTATCTGTGTTAGATGCTTGACATAGCTTGACATTTCGGCTTCCAGCTGTTCCAGTGAGGGGCCTTTATATGGTCCCTGTGAAAAGGCGACAGGCATTGGTCAACCTGTCAACATTTCATGTGGTGTCAGGTGTGTGTTACGGTTGGTTTGTGAGCACATTTTCATTAGTGCCAAAGGTAGCGCCTGAACCCAGTTTAGCTTTGTACTCACACAAATTTTTGCAATCTTTTCTTTCAGCACACCATTAGCTCGCTCAACCATTCCCTGTGATTGCGGGTGGTAAACACACCCCAGCCTTTGCTTAATGCACAGTGCTTCTGCAATTGCTTTGATCACCTCATTTACAAAATGTGTCCCGTTGTCTGAGCTCAACTGATCAGGAATCTTGGAAGCAATTAAGCAGCTAACTGATAAGGTGGATACACTCAGCTACAGCAGAACTCCATCATGTTAACTAACAAAGCCAAGGCAGTCGAGTTCAACACGGCAGAAATCAAAGACTGCAAAACTCTCTTCTGTTCGCCAAGTATCGGCTTTAAAGAAAGACAACGCAGAGTTAAAGGAACGTGTCTTAGAGCTTGAGCGATACAAATGCCGGTGGAATCTTAGGATTCGTCACATCATGGACTCAGTTCATCAAATAGGCCAATGTGAAGAAAACAAAACAAGGCATGTCATTGTTCAGTTCACTCAGAGAATACACCATGATGCGCTGTAGAGAATGACCAAGGATCACACGATCTGCAAAGATCTTCATATCAGCTTCATCGAAGACCTCTGAAAAGCTGACAGGGAGACCCGAGCTGCACTGTGGCCCAAGATAAAAGAAGCAAGGGATGCTGGAAAACGGGCGTACTACAGAGATGGTGCAGGATACATTAACGGACAGAGAATTACATACATACAAGGTATATGTTCAAGCCAAAGGCCTTGATGTTTAAGGTTTGAAAAGACCTTTTCCACTTTAAATTTGTAGATGATGAGAAGTGATTGGATGGTTTATCTGTATTAAGTTCATATCGAAGGGACATTGCCTGTTTGGGTTTTCTTTTCTTAATTCTTTTCAAAGTTTAGTCTGTTGGACTGTTTGTAATATTTGCTGGCAGTTGCTAATTTGTTTGTTATGAATCCTTTTTTTTCTTGTATATCACTTAATGCTAGGGGCTTAAGAGAGATCACTAAGAGGAAATCATTATTTTTGTTTTGCAAGGGCGAAAAAGCACACTTTATTTTGTTGCAAGAAACACACTCAGAACAAGAAGATGAAAAATTTGGGTAATTTGGGTAAACCAGTGGGGAGACAAAATTGTCTTTGATCATGGGTCCACTAGATCAGCAGGTGTGGCTATCTTGTTTTGTAACTCAGCTGGTAAATTAGTGACATCTAGATTTAGTAATAATGGTCACTGGCTAATTTGTGTCCTGAATATGGATGATCAGTACTATATTCTGGTCAATGTCTATGGTTTTAATAATGTAATTCAAAACAGTCAGTTGATCTCAGATGTTTCCAACCTTAAACTCATTTATCCAATGGCAATTATAATTATGGGTGGTGATTTTAACATGGTTATAGATATCCTTCCAGGTGTTATCACAGTTCTTACAAGCCTGTGTTAATAGACTTTTGTCGCACTCACAATTTATTAGATCCCTGGCAAGTTAAATATCCTAACACTAAACAATATTCCTGGTTTAAACCAAACAATGGAGTAAAGTCCAGAATAGATTTTTGATTAATTTCAGTCTCTGTTATGAAATTTGTCGATGACTGTTTTATGTCAGCAGCTCCTCTCACAGATCATGCTGTTATTAAATTGAGTTTTAAACCTCCTGATGTTAGCTGATGGAATAAAGGGTACTGGAAATTCAATTCTAGTTTATTAAAATGCCAATCATTTAATGAGGGGATTAGGGCCATGGTCTCTAAGGTGATGTCTGATGAATCCATTATATCCTATATTTCTAAATGGGAGTTCCTTAAATTTAAAATGAGGGAATATTCAATGCATTATGGAAAAACACTCAGTAGAAGTAATAGATTATCTGAAATCAATATTATTAAAGAAATAAATATCTATTATAATAAAACACCACCTACTGATAATGATAAAGAAACTACAAAATCATCTAAACAAACTTGATGAAATTTATCTTTGTAAAGCTGAAGGGGCTTTTATCAGGTCCAGGGCTAAATGGATTGAGGAGGGAGAAAGAAGTACCTCATACTTCTGTCAGTTAGAGAAAAGAAGGCAAGAGAGACTTCAAAAGCCTTATTGATCCAGGGCCAGCTAATTACAATTGCATTTTTTTTTTCAAAAGATACCATTTACAGACTTAGAATCAAATATGTAAAATTTCCTTTATCTCCCAAAATTAAAGAAATGCATTTTAAAATTTTAAGTGGGATATATCCATCCAGTGAATACTTACAACTAAGATTTGGATTTGACTCTAATAAGTGTATATTTTGTGATGATATTGAAACCACGGAACATTTGTTTTTTCGTTGTATGTATGTGGATGCTTTATGGTCTGATATTCATGACTGGCTTTACACAAAGGTACTTCACCTTAAAAATTTCACTGTGAAGGACATTATCTTTGGACTGGTAATGAACAATAACAAAGATGACTTCCTTGTTAATAATGTACTTCTGCTGGGAAAATGTTATATACACAAATCTAAGTACTTGAAAGTTAAACCAACGTTTTGTGCATTTTATTATGAGTTTATTTCTTATACAAAAGCCCTCAAAGTGATGAAAAAGAAAAATGCAATAAATCTTTTGTCCTTTATAGAAGAATATGATTTATAGGAAAAACCCTACCCCCCTTTTGTTTTTTGTTTTTTTAATAAATATATATGTATATATATTTGTATTTCTTCATGTACCTGTTCTGTATATTCTATTGTAAAAATGTACTGATATTGCCACGTTGTTTGTACATGGCTAACTGCTTAATGGGGGGGGATGAAATCTAAGATGGCTGCCATGACTGCTGACCTAAATCACATGATGCATCTTATCCAATAAAATAAACCCAAAATTAAATGACTCTTTAAACAGTTAGAACAACAAGGGACTACTAAATTTACATAAAAATGCACAAGTGCAAACGTGCAGACAGCACAAGACAGTACAATGACTACTGGGACAGACAACGGGCACAGTAAGTCCCAGTGCAGCGCCGACCAGTACACAGTTCTATTAGAAAGTGAATCCAGTGACAATAGTGCAAAAAGTACAGTATAATTTGCTGAAATAGTATAAACATAAGAAGTAGCAGCCTATGTACAGTATAATAAATATTGTAGCAGCAAAACGTAATATGCGAAAACTTGCAAAAAAATTGCAAAGAGGATGGAGGATACAAAGTTGTGTGTGTATGTATGTATCTGTGTGAAGTGCCAGATACCAATGAGTGAGCAACACATTGGCATTCTTCATGCGGTGGAGCTATTGTAGTGGGGCATTATTGGAACAGAGGGTAAAGTGGTGCCCCAGGTAGTACCGGAGGGTGAGGACCACCCACTTGATGGCCAGACACTCCTCCTCGATCGTGCTGTACTTGGTCTCTCTTACTGAAAGCTTGCAGCTGATGTACAGCATAGGGCTCTCCTCCCTCTCCACCGCCTAGGACAAAAGGGCTCCCAGCCCTCTGTTTGATATATCATTCTGCAGAACAAAAGGGAAAGAAAAGTCAGGAGAATGCAACAATGAGCCCCCACACAAAATTGCTTTTACCTGGCAGAAAGCCCACTTGCATAACTCCACTGGCCCAGATCTGGCTCTCCCTTTTTTATTGAGGTCAGTCAGCAGCCTAGTGACGCCCGAAAACGTTGGTAAAAACCTCTAATAATAGCCAGCCAGCCCCAGAAACTGCCTTTTGGGTCTCAGGCAGGCCGCAATCGCTGCTGTTTTACCAATATGGGGATGCACCTGTGTAACCCACCCAAATAATTGATGCTGTATCATTATGTATATTCATATGTGTGTAATATATATATATATATATATATATATATATATATATATATATATATATATAGTTATTTCCCTTTCCTGATGTGTAAAACGTTCAGACAAATATATTTCATTTTATTTTTTATTTATTTATTTTGTGTGTGGATGAAAATAAGTATCGAAGCACGATGATGGGTGATGACGTCACATGTGCGCCAGCTCGTTGAAGAGAGATGTGAGCTGCATGTGTGGCTATCACTTAATCTAATCCATCCTCGTGAATATTTTTCTAAATGGATGTCTGAACTGTTTTATTTACTTGTGGACGGACTGGCTCAGTATTTTGTGATCGTGTGGGCTTCGCGCAGTGAAGGAGACCCGTGCTGGATTTTACTACGGAGTACTTATCAGAGGACTCAACCTCAAGGAAGAGAAAGTTTTCATCATCAGTTCTTGCAAAGACTCAGCAGGCATTCACACATTCACACTGACTGAACTGAGCCGAACACAGTCCTATTTCACTCAGACCTCTCTATATATACACTGCTCAAGAAAATTAAAGGAACACTGAAAACACATCAGATCTCAATGGGGAAAAATATCATGCTGGACATCTATACTGATATGGACTGGGTAATGTGTTAGGAACGAAAGGATGCCATATCGTTTGATGGAAATGAAAATTATCAACCTACAGAGAGCTGAATTCAAAGACACCCCGAAAATCAAAGTGAAAAAGCAGGCTAGTACATTTTGCTGAAATTTCATTGCAGCAACTCAAAATGGTACTCAGTAGTTTGTATGGCCCCCACGTGCTTGTATGCATGCCTGACAACGTCGGGGCATGCTCCTAATGATACGACGGATGGTGTCGTGGGGTATTTCCTCCCAGATCTGGACCAGGGCATCACTGAGCTCCTCGACAGTCTGAGGTTCAACCTGGTGGTGTCGGATGAACCGAAACATAATGTCCCAGAGGTGTTCTATTGGATTTAGGTCAGGTGAGCGTGGGGGCCATTCAATGGTATCAATTCCTTCATCCTCCAGGAACTGCCTGCATACTCTCGCCATATGAGGTCGGGCATTGTTGTGCACCAGGAGGAACCCAGGACCCACTGCACCAGCGTAGGGTCTGACAATGGGTCCAAGGATTTCATCCCGATACCTAATGGCAGTCAGGGTGCCATTGTCTAGCCTGTAGAGGCCTGTGCGTCCCTCCATGGATATGCCTCCCCAGACCATCATTGACCCACCACCAAACAGGTCATGCTGAACGATGTTACAGGCAGCATAACATTCTCCACGGCTTCTCTAGACCCTTTCACATGTGCTCAGGGTGAACCTGCTCTCATCTGTGAAAAGCACAGGGCACCAGTGGTGGACCTGCCAATTCTGGTGTTCAATTCTGGTGGGCAGTGAACACAGGGCCCACTAGAGGATGTCGGGCCCTCAGGCCACCCTCATGAAGTCTGTTTCTGATTGTTTGATCAGAGACATTCACACCAGTGGCCTGCCGGAGGTCATTTTGTAGGGCTCTGGCAGTGCTCATCTTGTTCCTCATTGCACAAAGGAGCAGATACCGGTCCTGCTGATGGATTATGGACCTTCTACGGCCCTGTCCAGCTCTCCCAGAGTAACTGCCTGTCTCCTGGAATCTCCTCCATGCTCTTGAGACTGTGCTGGGAGACACAGCAAAATTTCTGGCAATGGCACGTATTGATGTGCCATCCTGGAGGAGTTGGACTGCCTGTGCAACTTCTGTAGGTTCCAGGTATCGCCTCATTCTACCAGTAGTGACATCGACCCTAGCCAAATGCAAAACTAGTGAGAAACAGAAAAGTTGAACAGGGAAAAAAATGTCAGTGGCCTACACATGTAAAATCATTCCTGTTTTGGGGGTCGTCTCATTGTTGCCCATCTAGTGCACCTGTTGTTAATTTCATGTTAAGCAGCTGAAACTGATTAACAACCCCCTCTGCTACTTAACTGACCAGATCAATATCCCAGGAGTTTAACTGACTTGATGCTATACTCTGATTAAAAAGTGTTCCTTTAATTTTTTTTTAACAGTATATATATATATATATACACACTATATTACCAAAAGTATTCGGTCACCCATCCAAATGATCAGAATCAGGTGTCCTAATCACTTGGCCTGGCCACAGGTGTATAAAATCAAGCACTTAGGGATGCAGACTGTTTTTACAAACATTTGTGAAAGAATGGGCCGCTCTCAGGAGCTCAGTGAATTCCAGTGTGGAACTGTCATAGGATGCCACCTGTGCAACAAATCCAGTCGTGAAATTTCCTCGCTCCTAAATATTCCACAGTCAACTGTCAGCTTTATCATAACAAAATGGAAGAGTTTGGGAACAACAGCAACTCAGC
>CM040984.1:21139609-21151296 GCA_022985145.1 Pangasius djambal | reverse complement strand
TATATATATATATATATATATATATATATACACACGTTTGCGGATGACATTGTGATCTGTAGTGAGAGCAGGGAGCAGGTGGAGGAAAACCTGGAGAGGTGAAGGTTTGCGCTGGAGAAGAGTGAAAGTCAGTCATAGTAAGACTGAGTACATGTGTGTGAATGAAAGGGAGGGAAGTGGAACAGTAAGATTACAAGGTGAAGAGGTGAAGAAGGTACAGGAGTTTAAGTACTTGGGGTCAACAGTCCAGAGTAATGGAGTGTGTGGGGAAAGAGGTAAAGAAGTGAGTGCAGACAGGTTGGAATGGGTGGAGAAAGGTGTCGGGAGTTCTGTGTGATAGAAGAATATCAGCGAGAATCAAGGGTAAGGTGTACAAGACAGTGGTGAGACCGGCCATGCTGTATGGTTTAGAGACAGTGTCACTGAGGAAGAGACAGGAGGCAGAGCTAGAGGTAGCAGAACTGAAGATGTTGAGGTTCTCTTTGGGAGTGACAAGGTTGGACAGGATTAAGAACGAGTACATCAGAGGGACAGCTCAGGGAGGCCAGATTAAGATGGTTTGGACATGTTCAGAGGAGGGAGAGTGAGTATATTGGTAGGAGAATGTTGGACATGGAACTGCCAGGCAGGAGGCGAAGAGGAAGGCCAAAGAGGAGGTATATGGAGGTAATAAATGAGGATATGAATCTAGTGGGTGCAAGTGTTGATGATGCAGAAGATAGGGATAGGTGGAGAGTGATGATTCCCTGTGGCGACCCCTGAAGGGAAAAGCCGAAAGAAGAACGTGTACGTCCCTTCTATTCGTTCAGTTGGTTCTGAAGTCGAACTAAATTCATTCAAGTGCGGTCACACATATTAAGATACCTTGAAAATAAAATTGTGTGAGATCCCAAACCCGAGACTCCAAATACTATTGTTTATATGGAATATGGTGAGCTCAGACCCAAGTAGATTCTTCTTCTTTTCTTTGATATTAATCCGACGAACAGGTTACACCTGCACATGGCCAAAGTGGAAGCCCAGATACCATACTTCCACCCATCCAATTGTACACTTCTTTGGGACTGCTGTGAGTCCTGCCTGTCCCAAGGATCCCAGGACAGCCCATTTAGTAATTAAAGCCATTTTAAGCAAAGTACCTCCATTTCCAATTGACAAGAAGTTAATTGACCAGGTGCGGTCCATTCCATCGTTACTTCAAGACAAATGAAGAAGATAAAAGGTCTGGAGTTGATGTCCGGTATTAAGTTGGCATTTGGCAGCTGTTCGACTGGAGCTACCAATATGAAGTCCAAGGAGATCTCAATGCAAGTGAAGAAGGCCATCATTAGGCTCAAAAACAACATAAATCTATAAGAGAGATAGCAAAAACCTTAGGTGTGGCCAAATCAACAGTTCGGTACATTCTTAAAAAGAAAGAAAGCACTGGTGAGCTCAACAACATTGATAGGCCTGGAAGACCAAGGAAGACAACTAAAGTGAATGATCACAGAATCCTTTCCTTGGTGAAGAAAAACCCCTTCACAACATCAACAGAAGTCTGGAGAAGGTAGGTGTATCATTGTCAAATCTACAATCAAGAGACGCCTTCATGAATGTAAATACAGAGAGTTTACAGCAAGGTGCAAACCACTGGTAACATTCAAGAACAGGAAAGCCAGATTAGACTTTGCCAGAAAACATCTAAAAAAAAACTCCCATGTTCTGGAATAAGATTCTTTGGACTGATGAAACCAAGATTAACTTGTACCAGAATGATGGGAAGAGAAAAGTATGGCGAAAGAAAGGAACAGCTCATGATCCAAAGTATACCACATCATGTGTCAAACATGGTGGAGGCAGTGTAATGGCATGGTCATGTATGGCTGCCAATGGAGCGGGTTCACTGGTGTTTACTGATGATGAGACTGCTGACTGAAGTAGCAAGATGAATTCTGAGGTGTATAGGGCTTTACTCTCTACTCTCATTCAGCCAAATGCTACAAAACTGATAGGATGCTGCTTCACAGTGCAGGTGGATAATGACCCTAAACATACTGTGAAAGCAACTCAAGACTTTTTGAAGGCAAAGAAATGGAATATTCTTCAATGGCCAAGTCAGTCGCCTGATCTCAACCCAATAGAGCATGCTTTTCACTTACTGACAAGACAAGACTGAAGGCACTTAAAATAAAGCTGAAAGTCTACACTTCGATCACATCTTGCTTGTTTTATTTCAAATTCCACTGTGGTGGTGTATAAGGGCATAATCACAAAAACTCTGTTATTGTCCAAATACTTCCGGACCTGATTGTATATACAGTACTGTGCAAAAGTCTTAGGCACATGCAAAGAAATGCTGTAAAGATGACTTCAAAAATAATTAAATTAAATGTTTCTACATTAAAAAGTAATATAAAGAGCAGTAAACAGTAATAAATGAAACAAAGTCAATATTTGGTGTGATGATCCTTCACTTTTAAAAAAAAAAAAATAGTAGTCTCAGGTACAATTTGTGCAGTTTTATAAGGAAATTAGCTGTAAGTTTTACTGAGCATCTTGCAGAACCAGCCACAGTTCTTCTGGAGATTTTTGCAGCAAAACCCAGCAGCCTTCATTATGTTTTTTGTCTGAAAAGTGGTCTCTTATGTAATATGCAGCTTTCTTTACTGACATACAAATATATTTCTGTAACATTTAATTTTGTGCTGGAAAACTAATGTTTGGAAATCTAAAAAGTTTTTTTACAGGATCAATAATGTAAAAGTCATAAAATAAAAATCTATAGCAATTTTTTTATTTTTTTATTTTTTGACTATTTGTGTAGATGATTTTGGAAGGCATTCGTGGTTCTGGCATTGAAGGCGATATTGCCATAGATGATGTTGCCATCGAGGAGGGAGAATGTCGAGACCCACCTCCTAATAGTAGTGAGTATACAAGAAAATTATTATTAGTTATTAATAGAATGTGAACCTTCAAGTACTTGTTTTTTTTAAAAATAGGAATACCAATAATATTATAAATGTTATAAAATTTTTATCTATTAGCAGGACCTTTTAAGGGAATTCCTGAGTGATTTTTTCAAGTACTTAATTTACAGTTAATTATATATGACTAGAATTGTGGATGATATAATGGGTTCTGTTAAATTTTCATTAATGTAGGCACATTGCTAAAGGAACCATGATAAAATACATTTCAAATTGAACTCAGAATCACAATTTGGGACCTACACTATATGGTAATTATCCAAAAGAAGTGTACAACATAAATACAGTAAGATTTAAATAATTTTGCTATAGTACATGACTTTTTTTAAAGGATTGAGAAATTCACTGGAAATTGTGTTTGAGTACCTGTGTGTCTTGTGTGTGTGTTTTTATTTATAGACCTTAGGTCCCTGGCCCCTTCCACAGCAAAGCATATATGGAAGTTGTGTATTACTCTGCTCTTGGTCTTGGGTGGCCAACGGAGGTGACCGTGTTTTAGAAAGATCCATTCTGGTTCTGACATTTTGGGGATTTTGACAGACCAGTACTGTCTGACAACTACCAAAGATCAATCTGGTCTGTAAGAGAAATCACAACTCAAAATGTATAACCCAGAAGGTGTCAATCACTAAGTAACAAATGATGAGCCCATTACAGAAGACCATGCAGGGTCAGGATTCAAAAGCCTATTACATTTGCTGTAGTTCTTAAGATTTGAATTACTGTGCCTGGATTCTTTAACGACAATGCATTGAGAAACTGCATGGGAGAATTTTCTCAAAGCACAAAGACACAATATTTATTTTCCTGAAGATTTTACTCTTAAGTGTCTCTCACTGTGTTTATTTTAAAAGCCACATTATGCCAATATGACACACTTGGATGAGTTAAAGCCCTTGCTTATTAGTTATAACAAAATCAATGATAGAAGTTATCATTTAGTTGTAAATAATAATTTTCTTATTATTTAATGTTTTATTATAAATAGTCAATAGCAAATGAACATATTTTAGATTGTTTCCCCCCACATGTAGTTAAACTGATTGTAGTGCCTGAAATCTGTAATCTTTTTAAAAAGAAAATTGTGCTAAATTGGGCTTAACTCTTGGTCATTTTTCTTATTTTTCCCTAAATCTGGCTCTGCTGAGCATTGGCTAGGACATGGATTATTTATAATTCCATTGCAAAACCAGACACAAACTCTGAAGTTAAACTTTTCCTGTTGTTTGCTATTTTCACTCCATTTGTTTCTTTACTATATTCATTGTTTGGGCCTCATCACTCATATCAGGTATTTGTCCAATATATCCTAACACCCTTTCTCTGAGGATCATTGAATTGACTTTTTTATTTTAGCATGGCTCCATAAACACAGGCTGCGCTCTGCCCACTGAATTACAATTGGTGCCAGTCTGAAGCTGTGCCAGTCTGCAACAGCAGTTGTTTTCTTGAGTTACAGTAGGAGACTGTCTTTTTGCAAGACCTTTCATGAGGCCCCTCGACTTCTGCTGCCTGCAATGGAATCAAGTGCCTTCAGAACTTCGTGTAACATCATTCTGTTTAAATACCTGCTGAGCAATTGCTCTTCGCCATACTTTATCCCAACAAGACAAAGTGCAAAACTGTAAGAAGTGAGCATGACAGATGGCTGACCCCAGTACAACATCCTGTCCCATCACAGCTTGTTATTCACATCATATGGTCATTCCTTTGTTTGACAGCCATTGTTTTAAGGCTTACAACCTGTCATGCTCCAAACCTTACTGAGGTGGAGAAATTGAGAACTATGATAGAATTATTGGAGGAAAAAGACTGTTCCTTACACAGTGGACATCAAGTATGAAAGAGACAGATCTGTACTCTGGGTAAAAAGAAATACAGCTAGGAGGGTCACTGTGAAATCCTTCTTCACTTCAATAAGTATCTTGTGCTGTTGAAGATTTTTTTAAAGGACTGAATGGTACAAAGGCTGATGTGTTTTACCTAAACAGTCTTAATGAACTGGGTTCATCAACTTGGATTCTTACAAATACATATTTTATTATCCTGCTGATTTTACACAAAGTGTTAAAAAAAAAACAAACAAAAAAAACTCTGAACTACCTGAGGCCATCTGTTACCTTAACCAGCTGGTTTTTGGAAATGTATTGTTCATAAGGTTTGTTTCTGGGGAAGATTAATTTTCCTCCCTCCCTCAATATGTTGTTTCAGGCAACATTTTGCTTTATTTTAAAATGTAAAATTCCCTCTTTATTCTTGTATTATTAAACAAAATATAATATGAAACTATAGTACCATATTATGAATATGACAATGTAAAATTTATTAGATTTATATTCAAATATATTGGATAGGACCTCCTGTCCAGAGGAATTCACATTTTTAAACACTCATATGAAAAAGCACAACATGTAATCACTGTCGCAACACACTAAACACAGTACCTGCCACAACAAATAAGTTTTTTCTTAGGACTCCCCAGTAATGTGATATTTTAAATCTCTGATCAATAAAAAGATTTCCTGGTAATGAGTGGCCTCTTTCTGTTTTTTTTTTTTTTTTTTTAAGTATGCTTAATTCAGATTCCTGAAATCTTTATAGTTTTTCCACCAAGTTGTCACTCCATGTGTTTTAGATGTCACTTGCTTTAGTTATAATGTTTAATAGCATGTATTATCTGAACTATACATAGTGTATATGGTGAGTAGCATTTGTTTGTGTAAGTAGTTGACCTTATGAGTATTTATTACAGTATAGAACCAAAAAAGCAAGCATTGGTGATTTGCCATGTGGAAGCTTCTTTGCCTTCACTAAAATCATTATTTTCTATTTCTCCTTTCAGTTATGATCAGGATTTCAGTAACAGACACGAGTCTTGCATCAGCACAGGTATGTGTTTGTATGCTAGAGACGGAAATTTTGAGGAAAAACAGCTTGTAGCAGAAAGCAGTACACTTTGTTGCTTTTTCTGATATACATAGAGGCAAAGGTGAAAGTAAGCCGGTACAGTCAGGAACGCCGTACTGGCAAGAAATTTCCTGCTGGTAGCAAAAAATAGTCTAATTTGTCAGGTGGAGACTATATTTTTTAAAATGTGAAATGTTCTTTACAATGTTACATTTAACCCTCAGGTCCAATTTGCTATTAAATGTACAAGCTCACAAGCACTGTGCACTGTTAGGGGGAAAAAAATGCCTTGCAACCAGCTACATTTAACGTTACTCGCATATCATCCCATCCTCCTTGCTACGTCCTGTCACTCAGTCAGTCACTCAGCTCCAGTCAAAAGTGTAGCTAGCTACATCCAATACGAATTAAAGCTCTGTGTACCGTCAGTAACATACTGAAAAAGAAAAAGGCTTGTCAAGAAATGCTGATCTAGCTAATTAGCTTACCAAGCCAAGGTTGGTAAGGACACTCAAATATCATTTAAATATTGCATGTGTTCTCGCAAAAAAAAAAAAAAAGGATAGAGACTACACAATATTCAACAATGAAACATTATTTTCCCTCCCACCCAGATGGTGCGCGTAAACGATCTTACTTTTTCAAATTCCATGTGATTCACTCTGAACTAGCTACTGGTTCCATTTCCATAAAGGTGAAATAAACAAATAGCCTTATAGTGCCTTACAGGCACTAATGTGAGACCATATATTAAAATAAAAATAGAAATAAATTAATTAAATAGCTAACCCAAATTCCAGACAAAAAGCAATACCCACAAATGCTTATTATAGGTATTCCCTGGAATGAAACAGATTTTAGGAAACAGGGTGAATGGCTTCAGAGGTCAGGTCAGGCAGGGCAGACTGTGGGTAGGTTGATTGTGGTTGCGAGTCTTGTGTTTAATACTAAAATCTATTGGCTGGAAATTGTAGGAAACGTGTGTAGTTTGTTTCTGTTTCAGTAGAGGCAGGCAGGGTTGCTGACCTGACATTTGCATGCTACCACAGGTGATAACCCAAACACAGTGAAAAGATTAGCCAGGAATAAAATTGTCTCTTTTCCTGAGAAGGATATTTTTCTAGCACATTCCATGACTTAATACAGTTATCTATGTCATGGAGAATTCTTCCCAGCTCACAAGCAGGTTCAAGCATAAGCAAGGAACAAAACACTTATTTCTCAAAATCAATAATAAATTTTATTACAAAGGAAAACCAAGCAATAAAGGAAGTCTGTCTTTAGAGTGGACACTGAAGAGCTGACCATAGTGAATGATCTAAAAAGCCCCATATTTTCATATTTTCCTCCTCTAATTGGCTAATGATTTATCTTACTTTAACTCTCTTTACTGTCACTAGAGGTCTCCCCATCCCTTTAGATCACGCATTTGCCTTTCTAAAGCAAACAAGGCCAGTGAGACCACACCAGATCAGGCTGACCAAGGAGATGTCTCAACTTCCCTCCTGATCGATATTTGACACACATACCTACTGGAGGTGTACTGTGAGTTCTGCCCTTTAATCTATCAAGGCTTTTACTTCTCCTGAAACATCTAAACAGTCCTCTGCATAGCCTGGTAAAAGCTAAATTTATTAGACAGACTTACTGGAGCCTGCCTAGGCAATGGAAAAGTGTTTGTTCCGCTCTTCTTTTGATAGTGATTTGCACACTCCTAGGAATTAAGGCCATTTGATAACAATGAACTTGTTTTTCTCATATCAAGTTGCCTTTTGAACGTAGGCTACAGTTCAGCCTTCCTTTTCTTGTTACACAAAGCCCGACATTATAAAATGGATTATAAGCAATATAAAATAGGGAATATAAAACTGTATAATGTATTTTCTGATTATTTTCCACAATTCCACAATTATTGATCACAATAATTTCCCTAATCAGTAATAATCAGAATGCTAATAAAGGAATGATTCGTAGCAACATGATCCATAGTCATAAGATTAAATAACACTGTTTAAAACTTCATGTCTCCTCATTCCCTAGAGACAGGAGAAAAACCCCCTTCATATTTCCAGTTGAAGTGGGGGAAAATTCCTGCCATACCTGCTTTGTGCACTATAGTGTATTCACCACCTGGGTTCAGCAGAGGACTACAACACTTAGATGAATATATCATTACTTAATAAAATATGGATCATATGACTAATTATTATCTTTCACTAAAGCTTAACTACTTACTTCATAATTAGACAGAAACATATATTTTTGTAATCTTCGTGGGAAAGGTATCAATGTTAAATAATACATTTGTTTCAGTGGAACCAATTATGGATTCCCTCTGATTAGGCAAATTCCATTTCTGGTTTTCCCATACCTGATGTTAGTTCGGGTGAATTACAATCTCCAGGAGACTTTTTTATTGCAACAGTTTGAAACCCAGGATTTTGTTTGGCCAGTTGAACCAGGGGATCCCTTTTAATAGCTTTTGTCTCCCTGAATAAATAATACAGCAATAATTCTGCTCTCTCCTCCATCCAAATAGGAATGGTTTTAGGAAAGAAATGTACTGATTTGGTGGTCATTAATGTTGTCAGTTCAAGATCCCTATCTTATTTTGTTTGCTAGTTAGAAAAATACTGTCACCCAGATCACAAATGTATTTATTGCATGCCACAGTGATGTCAGTATGTGAACTTATTCAAATAACACCTTCTTTTACATTTGTTTAAAGAGTTATAATACTTTGATATTCTTTCTCTTAGGCTTTACTTTACATCTGTCCATTAGGTTTTCCCATCATGTAAAGATTAATTTGTTTCACAGTTTGTTGATGTGCATATGGGTGGGGGTGCTGCTCCTAGTAATGATCTTGTTCTTTGTCACAAAATGTGCATTTTGCAAATGTCTGAATGTCCCAACAGTATGCAAAATCACTCACTCGTTGCCAGTAGTCTCTTAGTTAACGCAACATAACTTTCATTCATCTTCTTTTGCCACTTGTGATTTTACATCCTTGGGCAGGTTCTTAGGTTTCACAGGTTCTTTGTGAGGTCGGTTGGCTTCCTTCACCTGGTGATACAGGGACTGAAGTTAATAATTAGTCCTTTCAAATGCTGTGGCTGCTAAAGATCTTTCACATGGGGGAAAGCATCTTCTGACAGAGTCAAGCTGACATCTAAACTATGCAACTGGGTGGTTGTCCGGGTCGCTTTGAGTTAGAACAGTGTTCACAAAGTCACATCTCTTTGGCCAAATACAGAAAGAAGTGTTTAGTGTAGTTTGGGTTGGCTAGTGCTGGTGCTGTCAACAGTGTTTGTTTTAGGGCAACAAACATGTAATCAGCCATGGTAGTCCAGACCACTTGATTGCCGTCTGACTCATTGAACATGTCCATTAATGGTTTGGTCATGGATGCATAGTCACAGATCCACTGTCTGCAGAAGCCCGTCATTCCCAGGAAAGACAGAAGCTGTTTAGTTTAGGCATTTGTAGTATGACTTCAATTCTGTTGGGAGCCAGCTTCCTACTGGCTCCCAAGAGTAGCCTCCCCAAGTACTTTACAAATATTGTAACTTGGCTTTGTCTAAATTTTGACCCTTCTCCCCAAGATGCTTTAGTAGTTTCTGTGATTCTTCTTGGCACCAAACCCTTGACCTCTGCCTATACCCCATCTGTGGCCTCCTGAATATGGGGCTTGTACACAGACCTGGACATGTATGGGGGAAGGGATGGTAACCTCATGCATATCAGGGGTTACTGGGACCTGTATCTCCTCTGGCATTGCTATATGCAGGTATCACGACAACTTGCACGTTGGCTGATTTCTTATTTTCTTTCTTGTTCATCTCAGTTAGCTGTTTCTTTAGCAGTGAGGTCGACAGTTCAGAGTCCTTATCTTTCTCTTTATGTTTCTTCTGTCTGTATCTGTTGACATGATGGATGTGTTCTTTAATTCCATGTTCTGCCAACTTACAGTGTTTCAATCTTGATGGGTCCCTTTCAATGGGGCATTGTTCCCTTATTACATCCCACAATACATTCCTTTGCATATTAAAAGGCTTCTCATCGTGGTGATTGGTATTTATAAGTGCTCACAGGCCAGCTTCTGTGAAAACCTTTTTGGTCATATTTTTTCCTGATATGTGCATCAGCATGGTTTTGATGTCTCCTAGAGCCAGGCACTGCCCTGCTATATCTGCCTCAAACTTGGTTATCCAGCCCTGTCCACCCGCTTCGAGTTTTGGTAGGTCACTCGCCATTCTTTTCATATTAGCAAAACTCCATGGTACATACCTAGGGTTTGTTATGGTGTTCAATATGGGGAGCCGAAAAGATGGGGGGCTCTGCACAGAGATAATCATATGGATCATTAGTTCCAGTGCCCATCAGCTCCATTTCACATTCCTCCTTTTCTGAGCCTCCTTGAACTTTACTCCTTGTGACCATGGAATGAGTTCTTGTCCTGCTGGGTTTTTATTTCTTTCTGGCTGTGGGGGAGGGTTTTCTACAGTAGCACATAAACTGTGTTTAATAGCTGTATGAGAGCTTTCCAAGATCTCATGTAATAGTGCATGGTCTAGTTTCTCTGTGACAAGTTTAATCTGCCAGAGCTTTTGCATCTTTCAGCATTTCTCTGCAAATTTTCTTCTCTTCTTTCCTCAGTTGTCTCATTAATTGTTTTCTCTTTTTCTCTTCTTTGTATCCAAACTTTAATTTCTCTCTTAGTTTTATGTGAAGGTCCACATTCCCTTTGTCATCAGTTGTTGCTTCACTGTCTGTATACTCTGTAGAGGCACCGCCAGAAGTGCCGCCAGAGGCATCTGGCTTCGAAGACTTTTGTTTTTCCTCAACTCTCCTTTTCATGTCATCAAATTTCCTTTTTTCCACAGCTTGTCTTTGTTCTGCTGCCTCTCTCCTTTCTTTAGTTTTATCCTTCCAGAACTGTAAAATTCTTAGCTTCTTCTCAGCATTTCCTGTTTTGAGGGGTTTTTTTGTTTCATAAACTTTTCCATTTCTGCAATGCATGATGGGTCAAGCGTGCCATTTTCGGGCCACTTGTAAATGCCTTTAGTCTTGGCTGTCCATTTTTTACTCTGTTTAGTGATAGCCATCTCTCAGAAGAGAAATATATCAAGTCAAGTCAAGTCAAGAGGCTTTTATTGTCATTTCAACTATATATAGCTGACGCAGTACACAGTGAAATGAGACAACGTTTCTCCAGAACCTTGCTACATAAAACAACATTGTCACCTCACACGACATACAGTTACAGAACACAGAGCTGAGGACTAGACTAAGTTGTCCTAGCCACATAAAGTGCATCGTGTGCAACCTGTTGCAGACAGTGCAAAACAAAACAGTGCAGAACAGACAACACGAGACAGTGCAGGACAAGTACTGTACAGGACAAGAACACAAAATAGCAGCAACCCGTAACCTACTGTATATATATCTATATACAGTGCAATGTGCAAATTTACAAGTATTAAAGTGACAGTGCCAAGTGATGTGCAAAAAGAACCGAGCAGAGCAGCAGTAGCAGTGGTGGAATGTACAATGTAAACAATAGAACAGGCCAACTTGTTTTTATTAACTTAGTGAGTTAAGTTGAATGTGTGTGTGTGTGTGTGTGTGTGTGTGTGTGTGTGTGTGTGAGTTTAGTTCCAGTTCAGTTGTGTGTTGAGAAGCCTGATGGCTTGAGGGAAAAAACTATTGCACAGTCTGGTTGTGAGAGCCCGAATGCTTCGGAACCTCTTCCCTGATGGCAGTAGAGTAAAGAGTGTGTGTGAGGGGTGTGTGGGGTCGTCCACA
>CM040984.1:21127808-21139509 GCA_022985145.1 Pangasius djambal | reverse complement strand
AAAAAAAAAAAAAAAAAAAAAAAAAAAAAAACATACTTCCCTTTTTTCCTGGACCGCCGCCCCAATACAGTTTCCCTCGCTACTGCCATCATCTGGTTGTAAGCTACTAACACTTTACATTACACTATGGCAAAAATACAAAAACATGTGATGCATAACATAAGCATCTATAAGTACATAACGGTCATCTCTAAAGTGGTGCTTACATCACTCCTGGACCAAACCAAAACATATATGATGGATGCTGAATTCACTGTCGCTCGACAGTTTGTACGAACTGAAATCAATCGTTCTAACAAGGATAAATGGAACCATCTTGATGTACTGCAACAGTTCTCTGGGATGGCCGCTGGAATGCCAGTGGTTTGCACTGTGCTCAGACACGGAGTAACTTTTGGCGAATCCATGCCCACCTGTGAAAACCATTTTTCCACCCTCACTAATGTGTTCACTCAGCACAGACTGAGCATGTTACACCAGAGGAAAGCACAACTCATCCGACTGGCATTTGAATGTGATCTAACTGCAAAATTCAAGGAGAAAGAATTGCATGAAAAGTTACTCAGGAGATTCAACCCCATTCAAAGGTAGGATATCTGTCATTACGCTGTGTTTAAAAGCAGAAACTTTGTTAGTCCGTTTGTCTGGTTCAAAAATCTGTCTTACAAAAGCAAGTCCTATTTGTGTGTATTGCTAATGTAAAGTAGAGGCCCCTTTGTCCTGTAGCTGGGCCTGAGTACTAGCAGTATTAATTCCTAATGTTTTAGCTCAGTGGTTAGGACGTTGGGCTACTGATCGGAAGGTCATGAGTTCGAGCCCCAGCACCGCCAAACTACCACTGCTGGGCCCTTGAGCAAGGCCCTTAACCCTCAAATGCTCAGTTGTATAAATAAGATAAATGTAAGTTGCTCTGGATAAGGGTGTCTGCCAAATGCTATAAATGTGATACTTACTGTATGTAGCCTATATAGGATCTAATGTAATAATTAGAATAATATATTTTTTCTAAATTATTTGAGTTTGAACTGTGTTCTTTATCATTCAAATAAATGAAATTTGCAGATATTTAAATCATTTCAAAGTTTTGATTTAATTTGTGTTAATTTATAATCGTACACATTCTATGTTCATTTTATGTAAATGGTCACAGTCAATTCTGAGCAAAACATGGGCTGGTATCTTGTTAAGTTTGAATATGAAGACAAAAAACACATTAATAACCAATGTTATGGGCCAGTTTAGTGCGGTGCCAATTGAAAAAAAAACCCTGTTTGCTGATGAATAAATGGGCAAGCATGGTTTATACAGTGGTGAAATAAAGGTTAAGGGAAGGGTTTGGTTGTTATTGGTGCACATTAAAAAAACACCCCCAACTGGGACTCAAAGCAGGGATCACCATACTTTGAGCCATGTGAGCTAATGACTGTCATGAAAAAGGCAGGAAATAAACAAAGAAAGAAGATGGCAAAATGTCATACTCAAACAAAGGATCTTTTTACGACTTAGAAATCTTCAGGAGGTCATTTTATATATATATAGATAGATAGATAGATAGATAGATAGATAGATAGATAGATAGATTTCTGATGACAGACTCAATCCTCCGAAGTATGGAGGACACCAGTGTTGCGCAAATTTCTTCAGAGATGTTCTACCATTCTTCAGAGACTATTTTTTCCAGCTGTTATTTGCTAGAGGGGTTGTGTCGCTCTAACTTTCTCTTTAAAATACCCCAAAAGTGTTCTATTGTATTCAAGGCAACATACATGGCCAGGCCATAGTTTTCACTTTTTTCTTCTTTAGAAACTTCTTGTGTGAGTTTGGCAGTGTGCTTTGGATCATTATCATGCTGGAATATTCCTCTTCTTCCAAGCTTCTGGAGACTTGGAGTCATCTTGTCAGCCAGTATTTTGGTATATCCACAGGCATTACAAGCATGTCATCTCCCCAACACCTTTTGCACTCATGCAGCCCATCACCACACTCCCACCTCCATGCTTCACATAATGCAATTCTTAAGAGGTGATACAATTTTAAATCATTTGACATTTAAGTGATAGTGCAAAAAGGTGTACTCACGTCTGTTGAATACTGTATAATTTGCCCGGGGGACTGTGCCCCAGATTGGGTTCTTGCCATAAGGTTTAACTGACAGCCGTCTCTAGGGCCCAGTGGAGCAGACCCACAATTTGAGGGGATGGGATAATAGGCTTAGGCTCTGTACCTGAGGGAGCCCATTGAAGGGAGAGGGCATTGGGCTTACTGTTTTTGAGCCTGGCCTGTATGACAGGACAAAGTTGAACCTGCCAAAAAACAAAGCCCAACTCGCTTGGCAGGGGTTGAGGCACTTGGCCTGTTGGATATAAGCCAGGTTCTTGTGATCGGTCCAGATCACAAATGGATGCTTACCCCCCTCCATTCCTCAAGGGCCAGCTTAACTGCGAGCTCTCCCCAATATCATAATTTTGTTCGGTCAGGGTAAGCCTGTGTGAATAAAATGCACAGGTTGGAGCTTGCGAAAAGGGCCTGATCGCTGTGAGAGAACTGCTCCCGCTCCTCCATCAGAGGCCGCTACGACAAACGGTTCCTTTGGATCGGACAACTGGAAAAACGGGGAGCCTGTAAGCCTCCTCTTGAGCTCTTCAAATGCCTCCTGAGCCTCAAGAGTCCACAGAAAATGACCTGGGGTCTTTCACCCACTTTCAGAATTCCACCCACTTCTGTGGCCAGGGTTCAGAACCCTATACCATATAATCAGGCACTGACCTGTTCCCCACCATATAATCAGGCACTGACCTGTTCCCCTGTCAGGAACTGCTTTCCGGCCCTCCTCTGGATTAAAAAAGGTCAGGCGCAGGGCCTCAGTGAATTGTATGACTGAGGCACAGCTTTTTGATGCCTGTTCCCACAATGGAGTAGCCCATGACAACACCCATCCCATCAACAGGGACATCATGAATGCCACCTTAGCCCTTTTTGAGGGGACTCAGGAGGGTTGCTGTTCAAAGACTAAAGAACACTGCAGCAGAAAACCTCTGCAGCATCCCGAGTCCCCTCCAAACTTCTTGGGGTGCAGGATTGCCGGTGGTGGTGTTCAGGAACAAGAGGTGCTGTGGTAGGCTCAGGATTGGGAGTGGGTGGGGTAGTTTTCACTTACATATATACACTCACTGGCCACTGTAATATGAACACCTGTACACCTGCACCTTTATGCAGTTATCCAATCAGCCAATCATGTGGCAACAGCACAATGCAAATCATGCAGATACAGGTCAAGAGCTTCAGTTAATTTTCACATCAAACATCAGGAAAAACTGTTATCTCTGTGACTTTAACCGTGGCATAGTTGTTGGTGCCAGGCGGGCTGGTTTGAGTATTTCAGAAACTGCTGTTCGCACAGAATTGTGCGAAAACACAAAAAATGTTTTAACGTGGATGGTTAGTGTGTTTTCAGAGATAATTTTTTCTCTTCTTTTCAGTAGTGTCATACAGTTGGGGTCATAAGTTTATGTCAGCTATTTCCCCCCTTGCGCTCAGTATCCGAGTGTTCAGTGCACTGAAGCTACCGGCAGCACGACAGCATGAGCTGCTGGGTTAGGACATTGTTTACGTTAACATGCGTGTTGTGTTTTCATTCATGTCCTGTCTCCTCCCCTGTTTTGTCATTGGTTGTATCCTTCCTGTGTCATGTCCTCTCTCACCTGTTCCTAGTTCCCCCTTGATTATTCTGAGTATTTAAACCCAGCGTGTGTCTTTGTTCGGGGCACAGTATTGTTCAGTGTTTCGCCGCCTTATTTTACCTAGTCATTTTGTTCTGTGTTGTTCGCTCTGGTTTTTGACTTCTTGTTCTGTTCCCTCGTTTTGTTCTTTTGGATTATCCTTGATATTGCTGTTTTTACATCACCTGACCCTTGCCTTTTTTGGATTACGATTTGAACATTGTTTTGGATTTGTCTGCCTGCCTCTCTTAATAAAAACGGCCTTTTACCTGCAATTGCATCCATCTCCATTCACCGTTACATGACAGAATACAGCGCCTTCATCACAGAATACTGGGCCAACCAAATGGATGCTGCAGGATGGCGAGAGAGGAGCTACACCAGGATCACCATGCTAGTGTTCAATTCAGTCCACTTCCCCCAGTGGACTTTCATGTATCCCCCAGGCCCCTTCGACGGCTCTGAAGACCTTTTTAAAGGATTAGACAGAGCCAATTATATTTTGCCAGCCTGTTGAACCGCCAAAGAGAACAGTGGCTCATATTCTTGCTGTCCCAGTTCACTGGCGGGGCCCATCAGTGGGTGGAACTTCTGGTCACCAACCTGGGAACCATGGGCCTATTGAGCATGGCTGAGGTCATTTGTTTAATGAGAGTGATTTATGGGAAGTGGGACTTTTGCTTTGATCTTGAAAATTTTTTGGGGAGGGCCAGCCTTTTGGACGAACCTGTTCGGCCGTTCACCAGCTACTATGAAGAGGCCACTGTGGCAGCCTCCTCTCCAGAGCTCCAGCCTGAGACCAACAAGGTGCTCTCGCCTGCCAAGCTCACGCCCAAGACCGACAGCACGGCCTCCCAAGTCCTGCTCACGCCTGAGGCCCACAGTGCGGCCTCCCAAGTTCTGTTCATGCCAGCGCCCGACGGTGCGGCCTCCTATGCCATGCTCCTGCCAGAGGTCAACAACACAACCTCTCAAGACTTGCTCACACCTGAGGCCAGCGTGGTCTCCCATGACCTGCTCAAGCCTGAGACCTCCGAGACGGCCTCCCAAGACCTGCTCATGTCTGAGGCTGAAGAGATGGCCTCACACACCGCGTTCCTGTCTGAGGCCGACAGCAATGCTTCCCAAGACCAGCTCACTTCTGTGGCTGATGACGCAGCCTCCCAAGCCTGATTCCCACGAAATAACCCCGGGGATCATGTCTCAGCCCAGCCGTCTGACCCCAACAAACCTGTCTCTGACCCACCACCTGCTTCCCACCAGTATGCCCCATGTCTGCTTCCTGGCTCCAGAAGAAGCCCACACCAAAGACAATGCCTGCCTTGGGCACTTGGATCGTGTGGACATTTTGCCTAGGGGGGGTAGGACCGCCTGTTATATATATATATATATATATATATATAAAGGCACATATATAAATGCACCTTCATTATATGACAGGTTACATGCACCCAAAATGTTAATAATTAAGAAAAAATAAGAGGGATCATTAAAAATTTAATTTTGTTTTATTACTGCCCTGAATAAGCTATTTCACATAGCAGATATTTACATATAGTCCACAAGACAAAATTATAATTGAATTTACACAAATTAACCAGTTCAAAAGTTTACATATGCTGTGTGTTGTTACCTGGATAATCAATGACTGTTTTTATGAGGCCCTTGTTTGAAGTTAAACTGCCCACTGTTCTTCAGAAAAATCCTCCAGGTCCTGCACATTCTTTGGTTTTCCAGCATTTTCTGCATATTTGACCCCTTTCCAACAGTGGCTATATGATGTTGGGATCCATTGTTTCGCATTGAGGACAATTGAGGGACTCGTACACAACTATTACAAAAGGTGCAAACATACACTGATGCTCAAGAAGGCAACACGATACATTAAGAGCAGGGGGACGTAAACTTTTGAACAGGATGATCAGTGTTAATTGTTATTATTTTGTTTAAAGATCTTTTTTTTCATTTAGTACTGCCCTTCAGAAGCTACATAAGATATTTACATGTTTCCAAGAAGACAAAATAATAACAATTTACACTGATCATCCTGTTTAGGAATGTTCCCTAACAAATATATAATCCCAATTAAGTCCATTTCAGTTCCAGGTCATAACACGGCAAAATGTGGGAAAGGTCAAGAGGAGGTAAATCCTTATGCAGTGCACAGTATCATCGACTGCCAGTTTACTGTTGTATGTTTTAGACATACCACATAAGTGAGGAGTTATGGAGAGCAATAGAAAGGCCTGAGGATGTCATTACTATACAGCTGAGGAGTCATTATTATAAATGCTCTCAAAAGAGGTCCTTCGAGTCGAGGACACTCTTCATTCATTTTCACTCACAGCATGTCGGCTCATCATCACCAGCTCTTTGTCTCAGAATTAAGTGCTGCAGTACCAACGCCACTGAGGGGTCAATGTGATATCAGCCTCAATATTGAAAGGAACACTGTCTTCTTACTTATGCATTACTTGTGCAAGTCAAAATGTTACACTGATCCTTTCAGTTCAAGCATACAGATGAATTTCATTTCAAGAAATTAGCCAGTATATTCATATCAGCTGTTCTCTAACAGCACAAAGCATATCAATAAAATTATAAACCTGTATCCTCTTGCGAATACTAACACTTTTTTTGTATGTCTACAGTGGCACCTAGTGGAGGTCTACCAGCATGGCAGAGAGGATCATCCATCCAGTTTGGAAATGCCAATCATGTCCTACAACTTATGTCTTTGGACTGGGGGAAGAAACCCGGAGGAAACCCCCAAGAACATGCAATCTTTATCAGTGAGCTGAACATGAATTTGTATTTCAAAAGTTCTGTGTACAGACATTGCTGTATGGGCTAAATATCAGTAATTTGCACAAAGACAAGCATTTGGGTCTTTTGGTCCTGACAAATGAATAATATTAACTCTGTAGTTGGTCTGGATGTGCATTTTTTGAGTCAGATCCTTTAGAGCTGAATTTGGTCCTGAATTAGGGTCCAGAATGACTAAATGCTTAAGATGGGACAGCTGTGCAAGTCCCAAGAACTCTTCCACAGGAACCTTGTAGTGTCTGAAAGAAGTAGAGGCATTAAAAAGATTTAGTTATCATTTAACACAAAAGAAAAACAGCCGAAACCATTGTAGCTATGGCTGAACATGAAGCTCTGACCTTATTGCCAGGCTCTGCAGCTTGGGGAAAAGCCAAGCAACTTCAGCAGTGATGCTTTGCCTTTTATGGAAACATAGGTCCAAGTGCAGGTGCAGGAGATCTGGCACTCGTTGTGCTAAGTCCCTCAAAGCTTTAACCTCTGCCATCACTCCTTTGAGGGACAAGTGATGCACTGTTGCAGGCACTGAGTTAACATAAACTCCAAGCTGATATCCCACTGAAAACGATTTAATGCATCCATAAAATAAATGGTTCCTTAAAATATATTAGTTCACCTCTTATAGTAAACCAGCAAATTTCAGCATTGTCTGGCAACTGTGAGCTTAGAGTGCAGGGTGAAGGGTAGTGGCCAAAGATGCTCTTGTAACTTAATTTATATGAATCCATATTTTGTGTGAGATCAGTTTGGAAATTTACCAAGCTCCTGGTAAAGTTTTATTCAACCTAGAGAAGTCCACACACACACATTCACACACTCATACACATCTAGGGGCAATTTAGCATAGCCAATCCGCTGACATTTTTTGGAGGTGGGAGGAAACCGGAGAACTCATGTGGACACAGAGAGAACATGCAAAACTCCACACTGACAGTAACCCGAACTCAGGACCAACCGGGGACTGTGACCCAGCAACACTATGAGCTTCACCACGTAGATTAAAATAGACAAAAAAATTTTTTTTTTAATTGTGAAGAAGATACAATTCTTTTCATTTGTATCTTTCAAACTCCAAGAGCCAATACGGATGTATTTATGAAATTTGGTTGTCTAAGAGCACAATATTGGGGAACTGACTGTTATCTGTTCTGAATGCTTTTGGAACTGTTGCAGTGATTACACAGTAATATTGTCCAATTTGTGAGGATTTTCCCTCTGATAAGGTTGTACCTACACTGTTGAGCCAGATCAGATCTGGGTTTTTTTAAAATATAAATTACAATTCTTCTATTTTTTTTTTATCAATCTTCTCTTTTCTAAGAAAAGAACAGACTCAAAGAAAAATATCCCCAGTTGGAAGTCATACTCACATGAAATATTTAGCTCTGAGAGAAGGGGCATTGTTGACAGCCATGTTTTAAGGTGGCACAGCTCTGGTTCCAGAGCCCAGCCTCTATATTGCACCGTCAAGAATTTAAGGGAAGGAAGACCCTGCAGGGCCACAGGAGAGAGAATGGGGTCCATGTAGTTCAGCAATTCCAGGCTGATTAACGCTGGCACTCTGCACGGTGGATCTTCTGGAATTAGAGCAACTTTGGTAAAAACCATTTTACTGAAGTAACAGATTCCACATACCTGCAACTGCTTTAGAAAAAGGCTTAAATTCTGTCTACACTCAACTTAGGAATTATTGTCATCCTTCACAAGAAAGTGCAAAAATTAGTTTATAAAAGAAACGTTACATACAATGATTCAATATGATTTTCATACAACAAAAACAATTTTTAAAAATTTTTTAAAAATTTTTAAAACTCTCATGAAAACAGGTGGCAAATGTATTGGCAACCCTAAAGAATATTTAAAATAAATGCAAAAAATTATCATAGTTGTCAAAACATTTGTTCTCAGACACCACTGAACTCTACTGCCATTGCCTAAATATGAGGGTGCACATGAAAATCCTTGGCTTATCCATCAGCTCGGGGAAAACCAGATTGGTTTCACAATCGCTGCTGCGCAAACCTAAGAGTGTGGTCCAAGATCCTCTATAAGTGTCTCCAACCTTGTTACTTTAGGTCACTTACTGATGATCAGCAACCACTCTGCAATTGTTTCTCTATAGAGAGTGTGGTGCCACTTTGCCTACTTGGGCGGTGCGCACCACTTGGATCTGATGCCTTGGCACTGCTCTCAAAGTTCACTCAAATTCAAATTTGATCCAGTATACACTAAACTTTTCAATGTGCAACCAATGAGTCCTCATCTGACATAGCAAAGATGAGACTCTCTAGTTAAGATGGAGGAGCAGCTATTTATTTTCTTGTGTAAAATATGCATTTAATATATTTAATATAACCTTAATGACATACCATGACATTCAGAAAAAGAAGAAAAAAAACCTGCAGCTTTGCAAAATATCCACATAGAAACAGGAATAGCAAATTTGTGAGATGCTGACTTGGGTAGTCAGCTATTCTTAATAGTGAGTGAAGGTAACAGTGCTGATCATCTATAGTTAGCCTTATAGAGTGCTATTATTGAGACTTCATCAAATATTGTTTGGTGTTAATTATTTTTAAACTTTTTTTATGCAGAAACATTAAGCACACAACAAGAAAAAATTACAAAAACATAATAGCCAATATAACACTAAATAATTTAATACTACAATTTTAGACTAGTATACTGTGTCCCAATATGATTGCATGTTATATATTTTATACATTTATCTTTGTTGATTTTAATGAAAAATAAAATGGGATTGATTGTACACGAATATGGGAATACTTTGCAAATAAACCTTACTAATGAATGAACTGTTTTGTCTTTATTTATAATTTTACATTGGTTATAAGTCTGTACACATTAAATGACTGCATATAATCAGTATTGCTAACTCAACGACTTTGTTGCTAGATTTGGTTACTTTTTAGACTACTTAATGACTTTATTAGAAAAATGAGCCTAGTGAGAAATCTATCGACATTTTGAGCAGACGTTAGAAACTCTCTCGCACTCTATATGGCTCCAGCTCACACCACACCTGCTTGTTGTACGAGTTGAGAGAGAAGGTTCGGTCGACTCACCACCAGTGTGTAAAGCCTGGGTCGGCTAATGCAGTCACTAATCACTGTTGTTCGTCCCACCCGTGCACTTCTTTCTTCGTTTTCAACTCTATTCTTGGCTACATTTACAAGCAAGTAAAGTGAGTTATTCAACTGTAACTGTTTCCTTCATGTCTATTTCCCAGCTACTTACTACAACTCCATATTTCTGTCTGCACTCTTGACAGGAATCATAGTACGGGGTGTGCGAAAAGTCAGGAATCAATGACAGTACTACATACACTTAATTTTCCATTTATTATTTACAACATACGCTCTACATGTTCACCTTTACGCTCTACGCATTTTCTCAGTCATGTTTGTGCAGGTTTTGCTCAATATATTCCCATTGGTTTTGGTTCCTGTTCCACCCTGGATTTTGTAAATACGTAAATAGTTCATGCACAAGAATTTCCCTCATGGGATCAATAAAGTATATCTATCTATCTATCTATCTATCTATGCTGCCATGACCAAACCTATTCATAACCAAACTTATTCTTTCGATAATTAATAAGTTATAATCTAATATTTTCTATTCTGATAAAATATCTAATTACTATAAATCTAAAACTGTTCCATTCTATTAATGGAAGACGTTCTGATATTCAAATGATCCAAGATTCAGTGAATATGCAAATTATCTGGCGACTTTTGAGAATGTATTAGCTACTTTCCCCTGAAGAGAGTCGGCAACACTGAATATAATGCAAATAATAATGCAACTAAATAATAAATTAAACAAGCCATCACGTTTTGCAACTTACCAGGCATGTGGTTTTCTTGCGGAAGGAAGAGGGCATCGCTGGAGACAGGGCTCTGATTTGATCCCATTTTTAAAGAGAGTTGCTTTAATTTTGGCAGGCGCTGTAATAGATTATGAAATGCTGCTGTAGGTATAGGTTTGCTGCAAGCATGGTAGTGAAGTGAAGTCAGATTATTGAGCTGGGAAAGAGCATTAATAATGTCTGACGTTGGAGCACAGACCACATCACACAGGCTGAGATGCGACAGCTCGCGCAGTGTTGATAGTGATGTTAAACTCGGACAGACACACCGCCGAAGCACAAGTCGCGTTAGGTTTTTAAACTCACTAAGTGAATTAAGAGCACTGGCACAGCACTCATCCACAGTAATTGAGTGAATCCACGGAAGCCGCAACGCAAGCTGCTTCCACTCTTTTCCATTCATCTTTAGCCCCACAACCGATGCTATCTTCCTGTTGATGAGAGTTCTCCAGGAATGAGACGTGAATGAGTTGATTTTTTCAATGTACAGTGTGGTGTTCTTCCACAAAACGGGGAGATCGATTAGTCTCATAAAAAATCTACAGCTAGAGCGAACGCTTAATTTGTCAGAAGTGGAAAGGAAATGAAACACGTGGACCCACACTTCTTCTGGTAGTATTAACTCTTCCATCATCAACTCCAACCTACACCAAATAAATAATACGTAATGTAATAAAAATGTATTTTAATTTTGGATTTAAAACAATATTCGGCAGGCAACACACACGCCTTCTCAAAACTTTTACTTGACTTCCTGGAAAGCAAGGTTGCCAGATCTGCGTACCAAAGTCGCCCAGTACCGACCAACCAAGACCAAAATTTACAATATGTCACTTCCAAACCGTGGGAACGTCTTTGTTTTTAACGGAAATTACCCTTTGTTGATAACTGGAATATCTTCTGGGAGCGTCCTAGGCTCTACCATACTGACGGCCTGCACCCAAGCAGAGCTGGAGCAGCGGTCCTCTCGGACAACATTTCCAGGACACTACGCACCATCTGACTGGTGCGTCATACCTCAGATCGCAAGTATAATAGCTACTGTTCAACTCACCAGACTGATACAAATGGCTTAACCCAACCGTCTGCTAGCTGCCTAGAGTCGTCACCTAGGGTACATAACATTGGGACTGTGTCTGTTCCTCGTGCTGTATTAAAATTAAGAAAGACTAAAGTCTGTTTTAGCAATTTAATAAACATACCTACATTAGATAATAATACTGAGAGCGCAGCCTGCACCTCTACTCTAAAGCTAGGTTTGCTAAAT
>CM040984.1:21095077-21108324 GCA_022985145.1 Pangasius djambal | reverse complement strand
ACCTCACCAATGCGCTTTTGGAAGAATGGTCAAAAATTCCTATAAACACACTCCTCAACCTTGTGGACAGCCTTCCCAGAAGAGTTGAAGCTGTAATAGCTGCAAAAGGTGGACCGACATCATATTGAACCCTATGGGTTAGGAATGGGATGGCACTTAAGTTCATATGTGAGTCAAGGCAGGTGACCGAATACTTTGGGTAATATAGTGTATGTTAATGGCCAGACTGGTTTTGGCTGACAGGAAGGCTACTTATAATTCAAATAACCACTCTTTACATCTGTGGTGAAAAGAAAAGCATCTCAGAACACACAGTGTGTTGAACCATGAAGCAGAAGGCCTACAACAATAGAAGGAAGGCTACAGTGGGCACACACACTGAAAATGGGAATAGCATCACCTGGTCTGATGAATCTTGATTGCTGCTGCAACACGCCTATGGTGGGGTCAGAATTTGCTGTCTGGAGCATGGTGTCAACAGTTCAGGCTGGTGGCGGTGGAGTAATGGTGTAGGGATTGTTTTTTCTTGGCATACATTGGGTGCCTTAATACCAATCAAGCATTGTTTGAATGCAGCCTATCTGAGTAATGTTGCTGACCACATGCATCCTTTTATGGCCACAATCTTACAATGGCTAGTTCCAGCATGATGATGCGCCATGTCACAAAGTTCAAAGTTGTTCCATCAACATGGTGATAAGTTAATTTAATATTGGGGTCCTACCCAGTATTAGTATGGCATTCCTAATAAAGTGGCCGATGAGTGTACCTCAGATGGTTTGCTGTTTGTATTATTGTACACAATGTAGTTTCTACAACACCATTATGTTACAACACATAATATGTATAGTAGCATGAGAAGAGTATATTCATAGGAAGTCATTTAGGATTCAGTTTAACTATGTTAGAGGAGCTTAGTTGTTTTATATAAAAGTTCTTATACAGCAATCTATTGTAACCTCTAAGATAACTGCAAATGGACACTGTTTTTATTTCTATTTGGACTTCAGTGAGGTGTAACCTCTCTTCTTTTTGTCAAAGGGACAACAATGATAAGTATATTTACCACCTACAGAAGGTAAAAAGGCAAGGCAACCATGGTGGAAAAGTAAGCCTTAAGGTAGGTGTGGCTTTACGAATGAACCATGTTAACCGTTTATTTTATTTTTTTGTTTGTTTGTTTGTTTGTTTATTTGATTGATAGATTCCCCACCCCCACCCCAGTTTGGTCACTTGCCAAAACCCACCCACCAGCCAGCTCATACGACATGTACCAACTGGGGAGGGTAGTGCTGGGCGATTTTCATGATTAATTCAGTTAATTCGAATTAATGTTTTCATGTGATTTTCAAATGTTCTAATTGAGATTGTACATGTTTTTAGATATGCATATTTAATTTTTTAATTAAAACATTTAAAATTTAAAAGCATTGGTTTAAACCAGCACAAAGGGAAAACAAAGCCAAGATAAACAGGCAGCATTTCGCCGTGGACTGAGCTCGTAGCAAAGGTTCAAATATCACTTCAGAGATATGGAATTGGTACAGGTTTGAAAAGTCAGATGAACAAGTTTATGTAAATTATAATGGTGCATCACTTCTAAGTGGTATTTCACCCATTGGAATTATGTCATTTTCGACCTCGGCACGTTCAACAGACAAAGTGGGATAATGTATGCCTCCGTGTTTTGTATTTTGTCAGCAACAACTCAGGAGCTGGATGAGTGATGTATATCTCTTTCTCAAACAGCAAACCATAATAGTCAGTGTTTTAGATATAACAAACAAATATGTCTGTTATCTAAAGCTAATACTTGTGTATACTGTACAGTATAACTCATTTAAAGGTAAGATGTTTTACTTATTTCTGATGCTGTGCGCAGCTATGTTGATTTGCACTCCATAAACAGGGAAGGAACATGGATTTGTTGTCTTCCCAACTGTGGCTGTATTTCATTTCACGAAAGACATGGTGCTCATTTACTCTGTCGAGAAAGAAGGGTTCACTAAGTTGTGCAAAAATAGTAACAGAGCTATCTATAGCAAATAGTGAAAACAATTAAAAAATATATATATTTTTTCTATAAATATCTTTATTTAAATGAACCATTGTTTGCACTATTTGCTATAGATGGTGCTGTTACTATTTTTGTACATCTACATTCCCCAAAGTCCATTCTAAAAAATAAAAAACTTTATAAATAAATTGCATAATTTTTCAGTTGCATTAACTGAAAACCATAATCGAGAATTGTTCATAAACAATGAACAAGGGTGAAGGCTAAAACATGCTTCCTCTGAGCAGAGGTTGCATTAGAGTAACTCACTATCAGTCACATTAGCAGACAGGGGTGTAAAAATGGTCATAGTCTATTTTTATTTGCCATTTTCTATTTATTTGCCAGTTCAACAATTGAGACCTTTCTCGCAATTATGGTGTTGTCATATGCAGTCATGATTTTTAGCAGTCCCTTTTCCACCTTTAACATTGTTTATGTACTGAAATACATGAATGACAGCAAATCTGATCTGTCTTTTAACGGTGTATTCCAGATTAAGGTTAGCAGTAAATATCTAGCTACATTATTCACACTTGGCCGGCTAGCTACTTCATACCCAAAGTGGATTATTTTCCTATAACACAGCGATTTGCCAATGATTAGAAAAGTTTAATTTAATGAAGAATGACACGTCCGTTTTAACGGTTTATAGTTAAGGTTTAATGTTGTGGTATATGCGAGAGACACAGTTCCCTTTATCGTTTGTTATGGCCGTGATAAACGGTCATTCCCTCATCAGCCTCTCTCTCTCTCTCTCTCTCTCTCAAAAACACAGCTGGTCATTTCACTGAGAAACCAAATATCTTCCATACTAAAGACTTTCCTGTATTGAGAAACTTATTGAGAAAGTACCGGGACTGTTACAAAGCACTGACAACTGAGACTCCTTCTATAAATGTCTCCTAACAAAAAACATCACTACATCAATGTTAAACAACAACGGTTATTTATTAATTATATATTTATTATTTGTTTTAGATTATGTAGCGCATCTGCCACGTAAAGCACTGTGTATGAGCTGTTTATTTCTATAGAAATAACTGTATAAAAAGTATTAGAATGATTGTGTTAATATAAACATATTAATCTTGTTACAGCTGAAACTACAACTTCAAAATAATGCATACCTTCTGACCAGTCAGATTCGAGAACTCAACCACGCTCTGGTATAAAGTATTTTAGTGTATATACAAGCTAGCTCAGATATCTAAAGGAGGAACAGCTGCATAATCGTGGTCTGCAGCAGAACTGCCGGCTTTTCTGAGTTTGTCACAAAAAAAAAGCCTTTTCAGCAGCCAAGAGATGTTTGATCTTTCCATTCACATTGAGTGTGTGTGTTCTAGGTATTTCTGGCCACTGGTTTTCAAGTTCTTTGAAATGCTGGCTACAGGTGTATGTCTTGCCTCCTAAAATGCTCACCGTCACCCTGGCAAATAGCACAAAGCCATTTCTTTCTTGCCAAGACATCGGTGGGAAATGAGTGAAAGCTTTAAAAATTAATTGTGCATTTAGGCACGCTGCAATATTTGTGAGCTGTATTTGCTGCCGTTGTTCACCATCTCACCTGAAGTTTTGAAACGCTACTACATACTATGGTATTCTATGGCAGAAGACGAATACAAGTTGAATGGAATTTTTATGTTGTATTTATGTTGTCTTATTTAACAGTAGTGTTTTTTAGCAGGACAAGTTCACACCTGTTCCATCAGTAAGGAAAACCAAGAAGAGATGTGTGGGTATGTGTTCTGGTACAATATAAAAGTGTTCGTGCATTACAAGTAGTGTTTTTGAAAATGACACTCAAGCTTTAGCTTTTCCTTTTATTTCTCTTCATACAGCTGAAGATGATGACTTTATTGTTTGGAACATGCTCTCTGACAAGGACGGTCCATCAATGAGAGGAGAAGAGGAGGAGGAGGAGGATGATTATTTCATGGATGAATATTGAATAATAGGAAAATAGTCTATAATTACAAGCCTGTATAGGTTGAATAGGTTTCCATTGCGTCATTTGTTTTGACAAGTGTTTTGATGTTACTTTTAAAGGAAGTGTTTTAGGTATGTTCTAATGCCCCAAGCAAAAGTAAATTAGAATAATGCAGCTGTCAACATCCCAGCTTTCAGAATCTGACAATTTTGTAAATACTTTATATAATGTAACGTGAACCGTTTTCTGACCTTTTTTTAATTGTTCGAAATGTGTAATTGGTGAGGGTTTGCCTAAAGTGACCAGGTAGTTCTTTGGATTTGTTTGGATTTCATTTTGTAAATCTATTACCATTTAACATTTCTGTTTAAAAAAGATGGTGTTTTTGTAATTGTGAATAGATAATAGTTAAAAAATGTTAAATGATGTAAACAAAGTTGTCTCAGCTAAGAATACTCAGTGTGATTTAGATTATCAGAACAAATATATGACAGTTTAAGCTGTGCAGGTAGTAATTTTTATATATATATATATATATATATATATATATATATATATATATATATATATATATATATATATATATATATATATATATATATATATATATATATATATATATATATATATATATATATATAAATAAAGCAAGCCCTAGGTGTCTTGCTCCTCAAACCTGCAAGTCATTGCAAAACTAACAACGAAATTTGCTTGTAGACTTTTACAGTCAAATTCCTCTGTACTTTGTACAATGTAATAACTATAGCTAACGGTTCATTTAAAAAAAAAAAATTGCATCAGGTTCTGGCGTTTGCTGTTGGAGTTCTACTTCTGTAGTCTACAGTTATGTTCAGTTTCTTCTGACAAATTTCACTTGAATAAATAAAGTGTTGGAATCACTCTAAGATGGTGATATTCAATTATGCAATGTTAAGTGCCAAGGTTGATATTTTGTCAGGTCATGTAGTATTCTGTAGCACACTAAGAGTTACATCTTAGAGTTTATTGTTAGCCATAAGTTTTATCCAGTGCAATGTGAAAAACAGTTTGTTCTAGTAATTAATATGATAAATGTGTGGAAAGGAAGGGAGGTACTCCAGGACCAGGGTTGGGAACCTGTGATCTGGAGGAACTGAAGCACTGCTCATCACCAATTACATCCCGCCGGTGAAACACAATGGTGTGAATGATAAAACATGTATACACTCACTTATGTGAACTATAGTTCACATACACTCACCGGTCACACCTGCTCATTTATGCAGTTATCCAATCAGCCAATGATGTGGCACAATACATAAAATCATGCAGATACAGGTAAAGAGCTTCAGTTAATGTTCAGATCACAATGGGGGAAAATGTGACAGACAATGGTTGTTGGTGCCAGATGTGCTGGGTTGAGCCTTTCAGATACTGCTGATCTCCTGGGACTTTCATGCACCACGGTCTCTAGAGTTTACACAGATTGGTGCGAAAAACGAAAAACATCCTGTGAGCGGAGGGTCTGCAGGCGGAAACACCTTGTTGATGAGAGAGATCAATTCATTCAAAGAAGTTTTCAACAGCATGAAGTTGGTTAAAAGGTAACCAGTAACACTGACAAAGTTGAAGGAAAATTCCAGAAATGAAAGGAAGAAAGCAATTGAAATATCTGTCTGGGAAGTGTTACAAAGCTATTTCAAAGGCTCTGGGACTCAAAAGAACCACATTGAGAGCCATTATCTCTAAATGGGAAGAAAAAAAAAATGACACAGTAGTGAACCTTCCCAGAAGTGGCTGACCTTCCAAAATTCCACCAAGAGCACAGCAATGACTCATCCCAGAAGTCACAAAAGAGCCAAGGACAACATTGAAGCAACTACAGGCCATGCTTGCATCAATAAAGGTCACTGTTCATGACTCCACTATCAGAAAGACACTGGGCAAAAATGGCATCCATGAAAGAGTGGTGAGGCGAAAACCACTGCTAACCCAGAAGAAATTCGGGCTCATCTGAATTTTGCCAAAACACACCTTGATTGATTCTCAAACCTTTTGGGAGAATGTTCTGTTAACTGATGAGTCGAAAATGGACCTGCTTGGAAGACAGGGGTCCTGTTACATCTGGCATAATCCGAATTTCACAAAAAGATCATCATACCTACTGTCAAGCATGGTGGTGGCAGTGTGATGGTGTGGGGATGCTCTGCTGCTTCAGGGCCTGGGCAACTTGCAATAATGGAGGGAAACATGAATTCTGCTCTCTACCAGAAAATCCTTAAGCAGAATGTCCAGTCTTCAGTCTGTAAGTTGAAACTTAAGCACATCTGGATTATGCAGCAAGACAATGATCCAAAGTTTTGGAGTGGCCTAGTCAAAGTCCTGACTTGAACCCATTTGAGATGCTGTGGCAGGACCTTAAATGGGCAGTTAATACTCAAAAACCCTCCAATGTGGCTGAACTAAAGCAGTTCTGCAAAGAGGAGTGGGCCAAAATTCCACCACAGTGCTGTGAAAGACTGATAATAATAATAATAATAATAATAATAATAAACTTTATTTTATATAGCGCCTTTAAAGTAGCATCTCAAAGTGCTTTACATAAATTAAGATACAGTGAAATACAAATTAAAACGATACAATGAAAATAAAATATAAGCAGAGGTAAAATACAAAAATAGAAATAAGAACCATTCTCAACAGAGCAAATATAAATAAAAGCAAATTAATCACATGGATCCCATAAAAGCTACCCCAAAAAAGTGTGTTTTAAGAGAAGATTTTAAAACACTGAGATTCTGCACTTCTAATCTCAGAGGGCAGGGAATTCCATAGTTTTGGAGCCAATGAAGAGAAAGCCCTATTACCCATAGTTCTTAGACGGGTTGATGGAACAGTTAAGAGACCAGAAGAGCGGAGATCACGTGCTGGTACATAGGGGGTTAAGAGCTCAGACAAATATTGAGGAGCCAAACCATTCAAGGCCTTATAAGTGAGCATCAGAATTTTAAAATCAATACGAAACCTAACAGGAAGCCAGTGCAAGACTTCCAGAATAGGTGTTGTTTTGTACCAACTGTAACTTACTTAGGGTAGCTTTTGACACTCCAGCCAGCAAAGCATTACAATAATCAATGCGGGTAAAAACAAAAGTATTGATTAACTTTTCAGCCACCAAGAATGTCAGCATAGGGCGTATATATAAATCTGAATGTCGTCTGCATAAAAGTGAAAGTTAAGACCAAGTGTTCTTAGAAGTTGACCAAGTGGAAAAATGTATATGCTAAAAAGTAAAGGGCCCAAAACTGATCCCTGGGGAACACCAGACCGCACCACACCAACCTCAGACCTGCAACCACCCATAAAAACTGCTTGCGATTTAAAAGATAGGACTTAAACCAGCTTAATGCATAATCAGAGACACCAAAGACAGTCTCTAAGCGAATGATTAAAATAGTGTGATCTACAGTGTCAAAAGCAGCACTGAGATCAAGAAGAATTAGTATTGATAGACAGCCAGAGTCAGAGGCAATTAATTAGTGACCTTAACTAAAGCAGTTTCAGTGCTGTGGTGTTTACGGAAACCAGATTGGAGAGGCTCAAAAAGATCATTATCAGTAAGATGTGACAGCAGTTGAGAGGCAACAATTTGTTCTAAAATATCTCCAGTTATTGGAAGCGTTTGGTTGCAGTTATTGCTGCTAAAGGTTGCACAACCAGATTCTAGGTTTAAGGGGGCAATTAGTTTTTCACATGGGTGATAGGTGTGGATTACTTTTTTTTTTTTTTGGCTTCAATAAAAAAAATTTTTAAAAAAACTGTATTCTGTGTTTACTTACAGTTGTGTTCAAAAAAATAGGAGTACATCATCAGTAGCCTGATGAACCACTGTTATTAATAGTAGTGATATTTCTGCATTGCAAATAATTTATTTGTAGATGTAGTAGTGTAATAGAAAAACAACAGACCCAACTGTTATGACATGCACTCTGCTTGTTCTGAGTAATAGACTAATTCATTGAAAGGGGCGTGTTCAAAATAATAGCAGTGTGGAGTTTAATTAGATAATTCACTCATTCTGTGAAAAAACAGGTGTCATTACTTGTCCTGTATTAAGGAAGAAGGAAATCAAATGTTTCACACATTGTTATAAAATATTTCCTTCAGAATTGCAGAGTAAAATGGGCCATTCCAAACATTGTTCAGAACAACGTAATTTGATAAAAAAAAGTTGATTGAAGAGGGGAAAACAAAGAAGTACAGCAAATTATAGGATGCTCAGCTAAAATGAGCTCAAATGCTTTAAAATGGCAACAAAAACCTGAAACAAGCGGAAGAAAACAAGCAACTACTGTTAAAATGGATCAAAGAATTGTCAGAATGGCAAAGATTCAGCCAATCATCCCCTCCAGGTAGATCAAAGATGATTTAAAATTACCTGTATGTACTGTTACAGTCAGATGTTGTTTGATTGAAGCTAAGCTAACAGCAAGAAGCCTCCGTAAAGCACCACTGTTGAAAAAATGGCTTGTGCAGAATCGGTTAAAATTTGCCAAGGATCACATCGATTGGCCCAAAGAGAAATGGCGTAACATTCTGGGGACTGATGAGAGTAAAATTGTTCTTTTCAGGTCCAGTGGTCATCAACAGTACGTCAGGTGACCCCCGGGTACTGAGTTCAAGCCACAGTACACTTTGAAGACAGTGAAGCATGGTGGTACAAAAATTATGGAATGGGGATGTTTTTCATACTATGGTGTTGGGCCATAGCCTATTTATCGCATACCAGGGACCATGGATCAGTTCGAATACAAAAATTACTTGAAGAGATTATGTTGCCCTATGCCGAAGAGGAAATGCCCCTGAAATGGGTCTTTCAACAAGACAGCAACATCATGGTTCCAGACAAATAGGATTAAGGTAATGGAGTGGCCTGCTCAATCCCCTGACCTCAACCCCATTGAAAACTTGTGGGGTAACATTAAAAATGTAGTTTCTGAAGCAAAACCCAAAAATTCACAAGAACTGTGGAATGTAGCTTGTTCATCCTGGGCTGAAATACCTGTTTCTAGGTGCCAAAAGATGGTTGAATCAGTGCAACGCAGATGCAACTAAATATTAGTTCAGTAATTTAAAGTGAAGTTTAATCTTAAAAAAAATTAGAGTTTGAAAAATGTCAACACTGCTATTTTGTTTTTAACAGACTGATATTCCTTTTCTTTGCTTCCTGTAAAAGAATAACACAGACTTGATAAAATTTGTTAATGCTTTGGAATTTGGAATTGAATTTGGAATTGGATGTGTAATGTTTCCAGTACATTTGAAATATGGAAATAAAAGCTATTAAAAATATTTGCACTTTATTCACTTTTATTAATGCACTGCACCAACTATAGGTTGCCTTTGTTTTATGCTGTATTTTGTTTGAAGATCTAAAACCAGTTTAGTATGAGATATACACAAAAACAGAAGAAATCAGGATGGTGCAAATACTTTTTCACAGCACTGAACATTCATACACTCATTCACATCTAGGGTTTATCTTAGCCTACTGGCATGTTTTTGGGAGGTGTGAGGAAACCAGTGAACCTGAAGGAAATTCTTGATTCCATTAAAGCAGAAAATGTAAATTATTGAAATTGAAATAATGATGATGCTAAAAATTGAGCCTTAATTGCGTTGTAGGGTCATGGGCACACAAGGTTCACTGATGCGCATGAGGAGCGAAGGTTAGCCTGTCTGGTTCAATCCCAGAGATGAGTTACTATATCACAAATTGCTGAAAAAGTTAATGCTGGCTATGGTAGAAAGGTGTCAGAAAACACTGTGCATTGCAGCTTGCCATGTATGGAACTGTGTAGCCACAGACCTGTCTGAGTGCCCATGCTGACCCCTCTCCACTGCAGAAAGTGCCTACAATGGGCACGTGAGCATCAGAACCGGACCATGGAGCAATGGAAGAAGGTGGCTTGGTCTGATGAATCACGTTTTCTTGTACATCATGTGGGCGGCTGGGCGCGTGTGCATTGTTTACCTGGGAAGAAGATGGCACCAGTATGCACTATGGGAAGAAGGCAAGTCAGCTGAGGCAGTGTGATGCTCTGGGCAATGTTCTGCTGGGAAACCTTGGGTCCTGGCATTCATGTGGATGTTACTTTGATACATACCACCAACCTAAACAGAGCAAGTACACCCCTTCATGCCAATGATATTCCCTAATGGCAGTGGCCTCTTTCAGCAGGATAACGTACCCTGCCACACTGCAAAAATTGTTCAGGAATGTTTTGAGAAACATGACACGGAGTTCAAAGTGTTGAGTTGGCCTCCAAATTCCCCAGATCTCAGTCCAATTAAGCGTCTCTTGGATGTGCTGGATCCCACAGATGTCTGATTCCCCACCTCGCAATTTACAGGACTTAAAGGATCTGCTGCTAATGTCTTCAGAGGTCTTGTGGAGTCCATACTTGAAAAGCTCAGAGTTGTTTTGTTGACACACACATGCACTCACTGAGCACTTTATTAGGAACACTATACTAATACTGTTTAGGGCCACCCTTTGCTCTAAAACAGCCTCAATTCTTCTTGGCATGGATTCCAAAAGATGTTGGAGACATTCCTTTGAGATTCTGCTCCATGTTGACATGATTGCATCACATAATTCCTGTAGATTTTTCAGGTGCACTTTCATGCTGTGAATCTCCCATTCTATCACATCCCAAAGGTGTTCTATTGAATTCTGATCTGGTGACTGGGAAGGTCACTGAAGAACACTGAACTCATTGTCATGTTCATCATAGTCATAGTTTGAGACAACTTTTGCTTTATGACATGGTGCATTATCACGCTGGAAGATGGGTAAATTGTGGCCATGAAGGGAACAAACATGGTCAGCAACAATACTCAAATAGGCTGTGGCATTCAAGCAATGATTGATTGGTATTAACAGGCCCAAAATGTGCCAAGAAAACATTCACCTCACCATTACACCACCTCATTCGCCTCAAGCTTCAATGTGTTGTGCTTTCTGAGATGCTTTTCTGCTCACAATTGTAGAGTGTTGTGGTGTCCAATTATCTGAGTTACTATAGTCTTTCTGTCAGCTTGAACCAGTCTGGCCATTCTCCATTGATCTCTCTCATCAACAAGGCGTTTCTGTCCACAGAACTGCTGCTCACTGGATGTTTTTTGTTCTCTGATGTTCTCTGAGTAAACTCTAGAGAATGTTGTGCATGAAAATCAGCAGCTATAGCTGGTTATAGCTGATACACGAACTAACCTGTCTTGCACCAACAATCATGCCATGGTCAAAACCACCGGGATCTAATTTTTCCCCATCCTGATGGTTTGATGTGAACACTACCCAAAGCTATCTGCATGATTTTATGCATTGCACTGCTGCCACATGATTGGCTGATTAGATAATTGCATGAATGTCTAGGTGTACAAGTGTTCCTAATAAAGTGCTAAGTGAGTGTTTATATGTGTGTGTGTATATATATATATAGAGAGAGAGAGGGAGAACGATATTACTGAAATCACAATATAATGTACTTTACAGTAAAAAAAAAAAAAAATACACAGAATTAATATTCAATATGTGGCTTTGGTGGAAAGGGTTGAGGTTATGGGTTTGCCCCTGGTATGTAGTTTTTGCCTCTGGTCGTGGTTCAGTCTCTTTTCTTTGTGGCTGCTGCTTTCTTTATTCAGTTTGAGTTGCATGTTCACACTGCACATATGCTCAGTCTGGCTGCTCGGATTTCTACTACATCGAGGAAGTGTTGAATACGGAACTTTTCTAAATGTCGCGGCCTGTGAGAGTAGTATTATTCGGTAGGTAACTCTTCTTTTTGTTCTTTTTGATTAATAAAGCCCCCCTCCTCCAGCAAATTCTTTGATGCGGCTAAATGGCTAATGATTAGCATTCTCCATCAGCTCTCTAGCTAGAGCAAGGAATCAAATATATTGTCAGTAGTATGCAGTTAAGCTATACAAATAAGCTTCATTTATGGAACCGACATCCTTAAAGTGCCATTACCAGCTGCAGCTTTTAATTAGTGGTATAACAAACAACTTTTTGAAAAGCTAGTTAGCTTAGCCACCTGCGCGGGCGTCTGAGGGCACAAAATGACACGTTTAAGCGTGAAAGACAGTAATTTATTCATTTACATAGCCGGCTATACTTTTTTACATTATGGTGTAAAATGACGTTAATCCTCTGCATTAATCCTGTGTGTTAATTCACCAGTCAGTAGAAACTAATCCCCCACTAACCAAATAAATGAGTGCACTACATCGTGTAAAATGTAATGGCTTCTGTCCCTACTCTCTAGAGCAATATATGTCTAAAAAAGTTGTTTGAGCTTCAGCTGCAGCTTCGTAAACTCAATAGAAGTACATTGCACAGGTTAAAACTTGTTTGCCCAGTGTATTCGCTACATCATGTCCCTATACCCTAGTGCACTAAATGTTCACTAAAAATAATTTGAATGCATTGTTAAAAGGTTGAAAAGGTTAAAAATGAGTGCTTGTTCAAACTATGTAGTGCACTATATCGTGTAAGATATAGTGACCTCCACTTAGTCCCCAGTGCACTACATGTCCAATAAAGTCATTTGAGTTTCAGCATCATACTCTCAATAAGTGCAGTAGGTTAAAATGATTGCTTGTTTGTTCTATGTGTAATATTGCACAATTTAGAGTGAAACTTTCTACTCTCTATGTAGTGCGTATTATGCAGTTTGTTATTCAGTTTCCTACTTTCTAATATAAGCGGACTGCACTGTAAGAAATAATGGCTTTTACAGACTCCAATGCAATGTGTGTATGAAATAAAGTCTATAATGCAGTTATTTACAGAAGTGTTGAGATTCATCTTGGTGTATTCATTCCTTTGGTCGTTAGCTGCCTTAATGCATGCCTGTAGAATGTGGCTTTCCCCAATGAAGAAAAACCGAATGAAATACATTTATGTTGTATATTTTCATGTATGGGTTAAAATGCAGACTAATTCTCATGTTATTGCATATGCTGACTTGTAGCAGAGAACAAAATCCTCATGGCAGACTGCATTATTCATAGCTGTGTCATATACAGTCCCTGACAAAAGTCTTGTCGCTTATCTATTTTGTAGAAACACCTGCTATTAACCTGACTTTTAATTAATCATTTGGTGTTAGAAATAGCTCATATGAAAAGCTAAAACCCTCCCAAATGATGTTTAATGCACTGAAATGAATTAGTTTCACTGAAAAAAATATATAATTTATTCAAAACAGAAAGGTC
>CM040984.1:21075027-21094977 GCA_022985145.1 Pangasius djambal | reverse complement strand
ATTGACTCAATGGGCTTTACCAAGCTGTGAATATTAGAATACTTTTGACAAGCTTCGTTTTGCACTGAAACATTATTATAAAAGCTGTGGGGATTAAAATGAGCCATTTCTTGTAAAAAAATCTTGATTAGAAATATATTTCAGCTGCACTTCAGGTCAATTTGTACACAAGCGACAAGACTTTTGTCAGGGACTGTAGGTTTACATGTGAAGTGTTAGGAATAGTGTTGTCACTCCCTTCAGAGACCTCTATCACATTTAAAGGAATGTTTCAGTATTACCCCCCCCCCCCAACATAATGTCATCTTTTATGTAGCATATTTGTTAACACCTCAGATATTAATTTAAACATATACTAAGAAATTAATAAAACAAACCCTGTTTATTCTAATCTCAATTGTAATGGAAGAATACAGGCTGTTGAATTCTGTAAATAAATTTACAATACACATCATGAATTCAAAACCATTACAGTAAGGTTTAATGAAAATAAAGGTTTTAGAGACAACATGGAACTGAAAATATTGCTCTTCTGCAAAAAAATGTGTGATTGATGGAAGGAATAAAGCAGTGACCAGGTGTGACTTCTGACTGTTACAAAGCGCTGACACAGGAGAGTCCATCCAGACATATAAATTAAATGTCTCCTCACAAAAAACCTCAATGTATCAATGATTATACATATTTAAAATCCATGTATACTGTACAATGGATATAAAAAGTCCCAGTTAAAATTGCAACTTTTTGTAGTGTAAAGAATGAAACTAAGATAAATCATGTCAGATCTGTTTGCACCTTTAATGTGATATAGCAACCAACAAAATTCAAGTGAAAAACAAATAGAAACATTTTAGAGCAAACAAAAAACAAAACTTGCAATAACCTGGTCGCACAAATGTGCACATCACTGAACTAATGTTGTGTTAAAGCAACTTTTGCTTGTAATACAGCGCTCAATCTTTTTGGTTAAGTGTCTACCAACTTAGTACATCTTGTTTTGTCAGTTATTCTACTCTTCCTTGCAAAAATACTTCAGATCTATCTAGTTGTGCGGAGATATCATTCCACAGGTTTTCAATAGGATTTAGATCTGGGCTCTGACTGGGCCAAATGTTAGCCAGATATACATATCTATGTTGGTAATGCATAACTTTAAATTCTTCAAATTCTTAATTTCTAAATAACATTTGACTGAGCAATTCATGAAAGCATTCTACAAAAATGTGTTTCACATAAATTTATTGACTTTTATGGAGTTTATTGACTGGCCCAACAACTCTATTGAGTGTGACACTATATTTGTCATTATTCTTGGTTTCCTTATGCATTGTTCTAGAGGCTTTGGCTTTTGTTCAAAACTAGATGTCAGGAGGATTTATGAGTTCTGAACAATCCTATATTGTTTTGGTCATGATAAGAGTTAATCATACCAACCTCCTGATTCTTGCAATTAAGTACTATTTGGATGGGATAAGACTCTCAGACATTAATCTGTTAAGTAATGTTGCCGGAGGATGACTGTAGTAATTATGATCGATTCACACTGGATAAGAGATCTCTGTATAAATTAGTAGGCTACACGCCCTTGACATGCACACTATATGGCCAAATGTATGTGGACACCTGGCCATCACACCCATATGTGGGTCATTCCCAAACATTTGCCACAAAGTTGTATGCAGCATTATAATTTCCCTTCACTGTAACTAAGTGGCCCAAATATGTTCCAGCATGACGATGACCCTGAGCACAAAGCGAGTTCCTTAACGACCATGGTTTACCAAGGTTGGAGTGGAAGAACTCTAGTGGCCTGCAAAGAGCTCTAACCTCAACCACATACTGAACACCTTTGGTATGAACTGGAATGCAGTCTATGCCCCAGGCCTTTTCCCCTAGTATCAGTGGCCTCAGTAATGCTCTAGGATATAAATGGATCTCAATATGGATGGGATATAAAGTACCTGAGGTTATTTTTTAATAGAAGGAAAAAGGCCACATAATCCTTCCAGACATGTACATACACAGGCTGTAAAAAATGGCTGAGGTTCAGATGGAAATAAAATACCAGTAATGATTACATTATCACACCTCTAAATATAAAACTTTTAAAATGTGAATAGGGCTTATGCCATTAATGCCTGAAGCACAGGTTTGCTCTTAGCATGGGGTCATTTACAATAACGTTATCTTCATGTTTGTGGCCTGTTTCAGGGATGATGCAGAGCCAGGCGCTTTGACTCCGCTGCTTTAGGTCTAGCCATAGAGAAGAAGGGAAGCATAAAGGAAGAATGGAGCAGGCACATAGCCTGCTGCTGAATGAGGATGTCTGCAGCATACTGGGTGAGCAGCAGAGGGCCGAATTTGTCTTCGAATGGCTGCGCTTTCTGAAGAAGCTGCTGCCTGCTGCTGAACGGGTATGTCTAGGAACATGCGCTCATTGATGCTGTAAGAGAGACAAATGTCTCACTGTTTTTCGAACATATGCACACACACACACACACACACACACAGAAACAACCTGATTCACAGTCTGTTTATTCTCCCCTGTTCCAGCTGTCTCTCAGTCTCGCTGTGTGCATTTGTGTTTATGTGTGAGTTTGCATTTGTGAGTGTGTGTGTGTGTGTGTGTATGTGTGTGTGTGTGTGATTTAAGTTATTGAAGTGCGTAGTGGCCAGTGTGCTTTTCATTATATTTGTATTGGACTGTACTCCTCTGATTGTTGTCATATTTTTCCCTAAATATTTACGAAAATAACTTCTTTTTTGTTGAAAAGAACTTTGAAATTTATATTAATACTGTGGCACTCACCACTCACGTAGATAATTACGTTTGTGTAATGTTTCCAGAGGACCTGCATTTAAGAATTGTACACTGTACTTATGCACATAAATTTGAAAAACCTGAAAGAAGGAAAACAGTCGGGACACTTATAACACCCTCATTAAGTTCATGCTGAAACTGGTCCAGTTTCTAATATTTTGAATTTACTGTTAACACTTTGTAAGTCATTTGAGTCATAATGAAAATTGTGGTGTGTTCCCATCACAGAGGTGCAAAACATTTTTTAATCTGCATACCGTTCAGTTCCTATGCAGACGGACGAAAGTCCTGCGCAGAGGTGTTTGAGAATGAGAGAGGTCTAAGGAGAGCAGAAAAAATTGAGAATTTCCTGACGTAATGCAAATAAAAGATGCATATCATCATATTGCAGCCAATTTAATTGCTTTAAAGGTGCATTAGTTTTGTTAAGATTGGCAAGGTTTGTCAAGAGTGGGTCTCTAACGGTTAAGTAGGTGGAGTTCAATACGATTTGAATGATTTTTTTTTTTTTTTTAAATGATCTCCATGAGCCTGGCCTTCATTCCCTAGTCCATGTACATAAAGCTTGGCCCCCAGAAAATACAATGGTTCAACATGATAGAGTTAGCACTTGTTTTAAAGCTAAAAAGTTATATACTGTTAACATGCAGAATTATCTCATACTGATAATTTCGTAGTGATTTATGAGAATAGTTGAGTGTTTGTTTTTTTTTTCTTTTCTTTTTTGTGTTTTTTTTTTTTTTAAATTCCTGAGGTCGTATGAGCTCCAGCATTAGCCTCATTAGTTAAATGATAGACTGTTTAACTGCTTGAAAGCCAAGTTATATAACACTGTAAACACAAAATGCATCTCATACTGATTTATGGGAATGAGTGCCTTCACTGTCTTGCTTTTCTTTGTGATGGAAAAACTGACATGTTGACATGTAAAGCAGGCAATTCAAAGCTTTATACAGATTGTGTTTACATACAGTGGGGTCCTGGGAGACCACTAGTGGGAGACCACTAGTGAAAATGCTACTATTTTGCATTCTTTTCAAATTTAATACAGCAATTTTCATTACAAATTATATTATTGACAAACATTTGAGTGAAAAGTAGAATCACTGAAATATTTAAAAGAATTTCAATTTCTCAGAATTTGGTTTGACCCCTTTTCGCTTTAATGACGGTGTGCACTCGAGCTGACATGGACTCCACAAGTTTATGCAAAACCTTATGATCAATTTTAGATCAAATCCATCGGAGTGCCCTCTGAACACATGCTTCAGTACAAGAGATTATGCATGAGGAAAATCTGACCTTTTATATAACACAGTTAACAAGGTCAATATCACAAATTTGCTTACATTTAAATAGGGACCTAGAAATAATGCGGAAGCATTTTACTTCCTTTGTTTTAAATACTTAAACATTTCCTCATTTCTGACCCAGCATAAGTGCTACAACTTCAAAATTCTAATTTATTTCCAATTTTAAATGAAAAGAAAAAAAATCATAGATTTTCAATGTGGTCTCAGACTTTTGGACCCCACTGTAGCTATGGCACGCTTAAGTAGCATGAGTCACACCCATGATCATGTACAAATTCAGTAGGATATACTGTAAGTACATTGGGAATTTAATTACGCTTAGGAAACACAATCAAAGATATCCAATAACTTATGCCAGCCTGTTTTAACCTCCTATTTTATTTATTTATTTTTTTAAAACTGGAGCTCAGATATAACCTGCAACTTTACACCTGCTTTACATTGGACTGCTAAACTGCTTGTTTTTTATTAAGCCAACAACTCATGAAGCCAGCGTTTCAATTCGCTGCAATGTAAATGATCATTAAAGGTCATTAAAAAGATGCATAGGGCATCACTGATATTCTGAGGTCACCAGTAACTTCAGGTCAAAAATGCCTTAGGCCTTGAAAGTTGAACAAGGAGTGCTGGCTTAAGGTGCAGTTTGAGGAAAGACTAATCTTTGTCTGATCTGATACTGTTCCTGATTTTTACTGTGCATGTCCATCATTTTCATATATGTGTGTCTGACACCCCATCTTAGCTTTCATAAATATTTTATGGCAGTGGCCACAGAGTTCAAAAGTTCTGTAATGAAGTTTTGTTAAGATTGAAAGCAATGTAAATAAATGCAGTTTGCAAAAAAATTTTTAAAAAATGTTTTCGTTCCAGTATGTCCTGATTTTTGCTCTTCGTTTCAGCAAAAACTTTCCATTTTGCTGCATTATGGGTAAATGTATAATGAGAAGATCATAAAGTTATTAAAGCGTGCTTGTTTACATGGCAGGTGGATGTGAAGCACAACCAGAAGCGACTGATGGAGCAGCTGATGGCTGTTCTGACCAGTTCTCCTGGCCCCTCCACACGCTATCTCTTAGCTCACTGTGTGGCCCTAGTCTATCGCATAGGCGAATCACTTACCTCCAGCCTCACTGTGGACCGCTGCCATGACATCATCAAGAGCAAGGATGACTCACCCAGCTTCCTGCCCACTCGCCTGTGAGTGCAGAGTGTAATCAATCATCACCCTTTTTTACACACACACACACACACACACAGACACACTCGTGTACACACATATAAATGAATGAGTTAGCTATTTCTTATACTGTCACACATTGTCTGCATTCCATGTAAATCTGGTTTGTTGTCATCTGTGCATCCATCTTATTCTGGAGTTTCTTTAGCACCTCATAAATTCCCATGCAGCTCAATAGACAAGAGGCTGTGATTTAATTAAAAACTCTCAACACAAAGCAGAAAATAAAAAGCCTATTGGCACCGAACCCACATCTGTCCATGTAGGCCAGTAAATGATGCTGAGTATAGACTCCATCTCTGTGATGCTTAATAAATTCAGTAACATTAGTGACTAAAAGCTGTCTCTCCTGACAGGGCAGCTGTGGCCTGTCTGGGTGCGATGTATGAGCAGCTTGGTCGTCTTCTCATCAACTCCTTTAAGGAGACAGTGGCGAATCTTCTGAAAGCCATGAAGAGCTCTGAGGTAAGAATGAATCAAAGACTCAAGAGTTGGTCAGCAGGCCAATACATATATACATGGTGGGAGGGGGAGAGAGAGAGTGCAAAAAAGTACTCAACAATCAGAGCAGTTGCATAAGGAGCAGACCCTTCGATTTTACACACAGGGGAAAAGACACAAAGCACCAAGAGAAGAGGCAAAAAAACAGTAGTGAATTCTGTGAGCATAAGCACAAATATACGGTGGTAACATTCAGAGGATGAACATAACATTTATATTGTTAGCTAGTACCATCAAGAATATTGATGTATATATTAAACATTTTTATTTTCAGACCATATCCATGCTGCAGTACATCCATGAGATCCAAAGAGTAAATAAGACAAAAGCCTCTCCCTCTTTGGCTATTATGTGTTTTTATACTGCAGCACACTGAAGGTGTTGATTAATTTTCTATAACAGCAGCTCTGACATACTAACTACAGGTCAAATCAGGTTGACCAGTGCCAATAAGTTATTCTAATTCAATTATTCAATAAGTGATTTCTAATTCACAGGGACATGTACAGTATATGCTTCACATAGTCTAAGGCTAGTCTTACAGATTTTATGAAAACATGTTATTTAACAAAGAAAAAAATTTAATTGTTGTGATCAAGTGTTCTGTATGGACTCATTTTAATTAATATTTTTAGAAGGAGTCAGTCTCATGTGTCACTGCTTTGTAACTGTCAGTAACCTCTCCACCATGAAACATGCTGTGTGTGTGTGTGTGTGTGTGTGTGTGTGCACCCATACAGTCTCAGGGGCGCTACGAGATCATGCTGTGTATAGAGAAGATCCTGAAGGGTCTGGGGGTGAGTGCAATGCCCTGTCACAGAGACATCTACAAAGCCACACGCTCCTGCCTCACTGACCGCTCCATGGCAGTTCGCTGTGCTGCCGCTAAGGTAATGTTCTTTTTTCAGTCTTCTCTATCTATCTAAATATTGTATCATCAGAAAGCAAAGTAATTACACTTGATTGACACTTGATTTTCAGGTTCATCTTCTGGTCCAGGTTTTTTTTTTTTTTTTTTTTTTTTTTTTTTTTTTTTTTTTTTTTTTTTTTTTTTTTTTTTTTTTTTTTTTTTTTTTTTTTTTTTTTTTTTTTTTTTTTTTTTTTTTTTTTTTTATATAAATCTTTTTCATATTTTTAATATTTCTGTTTTAAATGGTGTACAGTCATGGGAAAAAGAAAATACACCCTCTTTCAGTTCTATGTTTTCATTTATCAGTGCCTAAATAACAATTGCATAGTCCTCACCAACTTCTATAAACAAACAAATAACCTCAGGTGACAGCAACAACAAAAAAACACATGTTTCAATATGTAGTCATTTTTTCCCAGAAAGTAAACCAACATTCAGAAACCAGTTGGGAAAATATAAGTACACTCTTCCTACTTCCACAATTATTAAGAGAGTAATTAGCAGCCAGGTGTTACTAATGAAATGCACAAGAATAGTTAATCATCAAGTGTGACTACCTCTATTAAAGAAGAACTTTTGGCAGTTTGGTGTTCTGAAGCACTCAGGTGTGTGTTTACCTCATGCCAAGAAGAAAGGACATAAGCCATGACCTCAGAGAAGCAATTGCTGCTGCTCGTCAATCTGGAAAGGGTTATAAGGCCATCTCCAAACAATTTGAAATTCACCATTCTACAGTGAGAATTGTTTACAAATGGAGAACCTTCAAGACAGTTGCCAATCTTCTCAGGAGTGTGCGTCCCAGCAAATTCAGTCCAAGGTTAGACCATTTAATGCTCAGAGATATAAAGAACAACCCAAGAGCTACATCATGTGATCTACATGCCTCTGTATGCACATTAAATATTAATGTTCATGACAATGCAATCAGAAAAAGATTGAATAAGCAAGGCTTTCATGGAAGGGTGACTAGGAAAACAACCCTTCTCTCCAAAATGAATATGGCAGCATGACTTAGGTTTGTAAAATTGCATCTAAAGAAACTGCAGAACTTCTGGAACACTATCCTTTGGACTGATGAGACCAAGGTGGATCATCATGCACAGCGCCATGTGTGGCGAAAACCGAAAACAACATATCACCAAAAACACCTCATACCCAGTGTCAAGCATGGTGGAGGGGTGATGATTTGGCCTTGTTTTGCAGCTTAAACTGGCCTGAAATTGGGTCATACAACAGGACAATGATCCCAAGCACACCAGCAAATCGACACCTGCATGGCTACAGAAGAAAAAATAAATAAATCAAGGCGTTAGAATGGCCAAGTCCAGACCTCGACCCCATTGAAATGAGTTGACGGGATCTTAAGAGAGCTGTGCATAAAAGAATGCCCTCAAACATCAATGAACTGTAAGCTATGTTGTAAAGAATAGTGGGACAAATTTTATCCAAAATGATGTGAGAGATTGATAAACTCCTACAGAACAAGTTTACTTCAAATTATTGTTGCTAAAGGTGGTTCTACATATTACTGAATTATCGGGTGTACTTATTTTTTTCCCACCTGGTTTCTGGATGTTGGTTTAATTTTTTTGAAAAAATTAATACATTTGAAATCTGTTGTTTTGAAAAACACCTGAGGTTATTTGTTCAATCTTTGAGGTTAATTGTTAAATCTTTTTCTGATTGTGCTGTCATGAACATATGTATGATGTGGCTATTTGGTTTTTCTTTATATCTCTGAGCATTAAATGGCCTGACTTTGGACTGAATTTGCTGGGATGCCCATTCCTGGGAAGATTGGCAACTGTCTTGAAGGTTCTCCATTTGTAAACAATTCTTGTAAACTAAACAATTTGTAAACTAATTTTGTTTCATTAGTAACACCTGGCTGCTAATTACCCTCTTAATAATTGTGGAAGTAGGAAGTGTGTACTTATTTTTTCCTACCTGGTTTCTGAATGTTGGTTTACTTTTTGCTAAAAATGGCTACATATTGAAATCTGTTGTGGGTTTTTTTGTTGTTGTCACATGAGGTTATTTGTTTTGTTTACAGAAGTTGGTGAGGACCACACAATTGTTATTTAGACCTGGATAAATAAAAATATAGTATTTAAGGAGGGTGTACTTTCTTTTACCATTGACTACTTTTTAAGTCAATTTAAGCATTATCGGGGTGGACACGTTGGTACCCTGGGCACCTGGGCTAAGCAGATGCACACTATATATCCAAAAGTAAGTGGACACCTGAATATTAAACATCTCATTACAAAACCATGGGTGTTAATATGGAGGTGGTTACCCCTTTGCTGTTGTAACAGCCTTATTTTTTCTGGGAAGGCTTTATACTAGAGTTTGAATTATGGCAAACCATGTCTTTATGGACCTTATTTTGGGCAGTGTCATGCTGGAACATGTTTGGGCTAAGCCCTTAAGTTCCAGTGGAAGGAAGTATTAATGCTACAGCATACAAAGACATTCTGGAAAGTTGTGTGTTTCCAAATTTGTGGCAACACTGGGGAAGGCCCTATTATGGTCAGGTGTTCCCATACTTTTGATCATATAGTGTATGTTTAAACAAAATTAACTAGCTTGCCATCTGTTATTATGTTTGCTATCACTTTTTAGCCTAGTCATTTAGGTTATATATATGTATATGTATATATATATATATATATATATATATATATATATATATATATATATATATATAATATACTAATATTGCTTGACATACTTTGTTAGTGTTCTCTAGGTGAAGTGGTTTTGAGTATGTGTGTTTGTGATGTTTATTTCCAGTGCCTGTTGGAGCTGCAGAGAGAAGCTGTATTCCTGTGGTCCACAGAGCTGGAGAACATGGCCTCACTGTGCTTCAGAGCATTTGAGGGCTCCAACTATGGCGTGCGTGTCACCGTCTCCAGACTGCTGGGCACCTTGTTAGCCTCAGCACTTGAGCCCAAACAAGCCATAGGTAGGTAACATTACCTACATCACCTGAGTGGCCACATGGAGGGAGAGATTTTTTTTAAACACTCTTGCCCCTGGAGGCAACAACAATTTAGTTGATGTAGGGCTGCATTGCTTATTTCTATAGTTTCTTTAGTTTGATTTGGGGAGAAAAATATTTATTTATTTATTTATTTATTTAAAATACACTATATGGCCAAAAGTATGAGGGTACCTGACCATCACCCCATATATGGGCCTTCCGCAAAATGTTGCCGCAAAGTTGGAAGCACATTGTATAGAATATCATTGTATGCAGCATTATGTTTTCCCTTCACTGGAACTATGGGGCCCAAATATGTTCCTGCATGATGATGACTCTGAGCACAAGGCAAGTTTCTTAAAGACATGATTTGCCAAGGTTGGAGTGGAAGAACTCAAGTGGCCTGCACAGAACCCTGACCTCAACCCTACTGAACTGGGATGAAGTGGAATGCCAACTGCGCCCCAGGTCTCCTTGCCCAACATCAGTGCCTGAACTCACTAATGCTCTTGTGGCTGAATGGGGGAAAATCCACATAGCCACATTCAAAAATCTAGTGGAAAACCTTCCCAGAAGAGTGGAGGTTATTATAAAAGCAAAGGGGACTAAATCTGGAATGGGATGTTCAAAATGTACATATGGGTGTGATGGTCAGGTGTGCACAAACATTTGGCCATATAGTGTATTTCTTTGCAGCATTTTAATCAACTAATACTAATACAGAACTAATACTGCTACAGAACTAGGCTTTATACAGAACTAGGTCATGATAATTTTGCTCATTTTAAGCATTTTTTTTTTTTTTTTAGAAAGAAGCAAAATAATCTACCAGTAATGTAAAGCTTAAAATGAGCAAAAATGTCTCGAAATAGTTTTAATAATCTTATTTGGTTTAATGGTAATCATATAATAGTAAATCCTAGATATATTTGACTATATTTAAGATATTTTAACTTGTTAAGATCACATTTTTTGCAGTGTGAATGATTAACTAAGTGTTTATAATGGTCACTTAAGGTCCATGTTTTATTGTGAAAACACAAACGAATGTTCCATGAGAGTAGTGGTCCCATGCGAAATTGTTGCAGAGCAGTTGAAACATACCTTGTGTGCGTTGTCACTTCTGGAGTGAAATGGGCTTAATATGCAAACCGGTGGTACCTGTTTTTTCCATTGTCATTTTAAAAGTGCATTTGTCTCTAACGGCTAAGTAGGTGGCCCTTCATTCCTGCTCATATACACAAAGTTCGGCCCCAGAACCTGGCTTGTAGAGTTCAACTACAGTTAGCATGCTAACTACAGTTAGCATAGCTGTTTAGTTAATTGAGTTGTACTGGTCGTTATTAGAAATATGTCCTGTGCGCTTAATATCTGGCCACATGCTCCCACATGCACGCCACCTTTTTTTTCCCTTGATGCACACATCTGAATTGCACATCATTGTACTGCTGCTCCCTGAATCTAAATACTTACAGACATCACTTTTCTTTATTGTATTTTCTCACTGACTTTATGTCGATGTATGGCATAAAAAATATAGTAATGGTAATACTTTGTAATAATTGTTCCTCCCTAAATCCCCATGCGGTCCATTATGTTTTCTCCCCTTCTACTTTTGCTGTTTGTTTGTTATTACTATTTGTCTGCATTTCTGTCTCCCCTCCTGCAGCTCCCCGGCCAGGTTTGAAGCGTAGTTGTTTGGAAGAGGTGACAGAACTGGTGTCCAATGGCTTCCTACAACGTGGAGCAGGTTTCCTGCGTGTCAGTGGGGACATGCTGAAGGGTACCAGCTCAGTGAATGCAGACTTACGCGTGGGCATCACACAGGTCAATTAGTGCCTCGTAAAAAAACAACATATGCAATCAGAAATGTGCAGGATAAATTTCAATATCTCATTTAAAATATTTAATTTAATACATGGCATGAAAGTAATATACTGTTAATGTACAGGGATCTAATGTGCAGAATCAAAGTTTAAAGGTTCCACGTAAGCAGAAATATGACAGCATCAAAAAGGTTTCAATGTTTTATACTTTTGTGTTCTGCAGTCATTTTTGATGAACAAATTGGCCTCATAAACCCAGTTTGACCCCAATTTACCAAATAAAAGTTTTTAGTTATAAAATATTAAGTGTTTTTGGAGTTTATGCTTAAAAATGAGCAGCCATGAAAGGCTTAGAAGAGACACATTCACTCACTCACCACTGTTAGGGGTGTGAATCTTTGGGCTGACAGCAAATCTATTCGATTCATGAGTCATTGGTTTTTAATTCATAATGACATGATTAACTTCAGTACACTAAAGAGTGATTTAATCGAGCGATTCAAGCTTCTTAAAAACTATTATAATGAAGAAAAAGTATTTCTCTAAATTGTATCAGGGATATGTATTCATCACTGATGTTATTCTCTCTTGTTACAAAAATGCTTGATTATTTCTTGCAATGCAAATGTTTTAATTTCTGTGCAGGAACGCTGATTACCTGCTTTTTGTGTCACAAAGGGCACACAGAAGTTGGGATTCAGTGGGAAAAAAATGACACAATCTGTCTCACTCTGCATTAATCATTCAGTGCAGTTTAATAGCATGTGCTTTTCAAATGCCAGTTCCAGTCATATGTGCAAAGTGAGGAGTGCAGAATGTAAAATCAGAAATCAGAATTAAACGTAATGTTGCTTCTAGCATACAGTTTTGGAGTGGTAAGGCCAATTCTTTTTTTTTTTTTGCTGTACACTGAAGACATTTGAGTTTCAGATCCAAAAATGAATATGAGACGATAGATCAGATTTTCATTTCCTGATATTTACATCTAGATGTGTTAAACAACTTAGAACACGGCACCTTTGGTGGCAGACCACTCAATTTTTAAATGAGCAAAAGTATTAGAACGGATAGCCTTAAAGTAAATAACAATTAATATTTTGTTGCATATCCCTTGCTTGCAATAACTGTATCAAAGCCGGCAGTGCACTGTTGCATTTTTCTCTTTTGATACTTTTCCAGGCTTGTGTCGCAACTTCTTTCAATTGTTGTTCATTCTGGTGGGTTTCTCCCTTCAGTCTCCTCTTCAGGAAGTGAAATGCATGTTCAATTGGGTTAAAGTTTGGTGATTGACAAGTCTGTAATGATTAAGTCTTTTGTTGTGTTGGCAGTGTGTTTTGGGTCATTTTCTTGCTGCATGATGTCCCTCCCAATTAGACTGGATGCATTTCTCTGTAAATTGGCAGACAGAATGTTTCTGTAGACTTCTGAATTTATTCTGCTGCTACCATCATGAGTTACATCATCAGTAAACAGTAGTGAGACTGAGAAGCAGCCATGCAAACCCAAGCCATGACACTGTCTCCATCATACATGACCGATGAGCTTGTATATTTTGGATCATGAGCAGATCCTTTCTTTCTCCACACTTTGGACTTTCCATCACTTGTTAGAGGTTAATCTTGATCTTCATGTTGGTTTATCCTTTTTTAACAACAATTGCAGTCTTCACAGGTGAAACCTAGGGCTCAAACCAAGAGTAGACATTCAGAGCTATTAATTGTTAATACATTCAGTCTAACAGGGCACTCCTCTCATCACATGTTCCAATATTTTTGATCACTTCAAAAAATGGGTGGGTGGGTAAAAAAAAAAAAAAAGATGCCATGTTCTAAGTTTATAACAAATCTGAAATTATGATCTATTGTCTCATATTCATCTTTTGATCTCAAACTCAAACGTCTTCAGTGTAGCAAAAACAAAACAATTGGCCTTACCGTTCCAATATTTTCAGAGGGGGCTCTGTCTGTTACGTATACTGTATGCCTGAAACATTCCATTCTGAACGAACTTTGCTCTTTTTGACAGTTTTCACATTTTTCTCCATGTGCACTTATTAATAACTCCTCTTGAGGAATAAAAAAAATCCTTTCCATAGAGCAAACCATTTTAATTCACCCTGGACACTTTAGTCAGTATTTATTGCATCTCTTTCACAGTGTTATAGCTGAGGATGCATTTTCTCTGAATACAGAGTACTAGGAATAGTGCCTTGGCTCTGATATACTATCATTGTACAGAATAGAGCAGGACAACTTAAAGCAGCTTAATGGCAGAATAAGCATCTGCAGTGTGCTCCATGTATCTCTGACCACCTGCCCACAAGTCAGGCGAGAATGACTTGTTACACAGCACCAATAGCTCATTATTTCTTTAACCATGTCTATTAAATTGTAATCAGTTTTTAGCATTTAAAATTGAAAATGTATGTGAAAATTGAAAATGAAAATGAATGATGCATTATACCCATAGTATAAGAATAAGTGTAGCCTTATTTCTGTAAAGTAGCTTTGTGACAGTGTTAAAAATAAATAACTGCTTTACAAATTAACTTAAATTGAATTGTAACCCAACAATTTGGAATCATGGGAATTGATTATCAAAATAATCGATTATTGGGTATCAATATCAGCCAGCAGTTTAGTATCAGTGCTCCGATAGTTGCATTTGTGATGTGGCTAACTTCTCAAATGTGAGATTGCTGGATTTGTTCCAGTAAATTTAGGCCTGCTTAGTTTTGTTTTTCTATTACTTGTGACCATTCGATAGATGTACGGTCAGGTCTGGAAGTATTTGGACAATGACAGAGTTTGTGTGATTTTGCCTTTATACACCACCACAATGGATTTGAAATAAAACAATCAAGATGTGATCGAAGTGTAGACTTTCAGCTTTATTTTAAGAGGTTCCACAAAAATATGGCATTTACCATTTAGGAATTACAGCCATTTTCAGCAAAGTACCTTCATTTTCAGGGGCTCAAAGGTATTTGGACAACGTAACATAATTGCAAATATAACCATAATTTTAATACTTGGATGAAAATCCTTTGCAGTCAATGACTGCCTGAAGTCTGGAGCCCATGTTCTCATAACTCAGATTCTGAGTTTCCTCCATGGTGATGCTTTTCCAGGCGTCACTGCAGCCACCTTCAGTTGCTGCTTGTTTGTGGGTCTTTCTGCCTTCAGTCTTATCTTCAGTAAGCGAAAAGCATGCTCTATTGGTTTGAGATCAGGCGACTGACTTGGCCATTGAAGAATATTCCATTTCTTTGCCTTCAAAAAGTCTTGAGTTGCTTTCGCAGTTGCTGCACTGTGAAGCGGCGTTCTATCAGTTTTGTAGCATTTGGCTGAATGTGAGCAGAGAGTATAGCCCTATACACCTCAGAATTCATCTTGCTACTTCAGTCAGCAGTCACATCATCAATAAACACCAGTGAGCCCGTTCCATTGACAGCCATACATGCCCATGCCATAACACTTCCTCCACCATGTTTGACACATGATGTGGTGTGCTTTGGATCATGAGCTGTTCCTTTTCTTTCACCATACTTTTCTCTTCCCATCATTCTGGTACAAGTTAATCTTGGTTTCATCAGTCCAAAGAATCTTATTCCAGAACATGGGAGGCTTTTTTAGATTTAGTTTTCTGGCAAAGTCTAATCTGGCTTTCCTGTTCTTGAATGTTACCAGCGGTTTGCACCTTGTTGTAAACCCTCTGTATTTACATTCATGAAGGCGTCTCTTGATTGTAGATTTTGACAATGATATGCCTACCTTCTCCAGAGTATTCTTGCTTCTGTTGTTGATGTGAAGGGGTTTTTCTTCACCAAGGAAAGGATTCTGCGATCATCCACTTTAGTTGTGTTCTGTGGTCTTCCAGGTCTTTCAATGTTTTTGAGCTCACCAGTGCTTTCTTTCTTTTTAAGAATGTACCCAACTGTTGAATTGGCCACACCTAAGGTTTTTGCTATCTCTCTTATAGATTTATGTTGTTTTTCAGCCTAATGATGGCCTCTTTCACTTGCATTGAGATCTCCTTGGTCTTCATATTGGTAGCTCCAGTCAAACAGCTGCCAAATGCCAACTCAATACCTGATATCAACATGCCATATTTTTGTGGAATCTCTTAAAATAAAGCTGAAAGTCTACACTTCGATCACATCTCGGTTGTTTTATTTCAAATCCACTGTGGTGGTGTATAAAGGCAAAATCACAAAAACCTCTGTCTTTGTCCAAATACTTCTGGACCTGACTGTATATGTTTTATTTTTTCATGCTTAGGCATGTGTGGTTTTTATCTCCACTCTGGGTGGGGCATGGTTGGAAGCACATTTCTCCACCCTGCTATCTCTGCTCATGGAGCTGGTGTCTGACCCACGGGTCAGTCAGAACCTGGCTGAAGCTGTCTATTGCCGACACTGTGTCTCTTGCATCCTGAGAGCCTCTGTAGGCAGCCTACTGGGAGAGAAAGCTCAGATAGCAGTGGCCAAGGAGCTCTGCCTGGCCATTAGCAAACAGAAGAAGGCTGTAGGTAAGCTTCAGAAAATGTACTATTTTTATTCACCTTGAATTTTAATGTTTAGAAGTAATACTTGTAATAATTCTCCGGCATTTATATCTTTGTGTGCTCAGACAAGACAGAGTACATAATTGGTAAGGTCAGGAGTGAAGTGGTCTAACATCCAAAATACTTATTTTTACACCTACATTCTGTAAATTATACTGTTAGAACATCAGAATTAGTAGATAGTAGGAAAAAAATTCACTTTATTTGGTGTGGATCATTTGGTGGTTTATTTGTTTAGGTTTCTGAGTACTGTGTGAGTGACCAGCTAAGAAAGAATTGGATTGAAAGGATTAATCTTGATGATATTTTGATTCTTGTCCGAGGGTGGTTGTTCTGATGAGTGTCAAATTGCCCTCAACATTATGCCTTAAGCTCAGTCACTTTAGTGCCTCAGCATACTTCATGTGGTAATGTTCCATTAACAATATAGCAGAACAAATGGACATTGTTTGTGCATGTCAGCTGGGTGAACTCCACTGACAAACACACTATGTGACCAAGCCTTTGATTTGGCATTACAAATGAGGCGTACCTAAACTAATTCCATGATGGATATGTGAGCTTGTAAGCACATGAAGTTTGTTTTGTGTTTGCGCAACCCTTGCAGACGTTATCCCCACATTAATCATGCTGAGGTCTTCAGTCTTATCCACAAAGGGCCCTTCTGGCTGCATACTTTCTTTACCGTGCCTAATTGGAGGCACACTTGATAGTTGATTCGGAGACTAAGATGAACTGATTAAACAAGTGAAATCAGGTGTGGCTCCTGCTTGGTTGGAAAGGAAACCTGCAGCCATACTGGCTCTTTGTGGATAAGATTGAAGACCCCTGTACTAGACTATAGAAAGAATTTATTATTGCAAGTAAAATGTCAAGTTACTAGTTGTGTAATAGATGAAATATTGGCTTGTATGATACAGTGCCGCTAAAAAGTTGGTGAAACCCTTAGTTTTCTGTATTTCTGCATAAATTTGACCTGAAATGTTAACAGATATAATTCCTAAAACTAGATAGAGAGCCCAATTATAGTTTTTAACGTTTATTTATTGATTATCCAACATTTAATATTTTTGTCAGAAAAAGTATGTGAACCTCTAGAAGTATGAGTTAATTTAAAGGGGTAATTGAAGTCAGGTGTTTCAATCAAGGGGATGGCAATCAGGTGTGAGTTAGCAGGCCCTCCCATGTTTCAAGAACATAAACTTGGTCTGGTCTTCATCACACAGGTTTATGTAAGTGTGCCATGCCTCAATCAAAGGAGATTCCTGAGGACCCCAGAAAAATAATTATTTATGCTCGCCAGACTGGAAAAGTATACAAAACCATTTCTAAAGTGTTTGGCCTCCGCCAGGCCACTGTGAGGCAGACAATATACAAATGGAGGAAATTCCACAGCACTGATACTCTCCAAAGGAGTGGTCTTCCAGCAAAATGGTGAATAATATTACTTAAAGTCACAAAGAACCCCAGGGTAACATCTAAGGACCTACAGGTCACTCTTGCATTGAGTAACAATGTTCACGAGTCCACCATCAGGCAAACGTTGATCAAGGACGGTGTGCATGGCAGCATAGCAACGAGGAAGCCACTACTCTCCCAAAAGAACACTGCTGCACTGTGGATGGAATAATGGAAGAATGTTCTATGGACAGATGAATCTTTTAAATGAAAAGCGTTATGTTTGGCGAAAACTAAACACTGCATTCCAACCTCATCCCAACCGTGAAGCATGGGGGTGGCAGTATCATTGTTTGGGGCTGCTTTGCTACCTTGGGTCCAGGACAGCTTGCCATTATTGATGTACCTATGAATTCTGGATTGTACCAGGAAATTCTACAGGAGAATGTCAGGGAATCTGTCCGTGAACTGAAGCTTAACTGTAAGTGGGTCATGCAGCAAGACAGCGACCCTAAGCACACAAAGTTAAGTCTACAAAGAAATGGTTACAGCAGAAGAAATTTAACATTTTGGAATGGCCAAGTCAAAGTCCAGACCTTACCCCAATAGAAATGTTGTGGAAGCACCTACGTTCATGCAAAGAAGCCAACCAACACTGATGGTCACAGTAACTTGTGTGACACTGGTGGTTACTGTTACTGAAGCAACTTAAGATATTTCATTTTGGATAATTTTCCTCAATAAATAAATGTAAAAACTATAATGATTTTGTGTCATTTGTTTAATTGTTTTTATATATAATTTTAGGACTTAGATGAAGATCTGGGCCCATATTCACAAAGCTTCTTAGAATTCTCTCAGAGAGCTCCTATCTTAGCCTAAAAAGTCCTAGCTGGGAGTCCTAGACTATAAGTGATTTACGAAACTTCTCAGAGCAACTCTGAGTAAGGAAAGTACAGAAACCATTATCTTAGTGAGGAAGTGTGGTTGACCCCGTTGCTAGGGATGACGGCAATTCAAGGACTGTGATTGGTTGATAAAAAAACTATCTGTAAAGGTCTTAAAATGCGCTCTTTGTGAAAATAGAATATATGATAATAGAATGGACAGTGAAATCATAAAATGTATAATCATGAATACAGGCTACTTTATGCAAAGTTTCTGTTATAGGCTAAATATCTTAAAGTTAATTAAAACAGCCAAATGTTGAAAATGTGTCTACTTTTGAAGCAACCAATTTCCACGCAGTAGTTACTATATTTAAGTTCTTACATTTATTTACCATACTGATTTTATTACTTGTAATCCATTTCAGATTGATGTGAGCAAAATGGCTCACCTTTTACCAATTTACATGATGCAGGACAGCAACTATAGGGGGATAAAGTTGATGAGCCATACAATGATGCTATGGGAAAGAGTAGTGGAAGCTAGGTTAAGGAAGCTAGTGGAAATTTGTGAGCAGCAGTATGTCTTCATGCCCAGAAAGAGCACAACAGATGCAATTTTTGCTCTGAGAATTTTGATGGAGAAGTATAGGGATGGTCAGAGGGAGTTGCACTGTGTGTTTGTAGACTTGGAGAACGCGTATGACAGGGTGCCAAGAGAAGAGCTGTGGTACTGTATGAGGAAGTCAGGAGTAGCAGAGAAGTATGTCAGAGTGGTGCAGGACATGTATGAGAGGAGCAGGACAGTGGTGAGGTGTGCTGTAGGTCAGACAGAGGAGTTCAAAGTGGAGGTGGAACTGCATCAGGGATCGGCTCTGAGCCCCTTCCTGTTTGCTATGGTGATGGACCAGTTGTCAGAGGAGGTCAGACTGGAGTGTCCTTGCACAATGATGTTTGCAGATGACATTGTGATCTATAGTGAGAGCAGGGAGCAGGTGGAGGAAAACCTGAAGAGGTGGAGGTTTGTGCTGGAGAGAAGAGGAATGAAAGTCAGTCGTAGTAAGACTGAGTACATGTGTGTGAATGAAAGGGAGGGAAGTGGAACAGTAAGATTACAGGGTGAAGAAGGTACAGGAGTTTAAGTACTTGAGGTCAACAGTCCAGAGTAATGGTGAGTGTGGGAAAGAGGTAAAGAAGCGAGTACAGGCAGGTTGGAATGGGTGGAGAAATGTGTCGGGAGTTCTGTGTGCTAGAAAAATATCAGCGAGAATCAAGGGTAAGGTGTACAAGACAGTGGTGAGACCGACCATGCTGTATGGTTTAGAGACAGTGGCACTGAGGAAGAGACAGGAGTCAGAGCTAGAGGTAGCAGAGCTGAAGATGTTGAGGTTCTCTTTGGGAGTGACGAGGTTGGACAGGATTAGGAACGAGTACATCAGAGGGACAGCTCATGTTGGACGTTTGGGGGACAAAGTTAGGGAGGCCAGATTAAGATGGTTTGGACA
>CM040984.1:21049321-21066139 GCA_022985145.1 Pangasius djambal | reverse complement strand
AGCTGCAAAAGGTGGACCGACATCATATTGAACCCTATGGGTTAGGAATGGGATGGCACTTAAGTTCATATGTGAGTCAAGGCAGGTGACCGAATACTTTTGGTAATATAGTGTGTGTATATATATATATATATATATATATATATATATATATATATATATATATATATATATATATATATATATATATATATATATAAATATGTATTTTATATTTGTGTGTGTGTGTGTGTGTGTGTATGTATGTGTCTATATACAGTTAGGTCCGGAAGTATTTGGACAATGACAGAGTTTTTGTGATTTTTCCTTTATACACCACCACAATGGATTTGAAATAAAACAATCAAGATGTGATCGAAGTGTAGACTTTCAGCTTTATTTTAAGAGGTTCCACAAAAATATGGCATTTACCATTTAGGAATTACAGACATTTTCAGCAAAGTACTTCCATTTTCAGGGGCTCAATGATATTTGGACATATATTTGGACATGTGATATGTGGTATACTTTGGATCATGAGCTGTTCCTTTCTTTCACCATACTTTTCTCTTCCCATCATTCTGGCACAAGTTAATCTTGGTTTCATCAGTCCAAAGAATCTTATTCCAGAACATGGGAGGCTTTTTAAAATGTTTTCTGGCAAAGTCTAATCTGTCTTTCCTGTTCTTGAATGTTACCAGTGGCTTGCACCTTGTTGTGAAGTGAAGTGACTCTCTATATTTACATTCATGAAGACGTCTCTTGATTGTAGATTTTGACAATGATACGCCTACCTTCTCCAGAGTATCCTTGACTTCTGTTGATGTTATGAAGGGGTTTTTCTTCACCAAGGAAAGGATACTGCGATCATCCACTTTACTTCTGTGTTCTTCCAGGCCTTTCGATGTTGTTGAGCTCCCCAGTGCTTTCTTTCTTTGTAAGAATGTACCCAACTGTTGATTTGGCCACACCTAAGGTTTTTGCTATCTCTGTTATAGATTTATGTTGTTTTTCAGCCTAATGATGGCCTCCTTCACTTGCATTGAGATCTCCTTGGACTTCATATCGGTAGCTCCAGTCGAACAGCTGCCAAATGCCAACCCATTACCTGATATCAACTCCGGACCTTTTATCTGCTTCATTTGTCTTGAAGTAATGAGGAAATGGACCACGACTGGTCAATTAACTTCTTGTCAGTCAATTGTCCAAATACCTTTGAGCCCCTGAAAATGGAGGTACTTTGCTGAAAATGGCTGTAATTCCTAAATGGTAAATGCCATATTTTTGTGGAACCTCTTAAAATAAAGCTGAAGGTCTACACTTCGATCACATTTTGATTTTATATATATATATATATATATATATATATATATATATATATATATATATATATATATATATATATATATATATATATATATATATAATATACATACACATACAGGTGCATCTCAATAAATTAGAATGTCGTGGAATTTATTTCAGTAATTCAACTCAAATAGTGAAACTTGTGTATTATATAAATTTAATGCACACAGACTGAAGTAATTTAAGTCTTTGGTTCTTTTAATTGTGATGATTTTGGCTCACATTTAACAAAAACCCACCAATTCACTATCTCAAAAAATTAGAATACTTCATAAGACCAATACAAAAAAACATTTTTAGTGAATTGTTGGCCTTCTGGAAAGTATGTTCATTTATATGTACTCAATACTTGGTAGGGGCTCCTTTTGCTTTAATTACTGCCTCAATTCGGTGTGGCATGGAGGTGATCAGTCTGTGGCACTGCTGAGGTGGTATGGAAGCCCAGGTTTCTTTGACAGTGGCCTTCAGCTCATCTGCATTTTTTGGTCTCTTGTTTCTCATTTTCCTCTTGACAATACCCCATAGATTCTCTATGGGGTTCAGGTCTGGTGGGTTTGGTGGCCAGTCAAGCACACCAACACCATGGTCATTTAACCAACTTTTGGTGCTTTCGGCAGTGTGGGCAGGTGCCAAATCCTGCTGGAAAATGAAGCATCTTTAAAAAGCTGGTCAGCAGAAGGAAGCATGAAGTGTTTTAAAATTTCTTGGTAAACGGGTGCAGTTACTTTGGTTTTCAAAAAACACAGTGGACCAACACTAGAAGATGACATTGCACCCCAAATCATCACAGACTGTGGAAACTTAACACTGGACTTCAAGCAACTTGGGCTAGGAGCTTCACCCTTCCTCTAGCTTCACCCTTCCTCTAGGACTCTAGGACCTTGGTTTCCAAATGAAATACAAAACTTGCTCTCATTGGAAAAGAGGACTTTGGACCACTGGGCAACAGTCCAGTTCTTCTTCTCCTTAGCCCAGGTAATACGCCTCTGACATTGTCTGTGGTTCAGGAGTGGCTTAACAAGAGGAATATGACAACTGTAGCCAAATTCCTTGACACGTCTGTGTATATTGGCTCTTGATGCCTTGACCCCAGCCTCAGTCCATTCCTTGTGAAGTTCACCCAAATTCTTGAATCGATTTTGCCTGACAAGCCTCTCAAGGCTGCGGTTCTCTCGGTTGGTTGTGCATCTTTTTCTTCCACACGTTTTCCTTCCACTCAACTTTATGTTAACATGCTTGGATACAGCACTCTGTGAACAGCCAGCTTCTTTGGCAATGAATGTTTGTGGCTTACCCTCCTGGTGGAGGGTGTCAATGATTGTCTTCTGGACAACTGTCAGATCAGCAGTTTTCCCCATGATTGTGTAGCCTAGTGAACCAACCTGAGAGACCATTTTGAAGGCTCAGGAAACCTTTGCAGGTGTTTTGAGTTGATTAGCTGATTGGCATGTCACCATATTCAAATTTTCTTTGCCTTCAAAAAGTCTTGAGTTGCTTTTGCAGTATGTTTAGGGTCAACTTCATGAGCAATGGAAGAAGGTGGCCTAGTCTGATGAATCATGTTTTCTTTTACATTGTGTGGATGGCTGAGTGCGTGTGTGTCGCTTACCTGGGGAAGAGACGGCACCAGGATGCACTATGGGAAGAAGGCAAGCCAGTGGAGACAGTGTGATGCTCTGGGCAATGTTCTGCTGGGAAACATGGGGCCTGGCATTCATGTGTATGTTACTTCAACACATACCACCTACCTAAACGTTGTTGCACACCAAGTACACCCCTTCATGGCAACGGTATTCCCTAATGGCAGTGGCCTCTTTCAGCAGGGTAACACTGCAATAATTGTTCAGGAATGGTTTGAGAAACATGACAAAGTGTTCAAGGTGTTGACTTGGCCTCCAAATTCCCCAGATCTCAATCCGATCGAGCATCTGTGGGATGCGCTGGACAATCCATAGAGGCCCCACCTCCTAACTTACAGGACTTAAAGGATCTGCTGCTAATGCCTTGGTGCCAGATACCACAACACATCTTCAGGGGTCATTTGGAGTCCATGCCTCAACAGGTCAGAGCTGTTTTGGCGGCACAAGGGGGACCTACACAATATTAGGCAGGTGGTTTTAATGTTATGGCTGGTTGGGGGGTGTGTGTGTGGGTGTGTGTGTGTGTGTGTGTGTGTGTGTGTGTGTGGTGTATACACACCGATCAGCCATAACATTATGACCACTGACAGGTCAAGTGAATAATATTATCTTGTTACAATAGCACCTGTCAAGGTTTGAGATATATTAGGCAGCAAGTGACCAGTCGGTCCTCGAAGTTGATGTGTTGGAAACAGGAAAAATGGGCAAGTGTAAGGATTAGAGAGACTTTGACAACGGGCAAATTGTGATAACTAGATGACTGGGTCAGAGCATCATTAAAATGGCAGGTCTTGTGGGGTATTCCCGGTATGCAGTGGTTAGTACCTACCAAAAGTGGTCCAAGGAAGGACAACCGTTGAACTAGCGACAGGGTCATGGGCGCCCAAGGCTCACTGATGCACGTGGGGAGTGAAGACTAGTCCGTCTGGTCTGATCCCACAGAAGAGCTATTGTAGCACAAATTGCTGAAAAGTTAAAGCTGGCTATGGTAGTAATGTGTCAGAACACACAGTGCATCGCAGCTTGCTTCGTTTGGGGCTGTGTAGCTACAGACCTGTCAGAGTGCCATGCTGACCTCTGCCCACTGCCAAAAGTGCCTACAATAGACAGGTGAGCATCAGAACTGGACCACAGAGCAATGGAAGAAGGTGGCCTGGTCCGATAAATCACATTTTCTTTTACATCATGTGGAAGGCCGGGTGCATCGTTTACCTGGGGAAGAGATGGCACCAGCATGCACTATGGGAAGAACACAAGCTGGCGGAGGCAGTGCGATGCTCTGGGCAATGTTCTGCTGGGAAAGTTTGGGTCCTGGCATTCATGTGGATGCTATTGTGACACATACCACCTACCTAAACATTGTTGCAGACCAGGTAAACCACTTCATGGCAACGGTATTCCCTAATGGAAGTGACCTCTTTCGGACTGCCACACTGTAAAATTTGTTGAGGAATGGTTCAAGGAACATGACAAAGAGTTCAAGGTGTTGACTTGGCCTCCAAATTCCCCAGATCTCAATCCAATCGAACATCTGTGGTGTGTGCTGGCCATCAAGTCCAATCCATGGAGGCCCCACCTCTCAACTTACAGGACTTAAAGGATCTGCTGTTAACGTCATTGTGCCAGATACCACAGCACACCTTCAGGGATCTAGTGGAGTCCATGCCTCGACGGGTCAGGGCTGTTTTGGCAGCAAAAGGGGGACCAACACAATATTAGGCAGGTGGTCATAATGTTATGGCTGATTGGTGTGTGTGTGTGTATATATACAGTATATAGATTAAAAAGTGTTCCTTTAATTTTTTTGAGCAGTGTGTGTGTAATATATATACACTGCTCAAACAAATAAAAGGAACACTTTTTAATCAGAGTATAGAATCAAGTCAGTTAAACTCCTGGGATATTGATCTAGTCAGTTAAGTAGCAGAGGGGGTTGTTAATCAGTTTCAGCTGCTTTGGTGTTAATGAAATTAACAACAGGTACACTAGATGGGCAACAATGAGACAACCCCTAAAACAGGAATGGTTTTACAGGTGGAGGCCACTGACATTTTATTTTCATTAGTTTAGCATTTGGCTAGGGTCAGTGTCTCTACTGGTAGCATGAGGCGATACCTGGACCCTACAGAGGTTGCACAAGCAGTCCAACTCCTCCAGGATGGCACATCAATATGTGCCATTGCCAGAAGGTTTGCTGTGTCTCTCAGCACAAGAGCATGGAGGAGATTCCAGGAGAAAGGCAGTTACTCCTGAGATGGACAGGGCCGTAGAAGGTCCTTAACCCATCAGCAGGACTGGTATCTGCTCCTTTGTGCAAGGAGGAACAGGATGAGCTCTGCCAGAGCCCTACAAAATGACCTCCAGCAGGCCACTGGTGTGAATGTCTCTGACCAAACAATCAGAAACAGAATTCATGAGGGTGGCCTGAGGGCCCGACGTCCTCTAGTGGGCCCTGTGCTCACTGCCCGGCACCGTGGAGCTCGATTGGCATTTGCCATTGAATTGGCAGTTCCGCCACTAGCACCGTGTGCTTTTCACAGGTAAGAGCAGGTTCACCCTTAGCTCATGTGAAAGACATGAAAGGGTCTGGAGAAGCCGTGGAGAACGTTGCTGCCTGTAACATCGTTCAGCATGACCGGTTTGGTGGTGGGTCAGTGATGGTCTGGGGAGGCAGTCCATGGAGGGATGCACAGACCTCTACAGGCTAGACAATGGCACCCTGACTGCCATTAGGTATCGGGATGAAATTCTTGGACCCATTGTCAGACCCTACGCTGGTGCAGTGGGTCCTGGGTTCCTCCTGCTGCACGACGATGCCCGGCCTCATGTGGCGAGAGTATGCAGGCAGTTTTTGGAGAATGAAGGAATTGATACCATTGAATGGCCCCCACGCTCACCTGACCTAAATCCAATAGAACACCTCTGGGACATATTTCGGTCCATCCGACGCCGTCAGGTTGCACCTCAGACTGTCCAGGGGCTCAGTGATGCCCTGGTCCAGACCTGGGAGGAAATACCCCAGGACACCATCCATCGTCTCTTTAGGAGCATGCCTCAACATTGTCAGGCATGCATACAAGCATGTGGGGGCCATACAAAGTACTGAGTACCATTTTGAGTTGCTGCAATGAAATTTCAGCAAAATGGACTAGCCTGCTGCATCATTTTTTCACTTTGATTTTCAGGGTGGCTTTGAATTCAGGCCTCTGTAGGTTGATAATTTTCGTTTCCATCAAACAATGTGGCATCCTTTCGTTCCTAACACATTACCCAGTCCATATCAGTATAGGTATCCAGCATGATATTTTTCCCCATTGAGATCTGATGTGTTTTCAAAGTGTTCCTTTAATTTTTTTTGAGCAGTGTATATATGTTGCAGTTACTGGCATCCAGCATGTTGGACTCTGACCTGGAAAACTGGAAAACCTAAATGTTTTTTGTATCCCTTTATAGATTTCTTTAGGAATGTCTTTTCATGGTTTAATGTACTTGTTGAAATTTGTACTGCCAACTTACTGTGAAGCTGGCTCAATCAGTCGACTGCAACTCTCTTACTGGGTTGATTTTTTTGCACAGGTGTTGGATAAAGTTCTTCATTAAATAAATGTAACAAGCAATCTGTCCATGCAGATCCAATGTTTGGTTTTGCTTAAAAACATTCAGTGTAAAAGTGGGGGAAAAAAGTGAATTCAGAAAAGGGTCAAATACTTTTTCCACAGTATTGTATACTGATTATAATAATTCCATGAAATATCATAAATCGTTTCAGAAATAATTGTTAGGGAATTGTTAATTGCCTGTTATTTGATTAAAACTACAGTACTATAAATTCGATTTTCTTCTTTGTTTCTTTGTAATAAAGGTTGCCTTCTCTAACGAAATCTTATGGGAAACAGATCAAAAATGCAGTGTGTGTTTTCCAAATGAGAGTGTATGAAGTCCTTGCACTGTTGCCCCCTAAAACCTATGAAGGTAAGCTCTATGTGAAACCTGTCCTGTTAAATTATTAACTGCTGAATAGTCTACAGAGCTCTACAGTTTTAACTATGAGAAATTGCTAAGAGTAGTGTTTCTTAATCCTGGGGCTGCACATTTCTCGCACATTTTGGAGTTTTCCCTCTAATGCCCCCAGTTCAGCCTAAGTTCAAGCTTGTTCTTTTGCAGTTTAGTTGAACCAGGTTGGGAGCAGGCAAAATGCCATAATATACTCCAGTACCAGGATTGAGAAACACTGGGTTTGCGGCACAATCACTTGCTCAAAGAATACCATTAAAAACTCTCTTGAAATGTACACCACTATTTAAAGCTGCTGCCAGAGGTGGATGGTTGTAATTGCTGTTGTTTTATGTAGGGTTTCTGAGAAATGTAGTTCATAGCAGGGTTTAGAGCACAGCCAAACCTCAGTGCACCTGGCTTAATTAACATAAAGATATGTGCAAACTTGGTGGGTTTAACTAAAAATGAGTTTATATATCATACCAGATACATCTGAAATGTGTGAATTACTGAAAAATCTGTTTAATTTCCTGGAACTCAATAATGGCCTGGAAGCAAATCAAGCTACTTCTGTGGTGTCTGCAGAATAAAAGCAACTTGTATTGAGTGATGATAATGTGACTCTGTGCGACAACACTGTGTCTGTAGCTGTCTCCTCTATATAAATACCATTACAAGAATAACTATAGGCATGTTTCTGCCATAAGACAAGCTTATCAATTGACGGTCCTTTTCATCTTATTATAAGCAATAAAAGCTTGGTGAGCAATAAAATGATTGGGTGATAGCGTTAAGGAGGCGTGGTCAGGATTAATGCAGGGTAAGTGGGCAAAACCATGGAAGGTTCCAAAACAGTTTATTTTTAAATGTAAGTTATTTTCGCAGACTCTGGTGTTTTTATATCTCTGGTGGTAATTGCCATGCATAAACATTCTTTGGTTTGTTGGAACAGAGAGCTTTGGCACTGTGTTGAAACAACTGGTGAATGACCTCACGGATCCGGAGAACACAACATGTGCTGAGGTCAGCCTGCTGCGGCCACTGTGCCACGGCTCGGACCTTTCTTTGCTGGGTCCGGCTCTGCATGACATGGACCAGCCCTACATCGAGGAGCAGGTCAACAATCATTATACATTTCATTTTAATGATTCTCCATAAATTTAGAGTAGTGTTCTACAATCCCAGTCCAAGAATACACGTGTATTAAGCACATTACTTACATTGTACATATGATTATAAGTATACATTATAAGTACATTATAATTATTTTGTGTGTGTGGGTCTACCACAGTATATTGGAATTAAACTGTAATTAAAAATATGAACAGTTAAATTAAAAATATGAGCTCAATTTTCAGATTTAATCAGAGGGTATTTATATCTAAATTGGCTGAACGGTGCAGGAATTACAGCGGTTTTTATATGTGAGTCCCCCCTTCTTAAAGAACCAATAGGTAATTGAACATTTGGCTGCTCTGGTGTTCTATTGCCGGGTGTGTGTTATTCCCTCAGTATTGCACTTACAAGTAAGCAGATAGAAGGTCTAGAGTTGATTTCAAGTGTGACATTTGCATTTGGAATCTGTTGCTTTTAACTCTCAATATGAAGTACAAAGAGCTGTCACTTACAGTGAAGCAAGCCATCATTAGGCTGAAAAATCAAAACAAACCTGTCAGAGAGATAGCAAAAACATTAGGTATGGCCAGATCAACTACTTGGTACATTCTTTAAAAAGACAGAACACCTGGTACGCTGGGACATCAAAAGGACTAAAAGACCACGGAAAACATCTGTGGTAAATGATAGAAGTATGGTTTCCCTGGCAAAGAAAATCCGCTTCACAACATTTGCCCAGATCAAGAACACTCTAAAGGAGGTAACAGTATCTATGTCAGAGTCAACAAGCAAGAGAAAATCAGAGTAAATACAGAGGGTTTACCTCAAAAACAGGAAGACCAGAGTTTTCCAAAAACATCTTTAAAAAAAAAAAAAAAAGGCCGTACAGTTCTGGAACAACATCATCTGAACACATGAGACCAAGATCAAAATGTATCAGAATGAGGAAAAGTTATGGCTGCCAGTGGAGCTGGTTCCCTTGTGTTTATTGATGTGACAGCAGTGGTGTGATGACCCTTTGCTTTAAAAAAGCAAGTCTTACTGAGCATCTTGTAGAACCAGTTGCAGTTTTTCAGCAAAACCCAGCAGCCTTCATTATGTTTTTTTGTCTGAATTGTGGTCTGTTACATAATATCCTGCATTCTTTACTGACATACAAACATTTTTCTGTAATTAAATTTTGTGCTGGTAAACAAATGTTTGGAAATCTAAATTGTTTTTGTACTGACACTATAATGTTTAGATCATAAAATGAAAGTTTACAACAAAGTTTGTACTAAAAACATATACGGTGCCCAAGACTTTTGCACAGTAGTGTATATGTATAAAAGCTCTCATCACAGAATGCTACATTTGATTTTAATGGAAAGTATATACACTCGCCAAGCACTTTATTAGGAACACCTATACACCTACTCATTTATGCAGTTATCTAGTCAGGTAGCAGTGAAATGCATAAAAATCGTGCAGATACGGGCCAGCAACTTTGGGTTAGGGCTGGGCAATATTGCAAAAAAAAAAAAAAAAAAAACTCACTTTTTTCAACCTCATGAGCGATTCTCAATTACGATTTCAAATTTTTTTGGTTCTACATAATGACATTGAAAAATTATGCAATTTATTTATAAAGTTTTTTATTTATTAGAATGGACTTTGGGAAATGTAGATGTGCAAAAATAGTAACAGCACCATCTATCGCAAATAGTGCAAACAATGCACTTTAAATAAAGATATTAAAAAAATAAAAAATTTTTTTTGCACGGTTTCCTATAGATAGCGCTGTTTCTATTCTTGCACAGCTTAGCACAAGTTAACTTGGGATATTCTCAAAACTGAGTTCCTTCCCCTTTACAGAATGATGTCAAATCAACATGGTTCTGCACAGCATCAGAAATAAACAAAGTAAAACTTCTTACATTTAAATGAGTTATACTGTATATACAAGTGTTAACTATAGATTAATCAACATGCAGACATATTCATTTTTAAATCTATAACACTGACTATACAGTTTGGAAATAAATACATCACTCATCCGAGTTAGCTACCTAGCAAAATACGAACATGGGGGCATCCATTATCGCACGTCGTCTGTCGAATGTGCTGAGGTTGAAAATTACATAATTCCAACCGGCAACTTATCATTTAGATGTAATGCAGCATTATATTTTACAGGCTTCTTCATCTGACTTTTCAAAACTGTACCAATTCCATATCTCTGAAGTGATATTTGAACCGGTTGGGCCTCAAGTTTTTTTTATTTTTATTGATTAATCTAAGCGCGCAGTGTTTGAAGGTAGCGCAGACTGTAGGAGGCATTTATCAGGTTAAGAAGGCTGTGTTTTTCCTTTGTATTTTAATTGTTTTTAAAAAGTAAAATGCATATATAAAAACATGTATAATCTCAATTAGAACGTTTTGAAAATAGTGTTAAAACATTAATTTGAATTAAATGAATTAATCATAAAAATCGCCCAGCACTACTTCAGGTAATGTTCACATCAATCACCAGAATGGGGAAAAAATATGATCTCAGGGCTTTTGACCATGGCATGATTAGTGCCAGACAGGCTGGTTTGAATATTTCTATAACTGATGATCTCCTGGGATTTTCATGCACAGACTCATCAAAACTGGACAGTTGAAGACTGGAAAAACGTAGCCTGGTCCGATGATTCTTGATTTCTGCTGAGGCACACAGATGGTAGGGTTAGAATTTGGCACCAACAGCGTGAATCTATTGATCCAACCTGCCTTATGTCAACAGTCCAGGCTGGTGGAGGTGGTGTAATGGTGTGGAGTTTCATGAACTGAATCCAATAGAACACCTTTGGGATGTGGTAGAATGGGAGATTCACAGCATGAAAGTGCACCTGAAAAACCTGCAAGAATTGCAGACTGTTTTGAGAGCAAAGGGAGGCCCTACCCAGTATTAGTATAGTGTTCCTAGTAAAGTCCTCGGTGAGTATGTGTGTGTGTGTAAACTCATCTGCCTTAGTTGACTTTAGTAGGCTTTGCTTGCTTGCTAGGAGGCATTTGGTCATGTTGCAGATAGGGATGTAAAATTAACTTCAAGTTACAATGATTATAATGACATCACACAAAGTCATGCAACGTGCAAGGTGCAGAATGTCATTTGAAATAAGCTAAAAGATTTTTCAGTTTTTAGGGTGGCATTAATTTTTAAAGAAAAATGAAATTTGTCAAAAATTGTGTTAGTATTGTTTCAGAGGTGCCAGCAACAGTGGCCTAGCCATTGCATTTGCAATTTTGACCCCTTACTACGCTTACCTGGTTTTTAAACCAAAAACAAATCAAATTTGCCTGGCAGAAAAGGCAGTTCACAAGGGGAAGGGAAAGACACACATTTCCCTCTTGTATTGGTTGCTTTTGCTTTGCGATGACTTACAGTATATAGGTTTAGGTGAAATTTGACCTGAGAATTCAGCCTTGGTGAGCCAGTAGAAAAAAGAAGGCAGGACTGTACTGTCTTTGGTTGGTTAAAAAAAAAAGAAAGAAATGGAAGAGATTAATTGTTGTTTGATAAACTAGTGAAGACTAACTTCTTAACAAATCAGTTTTAATAATTTTAATACTTGTAATTAATACCTATAACTACATTCATTGAAATTGTACTCTGCTGTACTAGCGACTGTTTATGGTTATTGTTCTATGAGTTTCTTATACCGCTAGTTGCAGTTTAACTGGCTGTCTTTCCACAGCTGCATGAAGGCAGGATGGGAGGAGGAACATTAGAGTATGACCCTTTCACCATATGTGAGAAATCTCAGGAGGCACCCAAACCCCTTCCCCCAGCCGATGCTCTCATCATTCATTCAGTCCAGCTGTTTGGAGTAATTTTTCTCCATTTGACGGTCCATCAGAGGTAAAGTAAAGCCATCATTCCATGTTTCCTGAAAATAAATTGAGCTGACTGAACTGATGATTTTGTTATCTGTGGTTGCATGTCCTACTTAGCATCTTTGTACTCATGATAGAGCTCTGGCTTATTGCCCAGAGATTGTACTGAAATTAAGGCAGAGAATCTGCAGTGAACTGGTTCATCAGTCCCCTAAGGCAAGCCAAATTTAGCTAATTAAATTTACCTTAAGCATTTTAGTAGAGTCATGTGCTCCTGTTTGAAACTGCTGCGGTGGTGGTTACTGTCAGACTGGATAACCGCCATTGTTTTCTGTAAATATTACTAGGTGAAAGACATTGCAGATTAATAAAAAGAGTCAAAATTGTCAGATATCTTATAGGTTTAAAAAGAAACGTTTGGTTTTAATTACAGGGACCCGATCACTGACAATTTACATTTTATTGCAATGGTGATTTATTCATGTTGGTGAAGGCTTTGGGCTGGGATTAGTTTTGCTAGTGTGTGAGACATTTGTGCTCCAATAGCACTTCTCCATCTCCAATCTCAGAGTTCAGATCCTGGAGCAGTTCTGTGAGTGTGTGAGGCAGCTGAAGGGTACTCGGCAACAGATGGTCCAAATCCACATAACAGCTGCTTTTTGCAGCACTCTGAAGGTAAACAGACAACCACCATGGAACACCTCCTGGATTTAATTTCATACTTTGTACCCTCCTTTCCTTTCTGATCATTTTGATGATTTTTTTTCTTTTTGGGTTATATTCCAGAAATATTACATCACTGTTGATGTACTATTTTGTGGAGCTTTACATAAGAAATCCAGATTTTTAGACATGGGTGAAAAATTGTGGGGCAAAACTTCAAGGAGCAGCACCACATAATTGTGTCACCCAGATGAGGATGGGTTCTCTCACAGTTTTTTCTTCATATAGTCTCAGGGAGTTTTTCCTTGCCACCATCGCCTCTATCTTGCTCATTAAGGATAAATTGATAAATGTATGAATTTAAAATTTATATCCTTAATTTATATATTTCTGTAAAGCTGCTTTGTGACAATGTCTGTTGTTAAAAGCGCTGTACAAATAAAATTGAATTGAATGTACAAGACAGTTGCATTTTCTCAATCTCTGATTTGTTCCTTAGTAGAAAATAAATGTATGCATAATGTAGTCCTATATAGGATAAAATGTCGCTCTGTAGATACACTATACATTAAAGATGGAACAAAAAGCTGACGTTTAGTTTGGTTTTATTTTTTACACCACAAAGCCTGCAATTTCAACAGCTGTGCTGTGCTGGAATATGATCATTTCGATACCTCTGCATATTATTACAACATATTTATTGGAAAATGAAATGTTTGCTCACTTTTACCCTCCTAGTGTATATCAACTCTGTCTGTCTGTCTCTCTCTTCAGTGCTTGGCATTGGGTCATGTAACACTTGGTCCAGAGGAGGTGCAGAAGCCTGCACTCTCTCTCCTAATGGGTGCGCTGGAGAGCTCTAACCCTCTACTGCGATGTGTGGCTGCTGAGGGTTTAGCCCGATTAGCACAGGTTCTCAGTGACCACAATGTAACAGTCACCCTCAGCCTGATGAGCTTTGATAAGTAAGTGTTCCTGGAATCCTCAGTTTCTTGTTACATTTCTCAACGCCCACTCTGTACCATGTTCTTAAACCCTTCTTAGACACTGACTTATTTATACTAACATTTGATGGAAACTTGTGCTTCTGTAAGTTGCTCCAAATAAGGGCGTAAGCCAAATTCTGTAAATGATACATGTAACTAGGGGTGGGCAATATGACAGTCTTAGATATTGAATAATTAAAATGTCTCCATGATCACTTTTTACAGAGAGATCGTGTATCGTGATACTATCATGACACATTTTGTCAGTTACGTAGAAAACGCTCAGACTTTACACACTAGACATGGTGCAACTAATGATTGTTTGCAAAACATGCCAAGATTGGCAGATCGAGGAAGCACACAAATTTGTTTAAACACCAAGAAAGCACCCCAAAAAGTCTGCTGAAATCCAGATGATAGCACAGGTGAACAGCATCGCCACCAGAAACAGTGATGAACTAAACAAATGCTTGAAAAAGCACTCCTTATGAGAAAACAAGTAAGCGCTGGAAAGACTAACATAGGATAACATACTCATTAAAATGGTCAAAAACAAGTGTTTTAAGTGACTTCTAAAATAATTGATCCTTGTAAGGACTTGGTGAGTCGAAAATATTTTTCTAAAACCCTCATTCCTCAGCTGTATACAGAATCTGAGAGAACTGCAAAAGCCAACACAATGAGGAACAAATAAAAATGCAAAACCAGCTCAGATAATGTATTCAGTATTTAAACATATCGCATGTCAATCACCTCTCCATTTATTGCACTTGTAAATGATGAAGGCATCAGTAGAATTGATGTACTTCTTGTTTAACATTTCTGTTTAACATTCAGCCAGATTTTGCACCCCTGCATGTAACAGTTTGCAGATATTAGATTTCCATGTAATATTTCTCTATGAATGTAAAATAAATACACGTCATGCTGTGCTTGTGCACCATTTAGGAAGTTTTCGAGCCTTTTACATTGCTAACAGTCTTGTGGTACATTGGACTAGTAAGTCATAGTGACAGAACTTGTGATAATCTCATATTAACAAAATTGAAATAATGACATTTTACAACTGGTCTAAGGGTCTCTTTAATTCTCAGATAATACACCCATTACCTTTTGTACATTAGAGTTTTAAAAATGATCATTATGACTATGAAAATCTTTATATGCTCATATTTGTTAGATTTCTGAACCAGTAAAGAGGCCACATAAAGGTGAGATGTTTATTCCTGCAGGCTGAAGGCAGCAAGGGAAGCTGTTTTGCGGACCGGACATGCCCTGTCGCTGGGGGCACTCTATCGCTACCAGGGGGGCATTAGTTCAGCCAAACACCTCAGTGCTTATGTGGGTGTTCTTTTCACACTCTCACAGGACAGCAGCTTGCCAGAGGTCCAGGTGAGACAGACCTCCATATTTAGTCTGATAGAATTTTAATTTATTAGTGTTTTCTTTTTAAGATGTCTGGCAATTTGCATTCAGATGTGTCCTCTTGCATATTGTGGTCTAATATTTTTACCAGTTCCCACTTCACTGACTGTCAAGCGTGATGTAACGTTCATGAGTGTAGGCTTTGGTACTTAAAATATGTGTTGTTTGTGTCTGTGTGTGTGGCAGATGTGCGCTCTCCATTCTTTGGCCATGGTGGTGGACCAGGCTGGACCTCTGTACCATAGTCACATCGAGGCCAGTTTGACTCTAATTTTGCGTCTGCTTCTCACCACACCACACACTCATGTGGAGGTGCAGCAGAGTCTTGGACGTTGCCTCAGTGCGCTCATCACATCACTGGGTCCTGACTTGCAAGGTACAGACATCCGTGTCAACTGAATGTCCCCATGTCTCTTTGTCTCTGTTAATTTGCATATCTCTACAATATGTGATCTCATTAAAAGATAACCACATGTAGGGAAAATTAGCTGTTTAGGTTAATTTTATGTATTCTCCACCAGTATGTGCAGGAGATTAGCAGATCAGCTCAGAAGGGGAAATTCGTAAACTTGATATTTTAATAGCTGATCAACTATTCGTCCAGCGATAAGTTGAAACAAGTGTATTTATTAATTGTGTATGGGATATTACCTCCGTGGCCACCGGCAGTAATATCCTAAATATAGTGAAACACTATATTAAGAGCACAGTAACAAGATCGGCAGTTTAAGGCAATAAATTTGAAGCACAGAGACACAAGACACTGGTCTTTAAAAATCAGACGAGACTTCACTATTCTAAAACACAGAAACTAATCTAACACAAACACACACATAAACATACATATTCATACATGTGGGAATATGGAATGAGAAGAACCAGTGAGAATAATCAGAAGGTTGAGTTCTTAGACATAAGTGTGAAAAATCACTAGACCTTGACCTGAGTGAACCATCAAAATATCACCATTAATCGATAAAAAGAGTTTTAGGTTTACTGCACCAGCTTAATGAGGTTGGGAGGTATCAATACTTGCTTTGCCTAGGTGGTGAATGGAAGTAGTTGGTGTTGGTCAGCAGGTTCTAATCGGACCGGAGTTGGAGGATGTTAGAAAAGTTATTGATCGTCGCCGGAGAGGGAGGCTGGAGTCTGGACGGCTGGGCGGAGGGTCGAGTCAAGTGATGTTCGGTGATGCAGGTCTTGGAATCTTCTGGTGCAGGTTCTTTTCCTGTTCCAGCTCTGTTCTGGTCCCAGCTCCGTTCCAGCTCAGCTCCCGCTCCAGCTCCAGCTCGGTTCTTTGTTATAGGTGGGTTTTGTGTTTTCGTGGTCTTCTTTTTTTGGGGGTTTTACTTGGTTGGGCATGAGGTTCTTATACTAGTTTGGATGAGCCGGCCTCCAATGGTCTTCAACCAACTGCAGGTCGGTTTGGAGGTGATTGGAGAGCGGCTTGGCTGGCCCTCCAGCTAATTTGCAAGTGGCCCCTTCCGGGTCACCTCCTCCTCAGTGTCCATTGTAATGTAATCTTATTTACCTTTAATACTTATAATTACCGTATAGTATAAGATACTGAGAATTGCAAATCATTAACAGTTTCAACACATGAAAACAAACATACAGATACCAAACACGACATACATACGTGTGACCATTAGCTACTGGGTATAATGGCGGGTTTACAGAATGCCACAGGTTTAATATTATATAATTCCAATAATAGTGGGGTTACAATATAATGCTGGGTTGAATGCATGATTTTGGAGGTAGCACCGGACTTCCCACCATGT
>CM040984.1:21017768-21028979 GCA_022985145.1 Pangasius djambal | reverse complement strand
GCACATATGCAAACTGTTGTAATTCCTACACCGTTCACCTGATTTGGATGTAAATACCCTCAAATTAAAGCTGACAGTCTGCAGTTAAAGCACATCTTGTTCGTTTCATTTGAAATCCATTGTGGTGGTGTATAGAGCCAAAAATGTTAGAATTGTGTCGATGTCCCAATATTTATGGACCTGACTGTATAACTGTATACACAGGGATCTTTTTCATGTTTCAAGCAGCACCTATACCTACACCACCTATAACAGACTTTGGTCATGTTAAATGATTATTACTTATGCTTACCAATATCGATAACTGTCCTGAGTAAATGGATTATTTTAGTTTTAACTAGAATTGTTGAATACTGATTAATTATATTTTCTGGGTTTGATGTTTGTAGGCATCAGTGTGGAATTTCTGTGCTCACCTCACTCTCAGAATCAAATGGAAAACATCACCTCAAGTCTTCATGCACTGCAAGCTTTACTCGAAGTGCCTTGGCCCCGTTCCAAAGTGGGCAATGATCAGGTAGTCCAGTGTACAGTGATCTAATTCAATGAAATACAGCTCATAGTTTTTAGAAATATTACTTCTTGTATGCATATATTTTGCACAGGTGGTGATATATGTTTGGTATTAAAACCCAGTGTTAAGGGAATTCTCCAGTATTAAAAAACAGAAAGTATATTTTATTATTTGTGTTTTAGGGTGTTTTGTCAGATGATTAGTTAGACTTTGACAGGGCATAATTTGGTTCAGGTAATAGTTGTGTAGAAATGCTTCTAAATATCATATAAGGGTACCTGTGAAAGTTGGAGGAGTTCTCTGGAGTTTTTCGAGTAGTCACTAGTAATACTACTACCCCGAATTTGCAAACTGGGTTTTCACATCACAGGGCTCCTACTGAGAAAAGTGAGAGTGGATGGCATCATCACTCTAGCTTTGAGGGTAAACTGTCTGAAGTCACAAAACATTTTCCTCTAAAATCCTTATACTTTCACCTAGAAACTCCAGTCAAGCTACAAATTGTTGAACTACTCCCCTTTTCAAAAACTTCTAAATATCTAATCATTTCAAAAAAATATTTTTCAAGTTATTAGTTTCTGTTTGGGAATAGGGCAAGAAAACTGTCCCATTCACTTGCATTCAAAATCTGGCACCATCAGCTTTCGCTTTTACTAAATGTTCATGTGGTTCTCTTTCAAGCATACGTTTTGGTGTCTCACTATGGGATACTCCCCTTCAATGCTTACACGATAGTCCCGGATCGTGTGAGCACTGTGCGTGCTTCACCATGAAGAGTTTTCATGCCGAGCTAGCCTGTCGGGGAAGGGTCCCCTCGTGTAAGTTAGTCCTGCTCCGGCTGCCACCCCATAGTTATCCATTCCTGTGGAGCTGCCCATCACCGCGGAACTATCTTGGGATGAACAGCTTGATGCATGCGCCCCTTTGCCCACTGTGCTCAGCACAGATGAAGAGGACGATGAGGAGCTTGACTTTGACGAAGAGGGCCAATCGGACTGCCTTCTCTCTGAGGAAGAGGAAGATTTTGAGGACTCCCTTTTCCTTACCCCTGCGCAACCAGCACAACACCTCGCTGCACTGGGATCCACGGAGGAGGCAGGTGGGGCACCATCCTCTCTGCTTCTCAGTATTGATCTGCATGATGTGTGCAAATGCACTGCAGAGAAACTAAATATTCCGTGGCCGACTGTGGTAGCGGAGGCTGCAAAGTCATGCTATGAGGGTAAAAGTCTGCTGAGAGTGAAATGGGCAGCGAGACAGCTTCTTCTGATATTTCCAGAGCTCTTGGAGGAAGTTACAGTCACCTGGAAGGAAAAACTGTTCACCAGTAAAGTGCCCATTCAAAGGGGATCTGCTCTCAATGTGGAGGGAATGGAGAGGGTCTTTTCCACATGTCTACCATGGCCGTGCATTTGCATTCAAGGTGCACAGCGACTGCAAACCATCTTGCCATCAAAAGTGGACTGATTCCAGTCAAATATGATGGAACGCACTTACAAAGCAGTTGCTCTCTAAGTCAGGGCTTTGAACCTTTACACAAGTGACTGTTCGTCCACCTCCCAGTTTCTGCATTCCCAGGAGACCTCATGCCAGTGCAGTGGTTCAGAGTGGAATACTGGAGCAGCAGCCTGCATGGGCTACAGGGAATGAGGAGGAAGAAGAAGGCAGTCTGATGGGGATTTCCCAGGAGAAGGGAGCCCACAGCCGCCCTGTTTGCTGGCTGCCACCCCTCAGTTATTCAGCATTCAGGGGGGAGTGAGTTCTAAAATTCCCAGATGTTCTGTGGGGAAAACAGAGCAGTGAAGAGAGCGAGAGATGGTGCAGTGGTGCAAACGCACCCACTAGTAACAAGCACCTTACAACTCAGCCACTCGCCAGAATGCTGCAATTAAACAACTGGCAAGTATGCACACAGTCATGTTGAGTATTGAGAACAATATGATTCGGGTACAGACTGCAGTTTGCCGCCTGCCCTCCACAATTCAGAGGGATAATTCACTCTCAGGTGTGGAGGGAATCAGCGCATGTTCTCCAAGAGGAATTTTCTCTTTGCTGAACAAAAGAGCAATGAGAATGGTTCCACTCAAACAAAGCTAAAGTGGCTTTTATTCGAGATACTTCCTTATTCCGAAGAACGGGACTCGGGCTCTCCGTCCCATATTAGATTTACATGCGCTGAACAAATACCTATGACTCATTCTACACTACTGAAATTGGTGCGCCCAGGTGATTGGTTCACGTCCATCGACCTGAAAGATGCTTATTTTCACATAAGAATATATCCACCCCATGGGAAATTCTTGAGGTTTGCATTCCAAGGGGTGACACAAATATTTACTTCTTCCTTTCAGCTTGTCTCTCAGTCCGAGGGTATTCATTAAATGCACAGAAGCGGCTCTAACTCCACTCAGAGAAAAAGTCATTTGTCTCACTACATACATAGACGATTGGCTAGTGACAGCTTAGTCAGAGCACAAAGCCAGGGAGCACACAGGATTGCTCTTAGAACACCTACAGAAACTGGGCTTAAAATTAAACAGAAAAGAGTGTATTAATTCCCACACAGTCAATAACATATCTGGGACTGTCACTGGATTCGGTGACTTTCAGAGCATGACTGTCTGAAGAGAGAGTGATAAAATTTACCCAGTGTCTGGCTGAGTGTTGGAGGTGAAACAGCATTTCCTTTCACACATGCCTCAGACTATTAGGGCTAATGGCCTCAGCCCTGATAGTCATTCCCCTAGGTCGATTATTCATGAGAGAGTTCCAATGCTGGGTAGCCTCTCTGAAACTGAACCTGTTATGGCACTCTCAGATGAGAGTGAGGGTGACGACAGCGGGGGTGCTGGCATCGCCCCTTGGACCCCTTGGGTACCCCTTGGACGTTGTTCAGGCCAGAAAAGTCATTATGACAGATGCATCATTGTCTGGTTGGGGGGGCATCCACGAGGGCAGGGTAATAAATGGGAGATGGTGTCGGCATGTGTTCAATGTCACATAAATTATCTGGAAATGCTGACAGTTTTTCTAACTCTGAGGCATTTTCTTCCCTTTCTGAAAGGGCATCATGTTCTCATGAGAACGGACAACACTATGGTGGTGGCACATATAAACCAACAAGGCAGTGTCAGGTCTACCCACTTGCACATGTTGGCACCCCAACTGATATTATGGGGTGATGCCCACTTCTTCAGGGACTTCTCTATCAAGGTGTGGTTTTGCTATCCAGGGGCAATCCTGTTTAGAGGGAGTGGAAGTTGAACAAGGAACTGGTAGTACAGATTTGGGGCCAATACGGCAGAGCGACAGTGGACCATCTCAGGACAATGCTGAGGTCTTTTCCCTGAAGGATCAGAGCGCACCTCTGGGAATAGATGCATTGGCACATGAATGACCTCACACTCTCCTTTATGCATTCCCACCGATAGTGTTAATATCCCCAAACCTCTACAGAGTGAGAGAGGGGGATTGAGACTGATATTAATAGCTCCGTGTTGTCCAGGGAAGTATTGGCTGGCAGAGATCATACATGTGCTATACGAGGAACTGCGGCCTCTCCCGTTATGCAGAGATCTGCTGTCGCATGCAGGAGGGTCGATTTTCCACCCTCATCCAGAGCGCTTGCTACTATGGGCCTGGCCAGTGAGTGGTTGAATTTGAATGCATCTGGGTTGCCCAAAAGTGTTATCAGAACCATACAGAATACTAGAGCCCTGGGGATCTATGCCTGGGGATGCAGGGGTACTATTAAGGCCAAACCCTGCATTTATGCCCAAAGTTATCAATTACACTGTTCCTCTTGAACTAAGAGCTTTTTATCTGCCACACAGAAAGGACTGAAAAGTTCAGGGAGAGTGATCAGCTGTTCATATCTTGGGCGAAACCCTGTACGGGGAAGCCAATCACCAAACAGCGCATATTGCACTGGACAGTAGAAGCAATCTCTTTCGCATAGTAAGGGTCTCATGCCCCTGCCTGGTTTACATGCACACGAGAGTTAGGATATCCCATACTGAGACACCAAAACATGTGCTTGAAAGAGAACAATAGGTTACTTGCGTAACCCTGGTTCTCTAATAGCATTAAGTGAGGTGTCTCACCAGATCACCGTCCTTGCTGCTTGAAGCAAGGAAGAGCAACTTGTTTTGAATAATGCAATGACGTTGTGTTGCTCCTCTTATACTGGTGAAAGGAGCCACTCCCAGACACAAGCGTCGTGTCTGCCAGCCAATAGGGGCTGGCATAATGTAATAAATGTCAAGTGAACATGAAGTTACAATTATTCTAGCAACAATAAATAAATAGAAAACTAGCAACACCATAGCAAAGACCTGGGACCCCATTGCAGCCACCTAGTATCACCCTAGCATTCAGCTGTGTTTCGTTAGCAACCGACCCTAGCTACAACCTTGTAACCACCTGGGATCATATTGAAACCTATTAGAAACACCATATAAGCAGCCTGGGACCCCGTAACAGCCAGCTACCACCGTGCAACCAACTGTGATCATATTGAAACCTCCTAGAAACACCATAGCAACTGCCTGGGACCCCTTAGCAACTGACTAGCTACAAACTTTCAAGCAACTGGGATCATATGAAACCTCTTAGAAACAACATAGCATACACCTGGGACCCCATAACAGCCACCTAGAAATTCAATTCAATACAATTTTTTTTGTACAGCGCCTTTAACAATGGTCATTGTCACAAAGCAGCTTTACAGAAATAAATGCATTCAGGATATAAAATTTAAATATATGAATTTATCCCTAATGAGCAAACCAGAGGTGAGGGTGGCAAGGAAAAACTCCCTGAGACAATATGAGGAAGAAAGCTTAAGAGGAACCAGACTCAAAAGGGAACCCATCCTCATCTGGGTGACACTGGATAATGCAATTATAAATAAATTCCTTTTTACAACTGTGTACTACATGGACGAATAGTGCAATTTTGTAACCAGGAAATTCATTACAGTTTTCACATGAAGTCTGTTTTGTTGTACTTATCCACTGTTCACTGATAGAGACTTGAGTGCAAAACTGTTTGTGGCAACTGTAGTCCTAAAGCTATCATAGCAGTTGTAGTCATAAGCCATCATAGCATAACTGTTGATATGAATTGTGGTCCAAAGTTGTCTTCATGGTTTTTAAGTGGCACCATCCTCAGTAAACTCAGTGATCTTCAGGCTGTCCATATGGGGTCATCCTCAGCAGCAGCGAGTGATTTCCAGTTAATGAGAACTCCAACCAGAAGTAGGGCATCAGGATGGATCAGGCAGGTCAAGAGAGCAGAAGGGGTCAGGATCACTGGTATCTCAGGAGTAGCATGTGTAGCTTGACAGAAAGAGACAGACAGAGGGAGAGAGAGGAAGAGATTATTAGGTATGCTTATTGCCCTGTAATGGTTATAGACAATGTACTTTGCATGCAGAGTGCAAGCAGGGAGTCTGGCAAACTAACTATGACAGCATAACTAAAAGGGAGAGCCTGATATTTTCAATTTTGCCATTGAAAAAATTCATAAAGTCATTGCTGCTGTATAATGATTGTGTTTCTGTTCTGGTCTTATACCTAGTTAATTTTGCTACAGTATTAAATAAGAATCTAGGATTATTTTTGTTACCTTCAGTTAGGGTGGAGAGAGAAATTGATCTAGCAGCACCACTGGGACAGTGAACGGTTGAGGCTGTGGGTTACTGATCGGAAGGTTGGGGGTTCAAGCTGCAGCACTGTCAAGCTGCTGCTGTTGGGCACTTGAGCAAGGCCCATAACCACATCTGCTCCAGGGGCGCCCTATCATGGCTGACCCTGCGCTCTGACTCCAACTTCCTAGCAAGTTGGGATATGCAAAAAACTGCATTTCATTGGCTTTGTACTCATATTCTGCACAATGATAATAAAGCTGAATCTAATGTAATCTAAGAGATTTTCTACAGTTCAGGAGGCTCTCCTTACATGCTGTATGAAATACTACTAATTTAGATTGACACCATTTATGTTTTAATCTTAGAAGAAGTTGTTTTATTTGTATAGCACCTTTCTACAAGCTCAAGGACGCTTAACAGATTTACATCAATACAATACAATTAATACAATATAATACATCAATTAATACATCAATACAGTACAATTAAACATATGATTCACTGAAAATACATTTCAAATAAATGTTTTAATTTTTGAGTGGGATAGCATGGAAACCACTTAGCAGCACGCAACCAACCACAGTGGTTAGCATAGCAATGACCTAGCAGCACCCTAGCCACCAGTTGGGTTAGCCTAGCAACCACCTAGCAGCACCCTAGCAACCAACTGGTTTTGCATAGCAACCACCTAGCAAAAACCTCCCTAAAATCTTTATACTTTGACATAGAATCTCCATTCAAGCTTTAAAATGTTGAGCTATGTTTGTATGCTTTGCTAGGAGCCCTTTGTAAATATCTAATCATTTTATAAATGTTTGTTTGAGGTGACAAAACTCAGCCTGCTGTAAGAATTTTGTAATAGGCAGCCAATAATAGTACACAAACTGACTGTCAGTTAAGAGGTCCGGAATGTCACAAAGGGCCCGTCTCTCACTCTCTCTCTCTCTCTCACACACACACACACACACACACACACCTCCTCCCCCCTTAGAGTTCTTAAAGGAGCCGCATCTATTTGAACTAAATGAACGAGGCAGCAACAAGTATTAATAATTGTCTTTCTCTTGTTAAATATTACATATGGATGGTGTAGTAAAGCAGTGAGAATATGAGTATAGCAAGGTATGACTATACTACAAACAAATTAATATGATTGATTAAGATTTATAGATATTACTAATAACTACTGTATGACCACACAAAGTATTTTCTACAGAAAAAAAAAACAACAGACTAAAAAGGACAAATTAGTTTCAAATCCAACACTGTAGGAGAGGAAGTGTGCCAAAAATCAGATGCAGTAATAATTAATAATAAGGTTTGAGTAAAAAATTGGTAGTACTGAGAGTGAAGAGGAGCATATGAGAATTTATTTTTTTTTCAGCTCTATTATTGTAGTAGTATTATCATTCTGTAGTACAAGGGGAATCTAGGACCACCTTAGCAACCAACTGGAATGTCATAGCAGCCACCTAGTGACACTCTTCCAAAGAGATTTTCTATAATTCAAGAAGCTGTCCTTCCATACTGTTTGAAATACTACCAATTTTGTTTGATGCCATTTAAGTTCTAATTTTCGAGTGGAATAGCATAGCAACCACTTAGCAACACTCAACCAACCACAATGGTTAGCATAGAAATGACCTAGCAGCACCCTAGCCACCAGTTGGGTTAGCCTAGCAACCACTAGCAGCACCATAGCAACAAACTGAGTTAGCCTAGCAACCACCTAGCAGCAGCCTATTAACCAAATGGATTAGGATAGTGACCAGCTAGCAACACCCTAGCAACCAGCTTGAATATGCTAGCAACATTTTAACTTTTTCACATAGCCTTTAGCCTTGTAACCTTTACACACATAACTGTTCCTAGCAACCATGTAGCAACACCCTAGCAACCAACTGGGTTAGCGTAACCACCTAGCGACACTTTAGCAACCACTTGGAATATCAATGCAGCATTATTAACCTTTAAACATGGTTCAGAATTTTTAACATTTTACTCTTTATGTATTAGAAACTTTTAGCCTTTTAACTTTTATATGCTTAGCTGTTAAGCGTTTTAACATTATAAAATCAATGACAGCAAGACTTAGACTTAGACAGACTTTATTGTCATTCAAATATACAGTAGATGTATACAGAACTTGATTACAGGATAACAGGATATAAATACAAGTATGTGGAAGTGATAGCATGGATCTCACAGGTAAGTAGTTGTTTGCATAGTAGAATTATGGCAGTATTAGATACATTATGGCATTTATGGCTTAGTGGAAAAACAATAAATGGATGGCAGTATTAGATACCTTATGACACAGTGCAGAATGGTAATAATTTAGCAGAATGAAGGTATACTATGGAATTATGGCATAGTGCAAATTGTTAAGATATGTTAAGACATTATTTGTCATTGATGAGATTGTGCAAAACCAGCAAAGTTGTACAGTGCAAAAATAGTAGAGTTATGTCAGTTGTTTATATACAATATGGCATTTATGTGCAAAAGTGCAAAAGAGGTGGATGACCTCAGCTATTCAATAGTCTGATGGCCTAGGGGAAAAAGCTGTTGCAGAACCTGGTGGTTCTGCACTGGATACTGCAGAACCTCTTACCAGAGGCCAACAGGGAAAACAGTCCATGATGGGGGTGTGTGGAGTCGTTGAGAATGCTCCTGGCGCGAATGACACAGCGTTTCTGACCAATGTCCTGGATGGAGGGAAGAGACTGTAATATTGTTCTACTCCTTTAGTGTTTTGTGGGCCAACATCGGGCCAACATCAGGCCAACACTAAAGTTCGTTCATGAACTTTAGCCTTCTAGTAATTGTTGGTATCCTTGCAAGAAGGATAAGTTGTGTACTTACAGTAGGCAATGGAAACAATAACAACACAGGTTGTAAGGTTGGAGTAGCTCTTTAATTGACTAATTTAGGGTGTCTCTCTGAATTATGTTATCTGTGTTAATTTTAGAAGTATATGCAAATTTAAACATTTCAAAATAAAAGCTTGATTCTTTTGGCTCATACTGTCCAGAGTCCAATGCGTGTGTGTGTGTGTGTGTGTGTAGGCACTGAGTGTGGAGCTCCTCAGTGTGCTACACAGGCTGATCGTGACCCGAGAGTCTCCGCGGATTCAGCTGGCCGTGTTGGAATTGGTGCGACAGGTGGTGTGTGCCACTCAGGAGCATGTTAAAGAGAAACGCCACAGTGCTGAGGGTGAGCCTTTAGCACACGCACATGCACACACACAAAAGCTGAGACATATTAATACACTCCTGATTATTTTCTTACGTGAATGCTCTGCTTTGCACTGAAGTCTTTGTATGTGTCAGAAATACCCTTAATTATGGTGCAGCTGTAACATTTTTTATATAGATGATGATGCCACAAAAATATTTTCAGTCACACCATATTCCTTGAAACATGCTACAAGAGTTTTAAAACAGAGCATGTTTCAGGGAATCAAGAAAAGAAATGTTTTAAAAATCACATAATTTAGTTCTCACACTACCACAAATTTAAGGTAATTTTTAGATATTTAATATATTTAATGTAACTCTTAGCAAATGTGAAGTAGATATTGGCAGCAGAATACTCTCAGAGGAAAGCTCATTCTGCCCCTTTCCGTATACAAGTTTTGCCTCATCCACTGATATACGCTAGGATTTTTGTGGTAAAATTCTGTTTTATCACTCTGCCTGCTAGCACTTTCTTGTTGGAAAAAACATTGCCTGGTCTTTTCAGATCTTCAGCTGTCTAGTTTCAATGATCCTGTGCCCACTGTAGCCTCAGATTCCTGTTTATTGTATAACAGGAGTGGAACCCGATGTGGTCTTCTGCTGTTGTAGATTATCTTCCTCAGGGTTCAACATTTTGAAGGCATTTCTGCCCACAGAACTGCCACGCACTGGATGTTTTTTATTCGCACTATTCTGTGTAAATTCTGGAAACTTTTGTGCATGAAAATCCCAGGAAGTCATGAGTTTCTGAAATAGGTTATTTAAACCAGCCTGTCTGGCACCAACAGCCATGCCATGGTCACTGAGATCACATTTTTCCCTGTTCTGATGTTTGATGTCAATATTAACTGAAGCTTTTGACCTTTATCTGCTGTATTTGCTGATTGGATAAATTGCATGAGTGAGCTCTGGTACAGGTGTTCCTATTAAAGTGACCAGTAAGAAGATATGTCAGGAACAAAAGTGAAAAGATTAATTTTTATACGTAGTTCTACAGATATCTGCCAATAAATCAGTGTGCTTATTGGAATGGATGATATTTAGAAATGTCATCTTTACTGCCGCTGCTACACTGGTACCCATCTGCTCAGCTCATCATATGCTGGTGCAGCTGAAAAGAAATTGAATAAAAATAGGTTTGCTGTTAATGTGACACACTTTACACCGTTTGTGCTCAGTGGATGATGGTGCAGCTGAGAAGGAGACAGTGCCTGAGTTTGGTGAGGGCCGGGACACTGGCGGCCTGGTTCCGGGAAAGTCTTTGGTGTTTGGAGCTCTGCAGCTGTGTCTTTGCACACTACTACGGAAACTTCCACAACTCAGTCCTCGGCTGGCAGGCAGTCCCAGTGGACAGGGAGGTATAGTCTCCTCCCTAAGTGACAGCGACTGCACTCTGATCACCTTGGCTTTAGGGATCCTCTCAGAATTGCCCACCATCTGCTCTCCTGAGGGTAAGTTAGAAAGAAAAAAATGTGGCTAATGCTTTAAAGCAATATTCATTTGTTTTGGTTTTTAGAAATGTAGTATTTGCATCTTTATCCAGATAAATTGCAAATGAAAATATATTTATTTTACATATGATTTTGGGAAGATATACACTATATTACCCAAAGTATTCGGTCACCTGCCTTGACTCACATATGAACTTAAGTGCCATCCCATTCCTAACCCATAGGGTTCAATATGATGTCGGTCCACCTTTTGCAGCTATTACAGCTTCAACTCTTCTGGGAAGGCTGTCCACAAGGTTGAGGAGTGTGTTTATAGGAATCTTTGACCATTCTTCCAAAAGCGCATTGGTGAGGTCA
>CM040984.1:20986872-21006700 GCA_022985145.1 Pangasius djambal | reverse complement strand
TAAGTATGAGCATAGCTGCTGTGCTACAACCTTTTCTAGGACCTTGGAGATAAAGGGGAGGTTAGATATTGGTCTATAGTTAGACAGCTGACAGGGGTCAAGGTCAGGTTTTTTAATCAAGGGCTTGATAACTGCTAATTTAAAAGATTTAGGTACATAGCCAATGCTAAGGGAAGAATTGATTATCTTTAAAAGAGGTTTGATTGTTTCAGGAATTATCTGTTTGAGGAAACAAGTAGGTAAGGGATCTAGTAAACAGGTTGATGATTTTGATGATGAAATTAGTGAAATTAGTTCGGTCTCTTCAATGGGAGTAAAACGTTGTAATTGTTGATCTAATATTATTATATTATCATCTACAGGGTTAGTTAAAAAAAATGCCCGGTTTTAAATTAATAGTCTGAATTTCTTGCCTGATATTTTCAGTTTTACCACTGAAAAAATTCATGAAGTTATTGCTGCTATATAATGATTGTGTGCGTGTTTCTACTGTGGTCTTATTCCTAGTTAATTTTGCCACAGTATTAAATAAGAATCTAGGATTATTTCTGTTATCTTCAATTAGGGTGGAGAGATACACTGATCTAGCAGCACTAAGAGCTTTCCTATAGCTCAAAAGGCTCTCCTTCCATGCTGTTTGAAATACTACTAATTTAGTTTGACGCCATTTACGTTCTAGTTTTCGAGTGGTCTGTTTTAAAGTTCGTGTGTGATCGCTATACCAGGGTGCTAGCTTTTTCTCCCTAATTAATTTCTTTTAAGTGGAGCTACCTTATCTAGCGAGTTGCAGAACACTGATTCTAAGCATTCAGTTGCCTGGTCAAGTTCTTCAGGACCAGACGGTGATCCAATCATGGTTGATAAATCTGGGAGATTACTGATAAAACTCTGTGCAGTTGTTGACGTGAAAGTACGTTTGACACGGTGATGTGGCACATTTTAATACACATTAAGACACATTTTAAATGAGATGAGGTAATGATCTGAGATAGCATCAGACTGTGGAAATGAGACTATATTTTCTATATTTAATCCGAATGTTAGTATTAAATCAAGAGTGTGACCACCACTATGGGTGGGTCCTATTACATTCTGATTAACCCCTACTGAATCTAGAATGGACACAACTGCTGTTCTCAGAGGGTCTTCTGGATTATCAAAATAAATATTAAAGTCTCCAACAATTAATGCTTTGTCTAAAGAAATAACCAGGTTAGAGATGAAATCCGCAAATTCGCATAGGAATTCTGAATATGTTAAAGTTAAAGTAAATCACACTTAATATTTGGTTGCATATTCCTTGCTTGCAATAACTGCATCAAGCAGACCACTGACATCACCAAACTGTTGCATTCTTCTTTTGTGATGCTTTTCCAGGCTTGTACTGCAGCTTCTTTCAGTTGTTTGTCTTGTGGGGTTTCTCTATTCAGTCTCTTCTTCAGGAGGTGAAATGCATACTCAGTTGGGTTAAGGTCTGGTGATTGACTTGGCCAGTCTAAAACCTTCCACTTTGTTCTCCTAATGAAGTCCTTTGTTGTGTTGGCAGTGTGTTTTGGGTCATTGTCTAATATAAATTAGATATAAACTCTATATATTGGCAGACAGAATGTTTCTGTAGACTTCTGAATTAATTCTGCTTCTACCATCATGAGTAACATCATCAATAAATATTATTGAGCCCGTTCCAGAAGCAACCATGCAAGCCCAAGCCATGACACTACCTCTACTCTGCTTGAGCGATGAGCTCGTATGTTTTAGATCGTGAGCAGATTATTTCTTTCTCTACACTTTGGCCCTTCATCACTTTGGTAAAGGTTAATCTTGGGTCCAGATCTTTTGTGGCTTATCTCTGCATTTCTTTGCAAATTCCAATCTGGCCTTCTGATTCTTACTGCTGATGGTTGGTTTGCATCTTGTGGTATGGCTTCTGTATTTCTGCTCTCGAAGTCTTCTTCAACCGCTGGATTGTGATAACTTCACCCCTGCCCTGTGGAGGTGGTTTGTGATGTCACTGACTGTTGTTTTTGGGTTTTACTTCATAGCTCTCACAATAATTCTGTCATCAGCTACTGTTGTTTTCCTTGGCTGACCTGTTCGATGTCTGGTTGTTAGTACACCAATGGTTTCTTTCTTCTTCAGGACATTCCAAATTGTTGTATTAACTACGCCCAGTGCTTGTGCAGTAGTGCTGATTGATTTCCCCTCTTTTCTCAGCTTCAGAATGGCTTGCTTTTCTCCCATAGACAGCTCTCTGGTCTTAATGTAGGTTTAACCTTTTTAACAACAAATGCAGTCTTTATAGGTGAAACCCAAGGCTCAAACTAAGAGTAGCATTTCAGAGCTATTAATTTAAATTTTCATTTAAACAATCAATCTACCAGGGCACACCTGGGCAACAAGAAACACCTGTCAGTCACATGTTCCAATATTTTTGTTCGCTTGAAAAATCGGTGGGTTCAAACAAAAGGTGCCATTTTCTAAGTTATTTAACACATCTAAGTATCTAAATAATATGTAAATATCAGGAAATGAAAGCTGAAATTCTGTCGGCTCATATTCATCTTTTGATCTTAAACTTGAAAGTCTTCACTGTATAGCAAAAACACAAGAATTAGCCTTACTGTTCCTTTCAGAGGGGAGTCTAGTATGCCATCTGATTGTGATGCATAAATGCACTTATGGACAATCTATGTTGACTGTGTATGTCTAGTAGTAGGCAACTTCAAGGCAGTTGACCTTTTGATAATCATCTGAGATTATCTTTTTCAGTTTCTTACCTATGAAACTCACCAAAACAAATCAGCTGGATGAGTAAACATATTTTCACTAATTATGTAGTGTAACCAATGTGTTAAAAGCATCATATGTTTAATTTTATACTAAAGTTATTTCCAGTCCACTAATTTGTTTGGGCAAACGGCGTTCCAAGAGTGCCGATATTTATAACAGCACTAGTACATTTCACTGTTTGTATCACTCTGCCTGTATGTGTTCGCTTTATAAGATTCCTATTATATAAATAGTCTGTTACGTTGAAACCATTAATACTATGGGCTAATACTTCTGGTGGGCACGGTATGTAATACTATTTTATTAGTTGTACTTTTGGATATTGATAGCCTTTCCTTTACTTGATACCTATTTGTGTTATCCTTTCTAGGTATTGAGCCGGTGTTACCAGTTACTGGCATCAGTGTTTCAGGGCCCAGCAGTGGTGGCAGAGTCCTTTATCAGGGGATTGGGCACTCAGCTGGTGGCTCAGCTGCAGCAGGTGGAGAAAAACCGCCCTCAGACCACCATCGAGCTGCAGGCCGTGCAGAATGGCATCAGAGCCATGGAGGCATTAGTGCTCGCTGCTCAGGAAACTCACCGTCAGTATTTCATTTTGAATTTAGTTTAGCTAACATGATGGATTTACCATGTACGCTCACCTGTCACTTTAATAGGAACACCTGCAAACACAGTTATCCAGTCAGCACAATATGTAAAATAATGAGGATAGAGGTCAAGAATTTCAGTTAATGTTCACATTAAACATCGGAATTGGGAAAAATGTGATCTCAGGGATTTTAACTGTGTCATGGTTGTAGGTGCCAGACAGGTTGGTTGACTTTTCTAGGCATGCAGTATTTCGGAGGCAAATATTACTGTAATGATTATCAATCAGCATACTGTGGTAACCTGGTGTATATACCGTACATGCCTAGTATGTAGTTTCTTATTAGAATATACAGTATGCTATCAGTATGCTAAGCTAACAGACTCACATAGCTGAAGTGAAATTAATGTTAACTTATCAAGGTTATACTAGGCTCAACAAAGATGTGATAGTGATAGCTAAATAACATTAGTTAAAATACATTGAACAGTAGCATCCTTTAGTTAAAATACAGTGAACAGTAGCATCCTTTCATATAGAGTTATGGACTAAATATCTGTGACCATTTTTAACTGAGAAATATTAACATGGTTATAATTTCAGGGCCCAGTTTTGTATGTAGACTTTTGGCATAGCAGTGGTTCTGAATACCTGTTCCTGGTGTTTCCAATCCAGGAGACAAAAACAAATGCCAAAGTATGCACAAGCACTGTCCTACCAAAGGCCACCTTTTTTGCTGTGTGCTATAAATCCTTCCTATCAGAATGAGGGCAAACACTATGATCTGTACAGTTTGAAAACTTTCTTTACAATTGTTAATAAACCTACTAGTTCAAGGTTCACATTTTGAAGCCGAGTCCTGCAAAGGGTGCTTCTGAATATGTAAGAGGTGAGACAAGTTCATATTAAAAATTGGATTGTGTGCCATAATCGTATTGAAATATTTGTGCTGTGTCATGGTGTAGGTGACCAGTTGGTGGCTGTGCTGTTGCCCATCCTAGTCTCCTTCCTGCTGGATGAAAACACTCTGGCTACGGCTCCTGAAGCCTCCTGTTCCCTGCATGAGTCTGCTTTGCAAGACCTGATGCGCCTCGGCCCTCAGCATCCAGCTGTTTTTAAAGCCTTCATGGCCTCGGCACCACACATGAAGGCTCGACTTGAGGCGGCCATCAAGGGCAACCAAGAGATTGTAAGCACCAAGGCCATATCGACTAGGGTGCCCAACAAGAGCCAGGTGCCCAGCATCAAACTGAAGACCAACTTTCTGTGAAAACAGGGCATTATTGTGAATTTTAATATTAGTTTTAGGGAAGGATTAGAGTTATTTTAACTGATTCATGGTTTTAAGGTACTAGTTGATTGTTGCATTGTTCAAATGTGAGCATTTGTTATAATAAGGCATTAACCTCTATGAGGATTTCGGTTTAAATTGAGGGTTGTGCAAGGAGAGAGAGGAACTAGATTATGGTACATAATGCAGACATTGTTTTAAGGCATAGGACCTGGTTTAATTCCCTTAAGATTGCATTTAAAATTTGAAACATTAAAATTGGAATATTTGAATACCTCCACACGTCCAAAAGTTAGTAAAGGAATGTCTGTGTTCTTTTATTAGCACAGTATTTCCTAATGCTAATCCTTATGGAGAGAAATAAAGGATGAATACCTGCTTTATTGTTTATTAGCTTTCAACTAAATCCATAACTATTGGTCACTATCTGGGTCACTCCAGGAGTGACTACATACAGGAAGAATTTCAGAATCATGCTTTGACATTAACAATACTCTATGTACATTTGTCTGTAATGTTGAAATAAAACATTTTAAGTCACTAGAGACTGAAGTACAGTACAAGTACTTCATCATTACTTGATCATTAACAAAATTAGCCCTTGTTGCCAATATGTTGTAATTTTCAACCTTGTTTTACTGCAGTATGAATTAAATAAGGTACTGCACTGATGCTGGTGGTGCAACTGTTGTTTAGATAGTCAAACAAACTGTTGAGTATTTACGAATGCATGGAAAGCTGATCACTTTTCACACATTTTTTAATTATTTTGCACTGCTGATTGACAGCTATTTTAATCTTGTAAAGGAATGTAATCTAGTCTAAAACATTCTAAATTAAAGGTTATATTAAACTAACAATAAATATGTTTCTGAAAGTCACAAACTGCAGAGGTTTACTGAACAAACATGTTAATGGAAGAACTGTTTATTTGTGATAATCTGTTAGTTTCTGTTTATGAGCACTGAAAGTGTGCAGGGCCCTATTGTTTTTCCTAAGCATTATTATTGTTATTATTATTATCATATTACCCCTGGGAGCTATTGTTTTCCCAAAGAAAAATAAATTACTTTTTTTTTTTTTTTTTATTATAATGTTTTTCATTATAGTTTAAATATAAAATTTTCGTTATAAGTTTTAAATACTCTTCAACGGCGATTCACGTAATTGTCACCAAGCTTGGTCAACATTATGCCAAGCATTGAAGATGCTAAATTGTGAACAGATTTTTAATATCTCGAAAGGTTTTGCCATGGCAAGGCAATAGTTTTATGGTGAAAAAAGGGAAACAGGAAGTGTCTCATATCTTCAGACTGCATTGAGTGATTTAGATGAAACTTGGGCTATATGTTTGGTACTGGGGCTGAGCACATAGATGTAACTCTTTTGACTTCAAATTGTGTGTGAAGTGTGTGTGACTTACAACAGACTTTGCAATAATCCTCTTATATTTATCTTATATTTATTTATATTTAAACTTGGTCAGAATAATGTCAAGACATGGCTGATGTAAAATTATGAATGGATTTTTGAAATCTTATTGTTGCCATGGTAATGCATCAAACAATACTATTTTCGGGTGTTTTTGAGGCTCTTAGCATGCTTTAAATTTCATGAAAGTGGTACACGTCAGAGTTGTCGACTGTTGGCATAGGCAAAAGCTAAGACTTGGGTGTGGAAGGGGGCACTGTAGTGCCCCCTTTTGATTAAAGTGGTGGGGTCAGTTTTACTTGCAGTCACTAAACTCGGTACATATATTGTTCTCATCAAGTCGGACAACTTTCAAACTGACAGTCGTTAGCTCTGCACAAAAGGAAGTAGGTCATTTTGGATTTTGTGTGGATTTTTTGAAAAGCAATCTTTTTTATTTTTTTTGGAAAAGACATCTACTAAATAGCTATAATTACACTTAATAATAAGGATAACAACATATCTCTTATCTTCTTCATGCATTATATCACCAAATATGAGCTATATGTTCGGACATGGAAGCTGTTGTAAAGCCTTAGACCTGGGTTTACAACAGATCAGAACAAAACAATTACTCTACAGCACTCGCTTCACTATGCATTGTTTTCATACATCCAACGGGAGGCGATGACACCGTAGTGCTTGGGCCCGTCATTGCTGCTTTTAGCTATATTTAATATTTGGAATCATACCACAAAACATTTTCCATGGTGTAAAAATAAACAGATTTAAACAAAAAACTAAATTAACAAAGTTATTTTCTTATAACTTAAAAGAATAAAGCCTAATATTCTGTCAAGGATAAAGTGTTTAGTTCTGTATGACTGAATGCCTTTAGTCTTGCTAATGTGAAGTGTTTACTATCCTAAATATTTTTATTTTATATCATAAGTCCATGCTTTATGTAATATACACAACATTACAGGGTCTACTTACACAGCAAGAGTGCAACAAGTTTAGGGTGACATTACAACTTGGAAGTGACAAAATAACTTTTCCTCTAAATTTGATGACAACACAGAACAGGAGCAGCATCAGGATAAATCATCAGGATAAATCATCAGGATAATTGTCTAGTGTTTCTGCTAATTAAAGCCATTTTGTTTCTAACTATATGTTCAGTAGCTACAACTATCTATTAACAATTTAATATCAAGACACTGAATATGACTCATAAATATGCACTTAACTACAGCATTAATAATCACAACACACAGATGACTAATTTGTTGTCTCCAGTAACCATTAAACATTGTCAGTATTAAACTGCTGTTTAAAAAATTTGCTGCTGACACCCCTAAATTAATTCTTCTGCAAAGAGCCATGGTTATAGTGAAATTTTTAGCTTGCTTATGAAAAGTTTATCATTAGCATATTTTATGAGTAGCTGAGTGTATGGCCCTGGGTTTATTGCCCTATTTTGCCTCCAGTGGAATAAAAGAGACTAGCCCTTTTTAATCTTTCAATTCAATTACAGTCCACAAGACGATTTTAATTTAGAACACAGGTTCTAATTTTATTTCGTGGATCGGCTTAGAGCCTTTGTCAGGCTGTTTTAGACATGTCTTTAGACATTTACGTGCAAATAGACTGATAGAAATAAATAAATAAATAGAGATGGTCAAATTAAAAATGAATAAAAATGTTTAAATTACTAAATATCAATGGGCTAGAAGAACAGTAAGAAGCCGGTGGCGTTGTTGCGTGGACGCGGTGTGCTCGTTAGCGCCCCCAGTGGCGAGTTGTGGAAGTACAGCGCTGTGCCTCGTGATGCGGAGCCTCGCGCTGCTTCCCCTCGACGGCTCCATTTCGCTCCGAACAGTCAGCTGCTTCCCCGTTCACTTTGACCTTTAGCTTTGTGGATATATGAGAGAAAGGGGATGAAGAAGCGTTAGCTTTTTGGTTTCTCGACTGCTGTATTTACGGTCTGATCTAAAAGCCATTCTGATTTCTCAGCGTCTCCTGAAAAACGGTGAGTTTGATTCTGTCGGTGAGGTAAAGCCGGCCACATTTCCTGCGCGCGCGGCGGACTGAAGCGGGCAGGCCTCGCGCTCGCGCAGAACTTTACGCTCCCGGATTTGTCGGTAAACACAAGGCCGTGTTTGTTTAGCTTCACTGTTTATATACAAACTTATGATAGATAGTTATGATACTTGTCATAACTGGCGGTGAGAATGTGTTAGCCTTTAGTGAGTCGCCTTGTGTATTTATTTGAAGTGAACTAGGCTCGTGATAGCGTTTATCTTCTCAAGAGACTGGAAGTTTAACCTAATCCTAACAGCTAGCCTAAGTTGGCAGGGAGTAGCAAGCTAACATGTTTGTTTGTTAGTTCATCTTAACTGGGAAGCTTTATTAAATTTAACGGTAGTAAACATTAGAACCAGCATAGCGACATAGCACAGAGACTTTTGAATTAGGATATTATATGATAATTGAAAATAAAGAGGATGTGCTTGTCTAGCTAGCATGAACCAGCTCAGGCTCGTCCGACGTCGAGTAGCTGTCCAGGCTGATTATATTTGATCAGTTAATTATATTTCTGTTTGGTTGCCTAGCAAGTTGGGTTGTTCTGTTAAGTTTAGTTCGATAACCGCTACTAAATACACAGAATCCTAGTTCGACAGGATTAGCTAGGAGTGCGGCTAGTTAGCGTCAGATATTCTGGATGTATCAAGTGACAGCCGTTTGCTGGGCTGAGCTGCTAGTAAGTATTGACCGTGTAACTTAGCTACAGCTGATCGTAACAGCAGTGTGGGCCCACTTTCTGTTAAACTAACATCATCACCAACAGAAAACAAGATCTAAGCTGATCTAGCTCAGTGGTAGGTAGACAACTTTACTTCTTTGTGTCTGCTGGATGGATGAAGTTGATGGACTTGTCTGGTAGACTGAGAGCCTAATTGTTTATAGTAGCTGGTAAATTTCGTCCGGCCTGTTTGTTGAAGCACAAGTATGGTACAGTGTTAGTTGAGTTAATAAAGTCTATCGGTAAAACTCGTCTTGGTTAACTGCTAGCATGATGACATCGACTGCAATGAAGTCGCGTTTGTGACTCATCCAGAGGCATTAGATGTGCGTTAATCTCTTCACCACCGCAGTCAAATCTGTTTTATGGTATATACACTTGTGGTTTACTTTGTACACATCACTGATTTGGCTAATTTTTATTAGTGCTACAGTTAAGTTTTTTGAACTTCTGAGAACCTGTTCTTATCCACTTAAATACTGTGTTTAAATCCAGCTTCTGGTTTGGGCACATTTTGGGCTTGGTGTACTTCGTCTGTTTGCCAGTTGCTGAGGTTATATTTCATTAAATAATTATCATTACTCATTTCTCATAACGTCGTTTTTTTTTTTCTCTAAAGCAAACTTTAAACTAGACTGGCTGTCTTCCGTGAAGGGATCCCAATGAAGCAAATGTATTTGCAAATGCAAAAGCTTAGGTCAAGCTGGCAAGGATGCTCATGCATATGCAAACATTCTCATGCTTATTATGGTTTAGCTTATTAACAAGAACTTTAAACTCTTTAGGAAATGCATATTTATATGTATTTATATATATATGTGTGTGTGTGTGTTTGTTTATTTATTTATATCTTTATTTGTGGTAAAGTTTTTATACATTTGAAGAGTTTGGACTGATATGGTAAGGTGAGTAAATGGGGTAAAAACACTTTAAAATGGATGTCTTTGTATCTTGGCATGTCATTCCATAATTTGCTTTTTTTTTTCTTTAAGAAAAGAATCTGACTTGTAATGGCAGTCTACACATTTTAATATCTTTGTATGGTTTAGGGGGGTTTATTTGACTACAAAAGGACAGGAAGGAAAGGGGGGGAAATCAGCTTGTAGTATTAGGATAAACTCCTCATCTGGTTACAGTAAGCTTACGTTGAGGCCGACAGATTCAGGCCTGCTGCTTTGTCTAGATGGTTTTCATTGCTAATGTGTATTTAATTACCATAGGCCTTGTTGAGCAAAACATATTGTAAATAAAAGCCTTCTAAATCTTTGTCATCTAGTGTTCAAAGATTATATCCATTTTATATTTTTCCCAGATTTTGAATTTCTGAGGATATAAAATGCTTAATACGTTTCTGCAGAAGCCTTTTCTAGGCCTATTTTAGGCTCTTCAACACTTTTTTTTTTTTATTTTATATTTTGTGAAATTTTAGTCTAAAATTTGTGATTTCTAAAATGCAGCTAATAAGTACAGAGCAGGATAAACTATGTGAACAAAAAGTTACTTAAACCAGAAGTTTAAAAAAAAAAAAGGAATCAAAATAACCATTACCATGAAATCATTAATTTTGCTACTTTAGACCTTGTAGCAAATGCAAACTGGGTTTGCGTCCTGCTTGAGGGGAAAATGTCCCAGCAGTTGTTGCTTCTTCACGTCAAACAACTTCCTCCCAAAAAACCACAGTGTTTATATACAGGGTACTGATTGATTTGGTAGCATTACTTATTAAAGCAACGCAGCCACATAGTAAACAAGCCTGGTGATTTTTAAATTGTTTAAGAAAATGGTGGCATATCAGACCTGTTTATAGTTTGCTAGGCTCTAACAGAAAGGGCAGCCCTGCTCTTTTAGAACAATTCTCAATCCTCAGGCACTGGTGCATAGCTGTGCCGGCCTGAGCGTTTTGTTAACCAGGGCATGACAGAACACTGTCCAAGGATTTATAAAGTAATAAGTGTAATAGATACTGTGGTATTTTCTTCCAAAGCCTTCTTAAAAGTAATAGTTTCAAAGAGATTTGTAGTGTAGTGCACCACTGCTTTTGTTGACCCACTCAGATTTGTGTCTTATTGACCTATTGAGTTAATTTTATTGTAAAGACAATACATTTTGATTATTTTACCACATATCTGCTTATCAAGTCATTGTGAAACTTAATCAACAAGAATTTTAAGGTGTCCATCCCAGCCCAATCCCAGTGTTTTTGCTTTGTTAATCTAGACTTTGTCACTTTCCTTCAAGGTGAAGACTTCATGAACCTGCAAGAGGACCAGTGACTGCTCATACTCTGTTCTCTCATCTGACCGGCGGAAGCTGTGACTGGGTGTCATGGCCGATGTGGACCCGGACACACTGCTGGAATGGCTGCAGATGGGGCAGGGAGATGAGCGCGACATGCAGCTCATCGCCCTGGAGCAGCTCTGCATGCTACTGCTTATGTCAGATAATGTGGACCGCTGCTTTGAGACGTAAGTGCAGATCACAAATATCAGTTGAGTCAGAAGAGGATTTTCCTTCTCTTTAAAGTAGAAGACTCCTGTATTGCTCATGTATTGTTGTAACGCTTGGCGTTCTCCACTAAGGAATACACACAAAACTAGAGATCTTTCTTATTGCAGAAATGTATGTAAATGTGTATTCAGGAAAAAAAACCCACAGAGACCAAGAAAAAAACCCACAGAGACCAACGTGTGTATGTATGTATATATGTGTCTGTATACACACACACACACACACACACACACATTTCATGTGTGTGTGTATATATATATATATATATATATATATATATATATATATATATATATATATATATATATATATATATATATATAATAAATAAAAATGTGTGTGTGTGTATATGTATAAAATACACACACACAGTCTATCAGTCCCAACAGTCTCTTTTATAAATATACACTTGGGATCATAAGTTTACATATGCCTTGCAGAATCTGCAAAATGTTAATAATAATAATAATAATAATAATAATGAGGGATCATAAAAAGTGCAGTTTGTTTTTTTTATTTTGTACTGCCCTGAATAAGCTATTTCACATAGCAGATATTTACATATAGTCCACAAGACACAATTTACACAAATGAACCAGTATTTTGTTACCTGGATGATCAAAAACTGTTTTCATGTTTTGTGATAGTTGTGTATGAGGCCCTTGTTTGTCCTGAGGAGTTAAACTGCTCAATGTTCTTCAGAAAAATCCTCCAGGTCCTGCACGTTCTTTGATTTTCCAGCAGTTTCTGCATATTTGCCCCATAGTTTCCAACAGTGGCTATATGATGATGGAATCCATCTTTTCACACTGAGGAAAATTGAGGGACTCGTACACAACTATTACAAAGGGTGCAAACATTCACTGATTCTCAAGAAGGCAACACGATACATAAAGAGCCAGGGGGATGTAAACTTTTGAACAGGATGATCAGTGTTAATTGTTATTATTTTGTTTAAAGTAATAAACCTTCTTCTGCCATGAGCTTTTGTTTTTGAGCCGTGGTATTTGCAGAGTTCTGACAGCAGAGTGGATGTAAACTGAGGTTCTCTGTCTGATATTAAGTATTTGGGGACACCCCAATAAGTGAAGATGTCTCCCCTTATCATTTGCACAATGCGTGGGGCCTTACTATCCCTTAGAGTAAAGTATGGACCTGGAAGGTAATTGAAGGTTAGGATGGCTAGAACAGGAGGATGTTGTAAGGCCTGCTTTAATGTGTCCACTCCCACTTTACCCCCTTCCACCTGAAGTTATTTAAGGGTGCTGCGATATCTGCAAAATGGGGTATGAACTAGTGATACCTTCCTGCCAGCCCTAGGAAAGTTTTCAGAGGCTTTAAATGCTGTTGAGTAGGAAACTCGGCGACGGCTCGGGTTTTGTCCAGGTTGACCTCAACTCCTTTAACAGATGCTATGTGCCCCAAGAACTTTAATTGGCGCTTGAAGAAGTGACACTTTTTCATCGTGATATTGGCTTGAGTGAGTTGTTGTAGAACAGCATTAAGGTGTTCTATGTGTTCTTCTAAGGACTTGGAATATATTATTATATCATCAATATAGACGAAGCAGATCTTCCCCCATAGCTGAGCTAGAACCTTTTTCATCAGCTTCTGAAATGTGGCTACAGCATTCTGCAGTCCAAACAGCATAGATTTGAACTGGTAAAGTCCCTGAGTGGTGATGAAAGCTGTCTTTTGTTTGCTTGCCTCTTCGATCTCCACTTGCCAGTACCCCGATTGCAATTCCAGCGTTCTGAACCATGAGTCGCCTCCTAGAGATTTGAGTTCATCATGGATCAGCAACATTGGATAGGCATAAGAGACTGTTTTGCTATTTAAGTTCCGGTAATCCACACAGAAACTGAGAGTGCTGTTAAATTTTGGCACCAGGACAAGTGGAGAGGACCATGGAGAGGAAGAGGGCTCAATGATGTTGTCTTGCAGCATTTGTTCAACCTGATCTTCGATGATCTTTCTGTTAAAAGGGAGATTCAGTATGCTCTGCCTTTAATGGGGGTGTTGTCATATGTAATAATTTGATGCGTCTCACTGGTTGTACAGCCCAGTTTGGAGGAAGTAGTACAGGGCCAGTTGATCATGAACTCTCTGAATGCCTCTTGGTTGCCCCAGTTGGTAATGAGCTCTCTGGTTGAGGTGAAACAAGGCAATTATGCAGTTGGTGGTAAGGCATAATATAGGTATACATGTCAGAGATGGCAGAAACTGGTGATTATATGTACCCTTGAGCGATCTCCAGGCCATACCGACTGTGTCCCACTTCAAGGATACCCCCAAAGGCTATTAGGAAGTCTATGAGTGGAAACACCAGGTGGGTGTCCTTCGTTATATAGGTGTCCACCCTTTTTTGCGTGCCATTCCAGGCATAGTTGATGTTACACTGGGTTTGAGCCTTATGGATCTTCCCATCTGCCATGACGAATGAGTGTAGTTATGATCTGCTGGGGCTCCTCCACCCAGTTGCCTCCACAGATTTTTCTGCATTAAAGTGTAGGTGCTTCCGATGACCCCAGCTTTACTTGCTTGACCTCTGGTTGTTGTGTGAGGGAAATCCCGGCTAGAGTCTTGGCATTACTGCGCACAGGTGTCTTCTTGCCAGCTTTGTCTTTGCTCACCAGACATTCCAGCTTATGCCAATATTCTTTAGCTCCCAGACAGTCCTTCTCTACCATCGAGCTGATCTGGCCCAGCTGTTCCACTGTGCTCACTGTTCCTTGGAGACATCCTGCGACTCTGGGATTGATGTTATTTAGTATTCTGCTCACAAGTTCATCTTCTGTGATCTTAAGGCAGAGAGCTCTATAGTCATATGCAAAGTCTCTGAAGCACTGCTTCAACTGTTGCACGAGTGTCCGTAGCTTTTCCTTGATTTCAGCCAGGAAAGCTGCCATGAACGCCTCTTTGAATGACTTCCAATCACGCGTCTTAGCCTTTTCCATCTTCCACCAACTCTGAGCTGGTCCTCTCAGGACAGTGCTCAAAGTTCACATTAACTCTGCTCTGGGAAGGGGCCTGATGTCCAGGAAATTCTCACAATGTTTGATGAACATTTGCAACTGCGCCGATTCGCTGAAGGAGGTGAAATTTAGCCTGATGGGAGGCCATGTGTAATATGAAGATGTCCCCGCTTCATCTAATGAGAAGAGGGAATAAGTTGGAGGGTCAGTGCTTGCAGTTAGTTTGGTTGCTGGGAATTTACGTTTGGTACCGGAATCAGCGTTGCAGGGGTCTTACTGGGGGAAATGCGTGAAGTATCTGGAAGGTGCTGCAGCATACTATAGACAATTGGGGTGCTAGTCTGGCTTACTTTCTTAAGCTGACTCTCCCATTTAGCATCTCTCCTTAGCAGACAGTCCTTCACTGTTTTTTCCAGCTTCTCCAAAGACACTTGAATCTGCTCTTCCATTTGTGCTAAGCTAGCGTGCAAAGCCTCTCTCAGCTGGGCTTCCCTGTTAAAAGAACTAGTTAGAGACTGTTGGAAGTTATCTAGATCTTTGTACCTGGGTGTTAAGGGCCAATAAATTCCCCTTTAGCTGTTCTACCTCCGACTGGAGAGAAGATTAAAATCTTACTTTTTGTATACTGGTGTCATATTCATCCGACTGTTCATTCTCAGACACATATAAAGAACTTAATATAGAGGTTAGTTCAGGGGTTGGACTACATCTTGTCACAAATCTGTCATTAGAAAAGTGCACATCATTGTTAAGTACGCCAACATTTTCTACATCATTTACCTCCATCCTGCGTCTCAACCAAAATAACCACTAACATACACACCAACCGAAGAGCTAGGTCCCTGTACAGGCCACCACTGTGTAACACTCCCCGTTATCCACTAAGGTATACACACACACAAAAACTAGGGGTCTTTCTTACTGCAAAAATGTATATTAGCGTGTATTCAGACAGAATAAAATGCAGAGACCCAGAAATACGTGGCACAGACCGTGTATAATACCTATATGTATGTATATGTGTGTGTGTGTGTGTGTGTGTGTGTACGTACACAGTACCAGCAGTTTCTTTTATAAATATAACTGGAGCGCTCTCACCGGTAACCTTCGTCCTGGTAGCTTACTTCTGCATAGAGTTCCGTGTGGCCTGCAGATCCTCCTTTCACCTGATTCGTCGTGACTGTACTTGCAATGTAACAAATCCAACAAAAGGTCTGGAGGACAGATGTAGAAAATTATTGCAGCATTTTTTCCAAAAAATCTTCTAAATTGTGAGGAGATGGTTTAATAAAAGACCTTTATTTTCTCATTTATTTTACCACAATATTCTGTGAATGGTCCTACGGGCAGGCAGAACATTGAATAATGTATCAATTTGCATTTGAACATCTCTGTATTTTTATTTATTTTTTTTTATTCCTGTTCACACTGTGTCTCTAGGTGTCCTCCAAGAACATTTCTTCCAGCCCTTTGTAAGATCTTTCTGGATGAAAGCGCCCCTGACAATGTTCTGGAAGTGACAGCCAGGGCCATCACCTATTACCTAGATGTGTCGGCTGAGTGTACGCGCAGGATAGTCGGAGTGGACGGAGCCATCAAGGCCCTCTGTAACCGACTGGTGGTGGTAGAGCTCAACAATAGGACTAGCAGAGATCTAGCAGAGCAGTGTGTAAAGGTGCATACTTTTGAGAGCTTTACACAGAGGTTACAGAGCTTTTGTGCTGTTTTGTCCTCTTATCTGCTATGTTTATAAGTCTGTACATTGATTTTTGAAACTGCTGCCTTGCGTATTTTCTTGTGTAAAAAAATTAGTGTGCATATGGCAGAGTGCAGCTTGGATAAATAATCAAATTAACAGATGTGTGGAACAATCGGATTCATTCTGGAAGCTGTAAAATTTGTCATATAGCACTTGACAATGGGTTAATTATTCTGACCTACACCTGCATGAAAGGCACAAGGAATTGTACAATTAAATTTGAATGACATTATTTTTATACAACCCTTTAATGACTTTTCTCTTCTTAGGTTCTGGAGCTGATCTGCACACGAGAATCTGGTGCTGTGTTTGAGGCTGGAGGGCTGAACTGTGTTCTGAGTTTCATTAGGGACAGCGGTCACCTGGTGCATAAGGACACACTGCACTCAGCCATGGCAGTGGTGTCTCGACTCTGCAGTAAGATGGAGCCACAAGACTCGTCACTTGAGACGTGTGTGGAGTCCCTGTCCAGTCTGCTCAAGCACGAAGACCACCAGGTTACACACATCATTTGATTTGTACTATATCTCTCTCGTGCCAAGTAAATTTATGATAATGAAAGTAGAAAACATTACAAGGCTGCACAGAAACAGAGTTAATCTGTTTTTAATCCGACTGCTGGCCGTATCAGACTGAAAATAGTTCTCATGTACCCCTTAATCAGAATAGATTGAAGGATTGAGGCCAATCCAAATGACTTTTCTGTGTGATCAAACAAGGCAGGTAATCCTTTTAATAACCTGGTAAATTAAACAGTAAATTAAACAGTCACCTACAAGCTCTCATAAACGATTCCTTTAGATTACATTCTTTAACCTGTGTTTTAAGTCAGGATACGCTGACCAGTTTTAAAAAAAAAAAAAAAGGGGGGGGGGGGGGGGTGGTAAGGCAGTCATAGTTGAGAAAGTGCTGTGCTGTTCTTCTTGTTTATTCTAGTAAAACCTGAAGTACAGCACAGTGTCTTGTGTGCTGGTACATTTTTCTGTTTTCCAGTTGCCCAATGATGGAAGTTACAGCATATTTGTGTGTGTGTGTGTGTGTGTGTGTGTGTGTGTGTGTGTGTGTGTGTGTGTGTGTGGATGCATGTGGGATAACTGAATACAAATACAGAAATATGTTATTCGCATTGAACAGATGTGGTCTATGCAAAAACAAATAGGAGGCACTCTGTCTGGGGTTTGTTTGGTTTTATTTATTTATTTATTTATTTAATAAAGACTAGAGGTGTGCATTGGCCCTGGGATCCCACGGACATCACAACCACAGTCTAAGCAGCTGGCTAATACAATGGTCTAAATTTTAGAAGTCATAATTTCCCATGCACCCTTCCCTATGGTGTGCTGGAAAAGCAGGTCCGTGGCACAGTAGGAAATACACGACAAAAGTGCAGCTTGAGACATTCCAAATCATTTACCAGTCCCTTAGTACTGGCACTAACAATGTGTTGTACAGCATTAAAAGAAGATGCTGTGGCAAACGGAACCAATTTATAACCAGTTGCCTCTCCTCTTTATACAGCACCATTTCTTTTTAATTGAATGACTGATCTTATTTGTCTTAATTTATGGATTTAAGTTGACTTGCTTTCGTTAATTTTTTCACATTTAATATTTATTTAGTTAATACTGTTCATATGAAATGACTGGGTTTTTCAAAATATTTGAAATAGCTGCATAAACTTTGAATTTGGCAGCATAATCTGTATATAAAAGAGCAGTATCTCAACCCAAATTATAATTATATTTAAAATTAAATTTAAACCCACATTCAACATGATGTCAGGCAAATGAATGTCTGATCAACTTTACTGTGTATCTCAGACTATTTTTCTCGCTGACCATTTAAAAATCACACTTGGATGAGGTTTTTGTTGTGAGGTAAATAATTTAAAAGTCATTAAAATACAAGCAGTGTGATTAAAAAGCTTAAAGCTGAATAAAACACGCTGCCTGGTGTCATACGTTGTTATGGTAACATTGATGCTTTACCATGTTCCCCATCATGAGAGTAACTTTGGAGCGGGACTCATGTAACATGCATATTAATGAAGCTTGTCTGCAGAGTGTCCAGTTTATCATGCATGTAAGCAGTTCATTAGGAATCTGCAATCAGAATGAATTTATTCAGACTGGCAAAAATTTGCATGTAAGCATTAAAGGTGCTGCAACCAACCATTATTTTGATAATTGATTAATCTATAGATAATTTTTCCGATAAATCAATTTGTTGGATTTCATATATACAGTCCCCTCCGAACGTTTTGGATTGTCAAGTCCAGTTCTTTTGTTTTTGCTATACACTGAAGGCATTTGGGTTTGAGATCAAAAGATGAATATGAAACTATAGATTCAGCTTTCATTTCCTGATATCAAGATGTGACTTAGAACATGGCACCTTTGGTGGCAAACCACTCAATGCTTAGCAAAAGTATTGGAACAGACAGTCTTAAAGTAAATAACGCTTAATATTTGATTGCATATCCCTTGCTTGCAATATCTGCATCAATATAGCAACCCACTGCTCACCGAACTGTTGCATGCTTCTTTTGTGATGCTTTTCCAGGCTTGAACAGCAGCTTCCTTCAATTGTTGTTTGTTTTGGGGGTTTCTCACTTCAGTCTTCACTTCAGGAGGAAAAATGCATGCTCAAATGGGTTAATATCTGGTTCTCAGTGATTTCTTTTTTTCTTTTCTTTTTTTTTTCCAGGACATTCCAGATTGTTGTATTGTCTATGCCAATACAACAATTTCTCAGCTTCAAAATGGCTTGCTTTTCTCCCATAGACAGCTCTGTTCTTCATCTTGGTTATCCTATAACAAATGCAGAATTCACAGGAGAAACCAAGGGCTCAAACCAAGAGTAGACATTTATTGCAATAAAAAATAAATAAATCTAACAGGGCACACCTGGGTAACAAGAAACACCTGTCAGGCACAAGTTCCAATATATTTGATGAAATGGGTGGGTTCAAACAAAAGGTGCCATGTTCTAAGTTGTTCAACATGTCTAGATGTGGAATTCTGATCTATTGTCTCATCTTTTGATCTCAAACCCAGATTTCTTCAGGGTATAGCAAAAACAACAACAAAATATTTGGGCCTGCCATTCTAGTATTTTCGGGGGGTGTGTGTGTGAGTGAGAGAGTGAGAGAGAGAGAATGCATGTGTATATACCATGTGTATACATACATCGATCAGCCATTAAAATCACTGACAGGTGAAGTGAATAACATTGATAATATGATGATAACAGTAGTGGAACCTGATGTAGTCTTCTGCTGCTGTAGCCCATTCACCTCAAGGTTTGATGTGGTGTGGGTGTAAAAAAAAAAAATAATAATAATTACCTCCCCAACAGAGTTCTGGACTGATGGTATTCCTAGTTTGTGACCTAGTGAGCCAATATCAGAATGTATTTTTGATAGACTTCAAAGCACTATTGTAAGTCGCTCTGGATAAGGGCGTCTGCCAAATGCCGTGTGTGTGTGTGTGTATATGTGTGTATATATATATATATATATACACACAGTCAGGTCCATAAATATTGGGACATCGACACAATTCTAACATTTTTGGCTCTATACACCACCACAATGGATTTCAAATGAAACGAACAAGATGTGCTTTAACTGCAGACTGTCAGCTTTAATTTGAGGGTATTTACATCCAAATCAGGTGAACGGTGTAGGAATTACAACAGT
>CM040984.1:20957833-20981689 GCA_022985145.1 Pangasius djambal | reverse complement strand
TGTGGGGTTGTTTTTCAGGAGTTGGGCTTGGCCCCTTAGTTCCAGTGAAAGGAACTTTGAATGCTTCAGGATACCAAAACATTTTGGACAATTCCATGCTCCCAACCTTGTGGGAACAGTTTGGAGCAGGCCCCTTCCTCTTCCAACATGACTGTGCACCAGTGCACAAAGCAAGGTCCATAAAGACATGGATGACAGAATCTGGTGTGGATGAACTTGACTGGCCTGCACAGAGTCCTGACCTGAACCCGATAGAACACCTTTGGGATGAATTAGAGCGGAGACTGAGAGCCAGGCCTTCTCCACCAACATCAGTGTGTGACCTCACCAATGCACTTTTGGAAGAATGGTCAAAAATTCCTATAAACACACTCCTCAACCTTGTGGACAGCCTTCCCAGAAGAGTTGAAGCTGTAATAGCTGCAAAAGGTGGACCGACACCATATTGAACCCTATGGGTTAGGAATGGGATGGCACTTAAGTTCATATGTGAGTCAAGGCAGGTGACCGAATACTTCTGGTAATATAGTGTACATACATACATACATACATACACACACACACACACACACACACACACACACACACACACACACACACAGCGGAGGTATTTGGACAATGACTGAGTTTTCATTATTTTCCGACTGAAAGTCTACACTTGATCAAAGTGATCACATCTTGATTGTTTTATTTCAAATCCATTGTGGTGGCGTATAAAGGCAAAATCACAAAAACTCTGTCATTGTCCAAATACTTCCAGACCGGAGAGGTGTGTGTGTGTGTGTGTGTATATATATATATATATATATATATATTACACTGCTCAGAAAAATTAAAGGAACACTTTTTAAAGTATAGCATCAAGTTAATTAAACTCCTGGGATATTGATCTGGTCAGTTAAGTAGCAGAGGGGGTTGTTAATCAAGTTCAGCTGCTTTGGTGTTAATGAAATTAACAACAGGTGCACTAGATGGGCAACAATGAGATGACCCCCAAAACAGCAGTGGTTTTACAGGTGGAGGCCACTGACATTTTTTTCCCCTGTTCAACTTTTCTGACTGTTTCTCACTAGTTTTGCATTTGGCTAGGGTCAGTATCACTACTGGTAGCATGAGGCGATACCTGGACCCTACAGAGGTTGCACAGGCAGTCCAACCCCTCCAGGATGGCACATCAATACCTGACATTGCCAGAAGGTTTGCTGTGTCTCCCAGCACATTCTCAAGAGCATGAAGGAGATTCCAGGAGACAGTCAGTTACTCTAGGAGAGCTGGACAGGGCCGTAGAAGGTCCTTAACCCATCAGCAGGACCGGTATCTGCTCCTTTGTGCAAGGAGGAACAGGAACAGGATGAGCACTGCCAGAGCCCTACAAACTGACCTCCAGCAGGCCACTGATGTGAATGTCAATCAGAAACAGACTTCATGAGGGTGGCCTGAGGGCCCGACGTCCTCTAGTGGGCCCTGTGCTCACTGCCCGGCACCGTGGAGCTCGATTGGCATTTGCCACTGAACACCAGAATTGGCAGGTCTGCCACTGGTGACCTGTGCTTTTCACAGATAAGGGCAGGTTCACCCTGAGCACATGTGACAGATACGAAAGGGTCTGGAGAAGCCGTGGAGAACGTTATGCTGCCTGTACCATCGTTCAGCATGACCGGTTTGTTGGTGGGTCAGTGATGGTCTGGGGAGGCATATCCATGGAGGGACGCACAGACCTCAACAGGCTAGACAATGGCAACCTGATTGCCATTAGGTATTGGGATGAAATCCTTGGACCCATTGTCAGACCCTACGCTGGTGCAGTGGGTCCTGGGTTCCTCCTGGTGCACGACAATGCCTGGCCTCATGTGGCGAGAGTATGCAGGCAGTTCCTGGAGGATGAAGGAATTGATATCATTGAATGGCCCCCACGGTCGCCTGACCTAAATCCAATAGAACACCTCTCGGACATTGTTTCGGTCCATCTGACGCCGCCAGGTTGCACCTCAGACTGTCCAGGAGCTCAGTGATGCCCTGGTCCAGATCTGGGAGGAAATACACCAGGACACCATCCGTCGTCTAATTAGGAGAATGCCCCGACGTTGTCAGGCATGCATACAAGCACGTGGGGGCCATACAAACTACTGAGTACCATTTTTGAGTTGCTGCAGTGAAATTTCAGCAAAATGGACTAGCCTGCTGCATCATTTTTTCACTTTGATTTTCGGGGTGTCATCAGGTTGATAAGTAAATATATGGTGTGTGTGTGATTTTATTTATTTTTATATATATATATATATATATATAATGAGTATACAGATTATATAGTATATTTTTAAGTGTTTATGGTTCAGAAACTGTCTTCATAATTCATATCCCCAGTAATAAGTATAAATTTTTGGGTAAAAATGAACCAAATCCCAAACCTTTATTTATAATTAAACTATTTGTCTTGGTTGTAATTCCTTTTTCTATCAGCAGTTATATTAAAAAAAAAAAAAAGAAAAAAGAAAGAAATGTATTCAGTTATTCAGAAATTGCTTTCTCTGCATACAAGTTATCTTTTTCATTTCAGAAAGAAACAGCGCACCATGAGTGAGTTTGTTCAGAGAAAAAAAAAATCCCCTGTGCATTCCACAAGCATTTGTAACTGATGCCATTCTGAAAATGCAACCATGTGTGACCCATCCATCATGCAAAGACAAACACTATCTTGACCTAAAACCAGACCAGTGGAGACTGCTTTAAGAGATTTCTTTCACTTTTAAGCCTTTCAAATGTGCCACTGTGTTTGAGCGGACGAGAATATATCGCAGTCTCTTCACCGCCTGCACTTTTGAAGTAGCCATTGAGGTCCACTGAGGGTGCTGCCTTGAGTCATCTCATCGGAAGTCTTTCCAAGTCACTGAAACAGAGCAGCTTCAAAACCGATGGAAGGAGGTTTTGTTTGACCAAGTACCAAACACAGTGAAAATCTCCTCTGCCCAGGACCCAAGGTTCAGAAGGCTGAAATTCCTGACTCCTAAACAAATTGTGCAAGCAAACGTTCAAACTGATGCACTTGCAGTCAGAAGGCAGATGGTACAACAGCAGCAGCAAATGACAACTTCAACCATAACTATAACTGCTGAACTTTCAACCCCTGTCTCTGGGCAGCAGTGAGGAAGAGAATAAAGAGGGGCAACCTGAGGGCGATATCAATAGGCAAGTTAGAAATGAAGTCCAGGCTTACTTTGTTGACGGGCCCCTTGACAAGGAGGAAAACTCTTTACATGGGTGGGCAACATGTGGACTTGTTGAGGTGTTTTCAATGCAAAATTTCTGGAAGAGTGAACAAAAGAATGTTATAGACTATGATAGTCTACCTCTTCCTAGTTCTACCTCTTTTCAAACAGTTTGTGGTTTTGTTTTGCTTAATTATAAAAATTTGTTCTGCTGCTTAAATATTGGACAAACAGTTGTGTTAATGTAAAGTTTTAGTCTGACATTTATATTTGTAACACTCGGTTTGTAGATGTTATAAATAATTAAAAAAAAATGGTATTGAACTTTCTACTAGATTTTGGAGCGTGACTTGAGGATTCAGCCGAAGGAGCGTCAGTGATGTTGGGCAAGAAGGCATGGGGTGCAGTCTGCATTCTAATTTATCCCAAAGGTATTCGGTGTGGTTGAGGTCAGGGCTCTGTGCAGGCCATTTGAGTGCTTCCACACCAACCTTGGTGAACCATGTCTTCAAGGGAAATTGTAATTCTACAGCATACAAAGACATCCTATACAATTGTATGCCTGCAAATTTGTGACAACTGAGTGTCTACTCTTGGTTTGAGCACTGGGTTTCTCAAGACAATGACCCAAAAATTCTGATCTATCGCCCCATTTTCATCTTTTGATCTCAAACCCAAATGTCTTCAGTGTATAGCAAAAACAAAATTCCAGTACTTTCGGAGGGGACTGTAAGTGTGATTGGTCAGGTGTCCACTTACTTTTGGCTGTAGAGGGGAGCTGGATTCAGATGTAAATGTGAGTTGAGAGCTTTAGTAAAACCCTTTTGCATGTCTTCTCAGGACCTGCTGCGCTCAGAGCTGCCCGACTCGATGGAGAGTGCACTGCAAGGCGACGAACGCTGTGTGCTGGATACAATGCGTTTGGTAGACCTGTTGTTAGTCCTGCTGTTTGAAGGCCGTAAGGCACTGCCCAAATCCACAGCTGGTTCAGGTGGGCGTATCCCAGGCCTACGGCGCCTTGACAGCTCCGGAGAGCGCTCACATCGCCAGCTCATTGACTGTATTCGTAGCAAAGATACAGATGCACTCATTGATGCCATCGACACCGGAGGTGAGGCCATATTTGTATTTGACTTGAAGCATTTCAGTGCTTTATTTATCACAAGTTTGAGTGCATCTTATTACAATTTAATGAGACTGATTTTTCTTTTCTTTTTTAGCATTTGAAGTTAATTTTATGGATGATGTGGGACAGACACTTTTGAATTGGGCCTCAGCGTTTGGTACACAGGAAATGGTGAGAATTTTTGTCGGTTGAATAGCTTAAAGTACTGTTGTGGATGTTTAAACTCCTTCTTTAACATTATAAAATTACAAGCAATGTGTATAATAGCAGTTATAAGCAGTTGGAATTTGAGGGCTAAGTTACTGATGTCTGAGCATAAATGAGGATCAGCAATGGTGCAGATTTCCATTTAAAAAAGGTAAAGATGTGTACTTGTGATGTTCAGGTCAAGAGGAGAGCAGAAGGAGACAGTTGTGCCACATGCAGTGCATATGTGCCAGAAGTGATTTGGTTAATTTAAGGCTGGCAGAATTTTTCATAAAATTACTGAAAATAACTTAAGTAACTGATCAGGATTGTAAAACAAAGCAGCAATGATGACTACTAGGAATATAATTAAGCTCAATGCAACATGATATCTTAACCTGATTCAAGTAACAAAAATTACTGCCGATCTTTGGGATAGGCCCAAGCACTAAGTCCAGAGTAATCAGGTGAATGTCAGGTGCTTAACTGTGCTCTGCCATAGGTGGAGTTCTTGTGTGAGAGAGGGGCGGATGTCAACAGAGGCCAAAGATCGTCATCCCTGCATTATGCTGCCTGTTTTGGACGACCACAAGTAGCCAAGGTAACAGGAGCCGTAATTATCAAATTTCTTTCTGTTCATATTTTAAGGTGATGTTCTTATTTCACTTTTTTCTTTTATTTTTTTAAGACTTTACTGCGGCATGGAGCCAACCCTGATCTGAGGGATGAAGATGGCAAAACTCCTCTGGACAAGGCCAGGGAGAGGGGACATAGTGAGGTTGTTGCAATTCTCCAGTCACCTGGTGTGTACCACTGCTTTTCCCTCCGTGTCTTTTTTTCCCCCCACATCTAAAACTGGGCTTCCACTACACAATCCTGACAAAATTGTCATTGTGGCTAAATTGCTTATGAATTGTATGGCATGCGTTACACAGTAAGAGTTTGTAAACTATGCCTGGTAAATGTGTTTGACTAAGTCAGATGTCAGGTTTACATGTCAGAAAACTAGACATCATAAGTTGTGAACAATGTCACCTTCTATTTATGAATATCAGAAATCTAGTGTAGCCTACTACTTTGTAATAGTACAGCCAGTCTGTGATTTATTGAACAGTGGCAACAGTGTTCTTGTTTGTTTCATGTTGCTTTGTCCTATCGACTACGGGAAGGAGACGTGCAGGAAGGACTCGTGCGCTAGCTACATAGTATTGCCATTATCTCAGAGAAAGTGGAGAGAAATGCTGCACTGCAAAGTCACAGATGCAGAATTTTAACTTGGATTTGATGGAATGAGAATCATGCATCTTGGGGTACTTGGGCAGTGCAAGCACTTTTGTGGTGTAATTTCCATCACCATGTTGAGAGATTGATTGTGTACTCTGAGCAGTAGTTGGAGTAGTTAGATTTCTGTCATGGTACACTGTGAGCCCCGAGCTTTTTATTTCAGTTGCTTGTTTTTTGTCTGTATTCTGTCGTGGTAGAGTCCATGTTGAACGTTTATTTGGAACATTTTTGCTGTAGGAGACTGGATGTGTCCTGTGAACAAGGGGGATGACAAGAAAAAGAAGGATATGAACAAGGAGGAGGAGGAGGGCAGTGAGCCAAAAGGAGATCCTGAGATGGCACCCATCTATTTGAAGAGGCTGCTTCCAGTATTTGCACAAACCTTTCAGCAAACCATGCTGCCTTCAATAAGGTTCATTTGTTTGACACTATTTATATTTCAGGGCTATGAGATGAAGCTCCCATAGGGTAGTGGCTAAAATAACGATTGTGAAAATATTGCTCAGTATTGAGATCACATTTGTTGATCACAAAACGTAATTGTTTTATTGCATTGTTTAAAAATCTTTGAAGCATCCTGATCATTAATATTCTACATTTAAAGCCTATTTTTTTAAAAATATGTTTTGCTAAGCTAGACTCAAATATGCCACCATGATTACTATTAGGGCTAATCGGTACTAATCGTTTGATACAAGGCTCTCAATCCATTCTATAATAATAAATTGCATAATAAATAGGCAATTTGTCATAAAATAGCACTTGTATACGTGAAATAAATATGTATACGTGTAATAAATATTTAAACATAATCAAGCTCACACTCTGACAAAGTAGCTTCCTATTTATCTTGAATTAGGAGCGGCTACAGGAGTTTATTTTAAAAAATGCTTCTCCTAAGTACACTGTTTTAATGAGACAATACGCTAATGTACTAGCGTGGTCTGGCGTAAGGGAGAATGTTGACTTCCAGGTAAGTTTTAACACAGACGGCCAGTGAGTGATGGACCGAAAGTGTGTAAAATCCACCATATATATTTAAAATATGTGGATGCTAATATGGAGTGCATACACAGCAAAGTTTCTGCTGCATTCACTTGCCTTTCTTTGTTGATTCAGTCTGGGCCGAAGATTGGGACGTTCATATTTCAGTGCTGGAGAACATAGGATTTAAAAACATCTTGCATTACAGAGAGCTATGCGACTCGAACTAGCTAACAGCTGAATAAGAAAAGCCCTGAGCTTGAGTTTTTTTTTTTTTTTTTTTTTATGTCTGTGATTTTAAATGTGGGCAGAATAACATGGTGCTGTGTCCTTTCTCTTCAGGAAAGCTAGTTTAGCTCTGATCAGGAAGATGGTTCATTACAGTTCTGAAGTGCTGCTTAAGGAAGTGTGTGACTCTGACGCTGGACACAATCTGCCCACCACCCTGGTCGAAATCACTGCTACTGTGCTAGATCAGGAGGTCAGTGCTTATCATGGTTTCTAATCTCATTCTGTCCACCTGTTAGGCTTTGGCTCTGATTTAAGACAACAGTGATGAAGCTTATACGCTCACCGGACACTTTATTTGGAACACTGTACTAATACTGTTTAGGGCCTCCCTTTGCTCTCAAAACAGCCTCAGTTCTTCATGACATGGATTCCACAAGGTGATGGAAACATTCCTTTGAGATTCTGGTCAATGTTGACATGATTGCATCATGCAATTCATGCAGATTTTTCAGGTGCACTTTCATGTTGCCATTCTCTCGTTCTACCACATCCCAAAGGTGTTCTACTGGATTCAGATCCGGTGACTGGGAAGGTCACTGAAGAACACTGAACTCACTGTTATGTTCGTGAAACCACTTTGAGACGACTTTTGCTTTGTGACATTGTGCATTATCATGCTGGAAGTAGCCTTTAGAATATGGGTAAATTGTGGCCATGAAGGGATGCACATGGTCAGCAACAACTCAAATAGGCTGTGACATTCAGGTGATGATTGATTGGTGTTAACGGACCCAAAATGCACTCTGAGATTCTTTTCTGCTCACTACAATTGTACAGAGTGGTTATTTGAGTTACTATAGCCTTTCTGTCAGCTCGAACCAGTCTCTCTATTCTCCGTTGAACTGCCGCTCACTGGATGTGTTTTTTTTTTTGTTTGTTTGTTTTTGTTTGTTTGTTTGTTTTTTTGTGCACCATTCTGTGTAAACTTGACAGACTACTGTGTGTCTGAAAATCCCAGGAGATCAGCAGTTAGAAATACGCAAACTAGCCTGTCTGGTACCAAAAATTATGCCACAATCAAAATCAGTGAGATCACTTTTTCCCCCCCATTCTGATGGTTGATGCGAATATTACCTGAAGCTGCTGGCCCGTATCTGTATGATTTTATGCATTGCACTGATTGGCTGATTAGATAATTGCATGAATGAGTAGGTGTACAGTGTACAGGTGTTCCTAATAAAGTGCTTGGTGAGTGTGTATACTTCCATTAAAATCAAATGTAGTGTTATGTGATGAGCCTTTTTAGGTTTGTATTCTCATCAGGAAATGACTTTAAAAAAAAAAAAAAATTCTTTCCTCTTTCCCTCACAGGATGATGATGATGGTCACTTGCTGGCACTGCAGATCATAAGGGATCTGGTTGATAAGGGAGGAGATGTGTTCTTGGACCAGCTGGCCAGACTAGGTGTCATCAATAAGGTGTCCACTCTGGCAGGACCTACTTCAGATGATGAGAATGAGGAAGAAGCCAAACCGGAGAAGGTAAGAAACGGCCATTTGTCAAAATGAAATCGTTTTGGCTGTAAACTGTCTTGAAATCCAAAATCAGCATATAAAATTTCAGGAGGATGAACCCCAGGAAGATGCCAAAGAGATTCAGCAGGGCAAGCCCTACCATTGGCGGGACTGGTCCATTATCAGAGGCAGGGACTGTTTATATATATGGAGTGATGCTGCTGCCTTGGAGCTTTCCAATGGGAGCAATGGCTGGTTTCGCTTCATCTTGGATGGCAAATTGGCTACTATGTACTCCAGTGGCAGCCCGGAGGGAGGCTCTGACAGTTCAGGTGATTTGTGTTGTGACTGAGTATTTTGCTCACCTTTTTATGCAGTACAATAATATACCTTTGCAGTGATTACAGATAAAGCTTGGTATTAATATTGATATTCATTATTGACAAACAGGCTGCTGAAAGTTCATCCTGTAGATCACTAAATAGAAGAGCTAATTGCTGAATAAGACAAGTTACTATTGCATTTACAAGAGCTTGTTTTTACTCTACTGATTAAAAGTATGTTTGATCTTTCAGAGAGTCGGAGTGAGTTTTTGGAGAAGCTGCAGCGTGCCAGAAGTCAGGTAAAGCCGGTCACAGCTAGCCAACCCATTCTGTCAACAGTGGGATCCACAAAACTCACAGTGGGCAACTGGTCACTCACGTGCCTAAAGGAGGGCGAGATAGCCATTCATAACTCAGATGGTCAGCAGGCCACCATCCTGAAAGAAGATCTACCAGGCTTTGTGTTTGAGTCCAATCGAGGCACCAAGCACTCCTTCACTGCTGAAACATCTCTTGGTAAGCTTGGGGCAAATGTGTGTTTTTATCTCCCTTTGTTTTTAAGTGTTTTTGAATTTATTGTAGTAGAATTTTAAGTGGTTTAAGTGGTATGTATGTAGTTGTCATGCCTTGATTCAAATAATTCTTTGTGGCCATTATTTTTGATCTTCTTGCTCATTTGTTTCAGGGTCAGAATTTGTGACCGGCTGGACTGGAAAACGAGGACGGAAGCTCAAATCTAAATTGGAAAAAACAAAACAAAAGGTAGGTGTTTGCATTTCTTGTTTGCTTGTGGTGTGTATTATTTAATCTGAGAAGCACTGGTTTCAGGCGAGAACATTTGAGGTTCTTCCTTTATAAATAATAGACATCTTTTTTTCCCCCCCAAACATTTAAAGCCAAAAAATTGGCATAGACATAGGAGTGCTAATTCTGTAATATGTTCCGAATGCGTACTCCTAGAGTCAGAGTAAAAATGCAAGTGGTGTACAAGATGCCATCTCACTCCACAAACGTGTTTCCTCTTTCTCTGTCTCTGTAGGTGAAGACAATGGCTAGAGATTTGTATGATGACCACTTTAAGGCTGTAGAAAGTATGCCCAGAGGAGTAGTTGTCACCTTGAGAAACATTGCCACTCAGCTTGAGTCTGCCTGGGAGCTGCATACCAACAGACAGGTGAGAAGTCCATGTCACGTTGCCAGTGAATTATGTCCTTTAATCACAGTAAATTATTCAAAAACATAAAACATATTTGGCAGGGTTTTGGCTTCAGCTGCTTTCATCTGTTTTTGAAATCAATTATTTAACAAATGACTCACTGTAACGTTTTAGAGGAATTTATATATATATATATATATATATATATATATATATATATATATATATACATATACCAGTTTGCGCAAGAGTTATCATTTGCTGTGTATTTAAATAGTATCTTGTAGTGCTGCAACTATTAATTTTGATAATTGATTGATCTGTCACTTATTTTTTCAAATTAATTGATTAGTTTTTAACATGTATTTTTTTTTTATGTTTTAAATACCAAAATATTTATTTAAAAACATTTATTTGCATTATTGATTTATAATAGTAATTAAATAACAGTTTACTAAATGCAGTGCAACATCACTGACATATCAGATAACCTGTCACAGCATGAGAATATTGGGCACGTACATCAACCAAACAAGACACTCAAACTAATGCAAGGTGACTGTATTCACTGCTGGTGTCTTAGATCATATAGTCTGCATTTCAAGTCCTGATTTGTTCAATTCCAAACCAGACAAATTCAAAATAAAGGCAAAATAAAAAAAAATAATTTTTTTTTTTTTTTTTTAATTGTTTTTTTGGTTTACACTTAGTTTTCACTGCCTGGAGTCCGTGAATCAGTTCTCTTTGGGATCAACTTCAGTGTGAACCAAAAGCAGGATGACTTGGTTGACATAATAACTTTGGTATTCACTGCCCAAAACTGCATAATACACTTGTTTGATTTCATAAGTTGTGATATGAAATGAAAATGTTCATCTCATAGACTAATCATTCGAGACCATGTAAGCCTATCGAGTTGTCATACAAACTACTTCTTGGGCAAAGCACAAGTTTCTGTTTTCTGATGAGGCAGGAAAGATATATAAATATGACCATAAATGTGTGATAGAGTGAGATGATTACAAGTCAAAATATTGATTACATGAAAACACAGGCTATGTGATAAGGTCAACAGCATGGTGTAATGTAAAGTCTTCCCGAACCTTAGAGAAGGTCATGCTCTTTTCTCTGTTGTAACATGCTTCCATCAGTTGCCTTTTTTTTCTAATCTTTGTGATGTAGCACCACAGCATGCTTCATAACACCACTCTGTTAAGTCCAACTATGATGATTTGTTGCAATGTTCCAAAATTGAAAGCTATTTTTATTATTGGATTTTACTGGTTTTGTCTGTTGTTGCAGTTGTTGCAACCCTAATTTCTTATCCAGCCTAAAAATTTCGAATTGCCAGTATTATATGCTTTTCTCTCTGCTCTGTTGTAGTGCATCGAAGGAGAGAACACGTGGCGAGACCTCATGAAAACTGCTTTAGAAAATTTGATAGTGGTTCTCAAGGATGAGAACACCATCTCTCCCTATGAAATGTGCAGCAGTGGCCTTGTGCAAGCACTTTTTACTGTTCTTAATAATGTGAGTCATATGGTTTTTACAGGTGGCTGTATGCTCTATGGCTACGCTTACATTTGTTTCCTTTTACTGTACAGTTTGTAACCATGTTTTCTGCTTTACAGAGTGTAGAACTTGATATGAAACATGATTGTAAGCAATTGATGGAGAGGATAAATGTGTTTAAAACTGCATTCAGTGAAAATGAAGATGATGAAAGGTAGGGAACAATTTTTTTTTTTTTTTTATAACCAAAGCTATCTTTTACTCACTCTCTCCTGAATATGCTTTACCAAATGTATTAAAAAATTTGTTTTAGCCGACCCGCAGTTGCCTTAATCCGCAAATTAATAGCAGTGCTGGAGTCTATAGAACGGCTACCTCTTCACTTGTATGACACACCTGGCTCAGCATACAACTTGCAGGTGAACTTTCTTGCTAGCCTTTTTTTTTCATCCAACTTTGGGATTTAATGATGGAGATTTATAGAGTAATTTTGTAGTGGAGTATTCAAACACACAAAAGTACAAGTAATGGATGAGTTGATAACTCAAATGACATAGTTGCATGCATGTTTCAGTTAATTTAAATAACAGCAATTTAACTACAGAAACGTATACATTTTTCTTATTAGGCAAGTGGCAAAAGCTAGGCAGCCAACTAAATACATTACATTTATTACATAATTAAATCAATTAGATACCTTAACACTTTACCTGCTAAAATGCAGTTGCTTAATCAACATTAACAAGGAGTCTAGATCACCAAATGAAATAATGAAACGAATAATGAAAAGGAGCAAATGCAAGCAAAACATTCACACTATATAACCCTGTGCTCAATAAGATGGATAGGACATATTTTGTCACAGGCAAAAGAAATGACTGTTGCAGTTACTAATGGTAATTACTACAGTTATATATATATATAAATATATATATAAAATAATTATATATATATATATATATATATATATATATATGTGTGTGTGTGTATATATGTGTGTACGTATACTTGATTAGTCGAACAAATGTTGTGGGGATTTTTTAGATTCTGACCAGGAGGCTGCGTTTTCGGTTGGAGCGGGCTCCAGGTGAGACAGCCTTAATTGATCGGACTGGCAGGATGCTTAAGATGGAGCCTCTGGCTACCGTTGAGTCTCTGGAGCAGTATCTGCTTAAAATGGTAAGGGATTTTTTTTTTTTTGGCCTGTCTCTTTTTCTTTTTCTTCCAATTTTATTTACTGTGCTTCCTGTGCACTTTGAAATAAGTTAATAACTATGTCTCTGGCCCAATAGGTGGCAAAGCAGTGGTATGACTTCGATAGATCCTCCTTCATCTTTGTTAGGAAATTGAGAGAAGGCCAAAGTTTCATCTTTAGACACCAGCATGACTTTGATGAGAATGGCATTGTATATTGGATTGGCACAAATGCAAAGTAAGCCTCTTGTTTGGAATCTTTTCAATGCTTTCCTGGGAATCTTAAATGGACTACTTGCATTCAGTGCTATGACGCACTTCTGTTTTGAAATAGTGCAGCTCTCGCTTTTCTGACAGTATAGTTTACAGTCAGTAAAGTGGGAGGGCAACTTGTTCTTCAGGTTTCTAACGCCACATAAAAATGAGTGTCCATCCTAAAATATTCAACAGATTATTTTCAGAAACAAGCACTTACTCAATTAGTAAACATAGTAGTAGCATTTTTATACAGATAACATTAGTAGTCGTGGCCTAATGGTTAGAGAGTCGGACTTGTAACCTGAAGGTGAACCTGAAGGTTGTGGGTTCGAGTCTCAGGTCAGGCAGGGATTGTAGGAGGGGGAGTGAATGACCAGCGCTCTCTCCCACCCTTGAGCAAGACACCAAACCCCCAACTGCTCCCCGGGTGCCACAGCAAAAAAGGCTGCCCACTGCTGTGTGTGTGTGTGTGCGTGCGTGCGTGCGTGCGTGCAGGGGTTAAATGCAGAGCACAAATTCCGAGTATGGGTCACCATACTTGGCTACACGTCACTTCACTTCACTTCATGGTTAAAATGCATTAGCAATATTTACATTTATAGCTATAAATGACACAGAAAATGACACAAAAAGTGCTATAATTCCTACACTGTTCTCCCAATTTGGATGTAAATACTCTTCAATGAATATGGAAAGTCATATTCATTCTGTTCAGACTCATTCAATATATGAAGAAGCATAGACAATTTTTTTCCATCTGTCAGTTTTAGATTTATTTTTAGCTTGTAACATGCACTCATTTTACAACCATTTGTTGTGATTTGGGATAAAAATTAAGCATTTGCCAAGGAAAGGGGAGTTAGAAGAACAAAAAGCCCAAACAATTTTGCATAAAACTGTAATTCACAGGGAGGTAAATGGTTGCTTTTTGTGAAAAACCTGTATATATGCTTGCATGTTCCTAAGAGTTCTGCATACGAAAGCAAAGTAGGTAATATTAATTTTGGGTTTTTAAAGTGTGCTAGAATTATTGGGAATTAAAGAAGCCTTCTTCTAATTCATTGTCTTCATTGATTGTAAGGTTCAACCTAAATAACATTGTGTAATCCCAGCCGTTTGTGTAAACATACTGTTTAATGATATTTAACAAAGCCACCAAATGGTTTTAAGGTCACTTTTGTGGGCCTTTTTTTTTTTTTTTTTTTTTTTTTTTTTTTTTTTTTTTTTTTTTTTTTTTTTTTTTTTTTTTTTTTTTTTTTTTTTTTTTTTTTTTTTTTTTTTTTTTTTTTTTAAGCTGTTCTGGACAAATCCAGTTTAATCTGAATTTTAAAAAAAATAATAAAAAAACAAACAAACAAAAAAAAACCCAGAGGTAAACTACAATTGAATCAAATTTGCACAAGCCTAGTGTCTATTCTAGGTCTCCAGTATACTTTATCATATGCTGTATGTAATTTTGACCTGATCCCTTTTCAGGACTGCGTATGAGTGGGTGAACCCTGCAGCTTATGGACTGGTGGTGGTGACCTCGTCGGAGGGCAGGAATCTTCCCTATGGGCGTCTAGAGGACATTCTGAGCAGAGACAGCTCGGCCCTCAACTGCCACACCAATGATGACAAAAACGCCTGGTTTGCTGTGGACCTGGGCCTCTGGGTCATTCCCTCGGCCTACACGCTACGCCATGCGCGTGGCTACGGTCGCTCTGCCCTCCGCAATTGGGTTTTCCAGGTGTCTAAGGATGGGCAGAACTGGATGACTCTTTACACCCATGTGGACGATGGCAGCCTCAATGAGCCGGGGTAGGGTGTTTTTTTTTTTTTTTGCTCAGTGGTCATGTTACAGGTGTTGACAAACCAATCAAAATATAATGGAAATATGCTACATACTGTAACTGGTGGTTAATGCATTCAGATGTTTATGATTAAACACAGCCACGACCAGTTTGAGTGGATAAGGTCTAAAGTACAAAGCTGACACCACATCTTTTTGAACTGTTGTTGATGTATAGGGTGGGTACATTTGGATTTGTATACTTGAGGTAACAGACATTTGGGTCACTCTACCGAAAGAGCAGGGATGTGTGTTCTTGGACTCCATTTATCTTGAACTTGTAGCTATAGACAACTGTGGCATTTCTGTGATTCAGATTTGTAATCTCCCAACACTAGGATGAATTGTTTACATTTGTGCCATTTAGGAGCCTGATGAAATACTGCAACACGACAGTCACTTTTCACACTGACCCTCCTCATTTATCATCTTTGCATCATATTGCAGACTTCTCAAGAAGGTTAATTTTAGGGCAGTTTCACATATTGGACATTTAGTCAGTTTGACCTGAATTCTAGTGCTTTCATTTAGACAGGTGAGAACAGTTATCACTCTCAGATGCTGTTCAGAACACTTAAAACCCTTTGACTGTAATGAGAATGTGGTTAAACCCTGATTCAACTCAGCCCTTGTGCTTTGTCCTTTGCCACTGGGTGACTTATGTCCATTTTGGATTGATGCTGTGTTTCCTCTACTGTGCTAATGGCTTGCATGTTTGGTTTTCATCTTAGGTCAACTGCCACATGGCCTTTGGACCCATCCAAAGATGAGAAGCATGGTTGGAGACACATTCGTATTAAACAGATGGGGAAGAACGCCAGTGGACAAACCCACTACCTCTCACTATCTGGACTGGAGATCTATGGCACGGTCACTGGCGTGTGTGAAGATCAACTTGGTAATAAATGGCCATGCCTGTTGTCCAAATTGTTTTTGGTGTACATAATTCAGTATTTAACTGGAACAGTTAAATTCAAAGTTACAAAAAAAGTTTCTGTTATATTGATGTTTGTCAGTTAATCTAGGGCAAGAACACCCATTTGTGGACAAAGACCCATTTGGTTTATACTGCAATATGTATTTTTATTTATAATTATTTTGTTAAAGGGAAACAGGTGATATTGAATTGTACACTTTCCCCAATTCTTTTATCTTTGTTGATTAGGTAAAGCTGTGAAGGAGGCAGAAGCTAACCTGCGTCGACAACGCCGCCTCTTCCGCTCTCAGGTAATGAAGTACATAGTCCCAGGGGCCCGGGTGGTACGTGGCATTGACTGGAAGTGGAGGGATCAGGACGGCAACCCTCCTGGAGAGGGCACTGTGACTGGAGAGGCCCATAATGGTGAGAACTATAGACAATTTAGTGAGAAGGTTGTTTGTTGGCACCTGTAACTTTCTAGTTACCCCTACATGGTAGCAAGTGTAAGATCTGTTTGTTGCCCAATAAAACATACCAAAATGCTCAACAAAATATTTCAGATAGCTTTACAGTAATTCTGAACAAGATTTGTGGTGTTAGTAAATGTTTTCACCAAACTGAATTATTGTACAGGATATTTAAGAATGGCTCACATACTGCAGAGTCAATGGCACCAGTTTATTTAAAGAAAATAAATTGTGAGCATCAAGTGCCTTTTTATGTTGTGGAGCTTCCTGAGCAAAACTGACCGTGATGTAGGTGAACAGGGTAGAGCATTACCTATTCTGTTGCTATGTCATTTTCAAACAATTCAAGTATGTAATTGAATTAGACTGCTTTACAATCTGAATTAATCCAGCCTGGCTAAGAGGATGTCTTAGAATAATTAATCTGCACTGTTAAATGCAGGTATGGGATAGACTGCAACCAATTTAAAAAGACTGATATGAAATGAGTTTTGTTTCAAGTTTTTGTTTTGGTATCTCACTGTGGGTACACCTTTCCATAATCCTCAGAAGCTCTTATGTTGCTAAACCAGCCTCTGGTGGATGGCAGTTAAGACCTACTCATTGGGAGCGAGTTAGTCCTTGACCACTTTAATTCCCTGATGCAACATCACCCTGACTTTCAACTACGTCTTCTCACTTAAACCTTTGAAACAACTTGACAGTGGATCAATCTTTCAAACTAAGAGCTACTTTGAGGAGGACTGTGACAAGTCTTTATGTCTCTTCCCTTTATTGCCTTAACTTAGACTACTTAGTTAAAGTTCAGGGGGCAGATGGGAAAGAAACACTGACCTTCAAGGTGTGCTCATATGGAGAAGCTGGTCAGTCAGTGGCCCAGCATACTAGTCGAGAATACACACAATGGCTGTGAGGGGCTTTAGTGATGTCCATCTTGTGGTGGCTCTTTGTCTGAAACTGCACGTATGAGAGAGACAAGTCACTTTTTGCAAGTTCCAGTGTTTAGTCATGCACCTTAGTGAAGAATAATGTTGTTTGCTGTTGGCATTTTTATTGCACAAAGGTAAAACAATGCTATGTTATTTCTAGAGGAAACACTGTAGTGCACAATGTACAGGGTAAAACACATGCCCAGTAAATGTTAGAAACACTGTATGTAACAAAAGTCTTACATGTATTGAAAACATAAAAATAAATGTATCATAGTTTGCTAGCTCTCAGGCTAGATACATACCACACTTGCTATCCAAACTAACCAACATTTATGGGTGTGCTTTAGGGTGACGCATACAACAGTCTACTGCTTTGATTTGACAAGCGGCGTTCCAAGAGTGCAGATATTTATAACAGCCCTGGTACATTTCACTGTTTGTGCCTCTTTGCTCGTCTGTGTTCACTACATAAAATTTCAATTATAGCAATAGTTTGTTACATGAAACTGTTACAACACTTGCTATGGGCTGTCAGTCAGTCTGTGTATTTCTCCGAAACACCAGTGCCCTGTCCAGATATGGCTTCTTTGGGAATTAATTTCTTTCACAGAGCAAAAATAAACAAAATATCTGTCAGTTACTCGATATTAATTTCTTGTTTATAGAGCTGGCGCTGATTGCCAGGTATATTCAATACATTGAATATATTGATATTCTACACAGCAACAGTCTTGCTCATGCAACATTGCTTAATTATAACATTTTATTGCACATAGCACTTTAGTCATATCCATCACATGGAAGGTTTTCGTGGCTGGACATGATGAAGCTCATTATTGGAAACAGGGGCTTTGCTAAGATTAAAAAAAACGTCCTGGGCATTTCAGACATTTTAACAGCCATTTTAATATATACAGTCAGCATTCAAAACAGGTAATATCTAGATTAAGTCTTCTTTATTAACACAAATTTGCTTTGGACAAAACCCATGTTTTTAACATTTATCCTGTGTGTCAGTGTTCCCCTGGACCATCACCCAAATCCAGGCCAAGGTTTACTTTCCCTGTGTCCATAAATGTGATACCATTACTTTCTACTGTTTAAATAGGCCAGGTTTATTGTTTGTGTCAGTGAATTTTCAGAAACACATTTTCTTTGTATTCATGTGTGTATGTTGATAAATGACGGTCATTCATAAATTATTGGGTGCATGCTTGGCACAACTGATTTGCATTAGCGTCGCCCACACAACTCCATAAAAGCACAGTTCACGAAAAGTGCAAAATGTAGAATGGACAAAAAAAAGAATAATTTCTCAGAGGCAGAAGTAGGAAGTACTTTTGATAGGGATGTAACGGAATGCAAAAATTTGACTATGTGCATCGTGGAAGTGCGTGATTCACATTGTGGAAATCAGCAATCTATTATTTGTGTATCTAATGCATTTGCACTGTTTGAATACCAGAGGTCCCAATCTGTGCAACCCAAAGAGTTAAAATATACAGAGAGCACGCTAGTCACGAGCGCATTCTTTCTTAGAGAGCCTGCACCATTACCAGGAATCATCTGCACTTATGAAGTGACTAGCTGAGTGATAGCTCTGGAACACTATGACTGACAGGTACTATAGATTAGATGCTTACACACCATATACTATAACTGTTAAAGAGCTTTTCAACAGCTTTCAAACAACAACCAGCCCGTTTTTCTGCAAATTACAATGCCCGAGAAGTAGGCCACAGAATTTGGCCGCTGACTTTGGGGCTCTTTTTACAGTTAAAATGACACCTCAGTTGCTGATACAGAACTCAGATGTTTCAGTTGATTATATACCCTGGGTCAGAGACTGTTTATTCATTCGAAAATTTAATTGAAATAAATAATCGACTTAAACTTGACTCTCCCATCTCTGGGAGAGCACTGTGGCTTAGCACACTCCATTAAGAGGCAATTTTACTGCTGAACCTCACACTGGACCTCAAAAGTCTTTTTGCTCCACCATTGTTGTATGGCCAAATGTATGTGGTGCTTTTTTTTTTTTTTTGCCCACTGAAGCCAGCGCTGCATGATATGGTTGTCCTCAGCTTAGCTGATTGGTAATATTTGCAGGTTCTCTGTGCACATTACCTGAACACAAGTTGATTCTGTGGATTTAAATGGTTTGCCAAAATCAAACTCCAATGTTAATTTCTATGGTTACCAAAGCCTCAGTAGCAGTTCACTGTTAGCTGTGCATGTCTTTGGCAGAACCTGACATTTTAAACCTATAAATAAGCAATGCCTTATACATTGCATGGTATATGTTGCTTTAGCTTGGAAAGGGCCTTTCAGCTGTCTGGCTTGCACATTCTTGCATCAAGTGGTTCTATCCTGTCTCCTAGTCTTCTCCTAGAATTTGGCTTCTTGTCATAATTTTGTGAGATTTTAATATCTGAATTTATGTGTACTTTGTACAGGCACATACTGTGAGTGTGGACTAGTCTGAAGGGAGTGTTGCCAGGAAGTGAATTACTCAGGACTGATGGGTGAATCATGTTTTATGGTGATGGCAACGGTTTTATGGTGATGGTTACCTTGTCTGGCAACGCAGAAGGCTGTAAATTTCATTGAGTGACACCAAATACATTTTTGTGAGAAGGTTCTTTCTTTTAAGCATTTATTCTAAGTGAGTGGTGGAATGAAACATTACATCATGACAAATATGTGTACAGTGCCTTGGTGCTAATACCAAAATATATGGAGGCAGCCTTTCGTTGCTGATTTAATCTGGGCCAAAAAAAAAAAAACCCAGCGATTGGGAAATTAGTATTCGGTAGTGGAGAACGCAGGATTCAAATGCACATCCAGGGCTACAGAGAGCATAGTGTTTCTGAGAGCACAGCTAGCTAACAGCTGAATGGGGAAAAGCTCCATGCTTCAGTCATGTACCCCTGTGAGTCACAGGAGTGAAATTTGGGCAGAGGTTAATTTTGTTCTGTTCTAATACATGGCTTTTGTTCGTTGCTGCTAAGAGTCTGAGTTGATCGTGTCATTATTAAGTTTCAGTTATCGTTCAGTTACTGAATTATGTAATGTTGAATGTTTTAATAAATTGAAAATTGATATCAAAGATACATGTACAGGCTTATTTTTGCTGTGTCGAAAATGTATCAAAATCATATTGAATTTGTGTTTTGTGTATCATTACACCCCTACTGTCTCACCAGAGCACCTTGCTTCCATAAAGTGAGTAGCAAGTATACTCATTTTGAAGGTCTTGCATGGGTATAAAATGTAGTGGGTGACTCCTCCCTAAAACATGGTGACTGCCAGTCAGTAGGGGCTGGCACACTGAAATGAGAGCTTCTGAGAGTTCTATAGTGGTAGTAACATACCTTACTTGTGCTATGGGAGAATCAGCGATTCATTCATTTGTTCATGTGTGTGATTTTTTTTTTTTTTTTTTTTTTCCCCCCCCTTTCCCTCTTTGCTTGTAGCCCCTCTCTTAAAACAAATTTATTCTATCTTCTTGTAACCTCAGCAGAAAAGTTCTCTTTCTCAGTCTTCAGACTGTCAATTCATATTTTTAAAATTAATTTGCTGTTTTTTGTTGCAACTCCCCGCCTCCACCTAACCTAAAAGGTATCACTCCTCTATCGTACTCATGCAATCATCCACTTTGTTGTATTCTTTTCAGTTAAGCCTACTGCATGCTGATGTCACATTTTGCAAGGTCTCAATGGACTGCAAGTCTTTTTTAAGATTGGCAATATAGTCTTTAGTACCTTATGGAAAAAGGAATTTTAGCTTGGCTTTTCACACATCTATTGCTTTTTCGTTTGTTTGGTTTTTTGACGTTTTCTGACTCCACTACATCACCTGGACCTAGAATTCTTTTTGTTCTCTTCAAATGTAGACACTGACAACACATCACCATGTAGCATTGAACATTCCCCATCCAAAATATCAAAACTATTTGAATTTTAAAGGGGAAGAGGTTGAAATTGATTAGTGTTCGATCTCTGATGTAGTGTCGAGCAGTGCTGCCGTCTTTGACTCGCTGCTGTCTTTTTCGGTTCCCTTGACTGGGTCTCACTTGTTCATGTACCCCCCCTCCTTCCCATCCTCTTCCAGGCTGGATTGATGTCACCTGGGATGCTGGTGGCTCGAACTCCTACCGCATGGGTGCGGAAGGGAAGTTTGACCTGAAGTTAGCGCCGGGGTACGACCCCGAGTCGGCGCCGTCACCCAAAACTGTTTCGTGCGCTGTTGCAGGCCCGCCGACTCCCTGGAGCAGCCTGGCCAAAAACAACTGTCCGGACAGGGGTGGCCCATCATCGGCATCTTCTGGTCGCAAGGGCAGCAGCAGCTCAGCGTGCAGCGATGTCGGCCTTGGCTCTGCTCGCAGGCTTGAGGGCCTGTCTGAGCAGGGCACACTTGAGGGGGGTGGACCCACGGGGACGGAGGGACAGGAGCCACTTGTGGTTCTCTCCACAGCCGAGGGTGGTTCTGTGTCCAGCGAAAGTGCTGAGCCCAAGAGTGAATCAACAGCCATCTCTGTGGGGCCAGTTAGCGTCAGTTCACCCGATGTCAGCTCCGTCTCTGATTCATCTGGCAAGGCTGCAGTGTCCCAGAGGCCCCTGGGCCCAGGCACTGGTGCTCGCCTTTCAGTCAGCTCACTGCTTGCAGCTGGTGCACCTATGAGTTCCAGTGCCAGTGTGCCTAACCTGTCATCGCGTGAGGCCAGTCTCATGGAGTCATTCGTGCGCCGCGCTCCCAACATGGCACGCACCAACGCCACCAACAACATGAACCTGAGCCGCAGCAGCAGTGACAACAATACCAACACAATTGGCCGCAACGTTGCAGCTGCTTCTGGTGAGTAGCCATGGCTTGCCAGGCTGCTAGTATTATTGGTTTGAGCACCTTGACATTTTAGACATGTTTCCCTTTACCCCACTGATGTTAGAAACCAGATTATGCTTGAGCAATTGCACTATGTTGGTTGGACAGCTTCTACGTAACACGGCTGTGTAATGGTTGGATTGATGGGGACAACTTGTTGATAATTGATAGTAATTAATTTTAATTAATACAAATAATTGTAGTATTATATGATTTATTTGCAAGCTTGTTTCCTTCTGCACTGTCAAACAGGGCAACTAGAATGTGGCCTTGATCCTCTAGCTAACATATAACAATATAACAAGGCTTGACTACATTTCTAACATCATTAGTTGTATAAAGCTAATTTGGCAATGTGTAATTGATGAAGTCCATGCATAGTCATTGTGCAAACATTGAATAGCACACAATGCACATGAAGTGTGTGTATCTGTGATCATATTATTTTTGGTAAGAGAATTGCCAGCTTAAATTAAGCTCCATATGTTCATTTATTACTTTCCAAACTATGTGTAAATAACCCCAAATAGATAATATGAATTATCTGCAACCCCAAGCCTTGACCATACAACATTTTTCTTAAATTTCAAATTTATATTATAGTACCACTGTACATTTGAACATTTTATCTGTCTGTAACATGCGTATGTGTATTTGTAATATTCCTTGCTCTGAGATTCCAGTTTTGGGGTATGTATCGTGTTTTCGTAGGAAAATAATTCACACTGGGGTGGTGTGATATGGCCCAATGCGAAGCAGAGGGGTCTGGTTTGTACTCGGTGCAGATTTTGCATGCGTGTGCAGAAACAGCAGCAATGTGAGCGGCATTGTTCGCACACTTGCCTGCGTGTCTTGTGTATATCCGGAAGATTTAAAAGCGACATTGACCAGATAGCATGACAGCGCCAATCCCTGTCCATCAGGTTTCAAAGTCAAACTGTAAAATGTTTTGTGATTTCATGTGCAGTGATTTTAAACACACTAATGAGCTCTGTCTCTCTTAAAACTTTCCATTGTCATCATGATTGTTGTTCTGGGCTGCATCTCAAATCGAAAACTTTTACCTTACATTGGAAAGTATTTACTAATCTAAAAGACAAAACAGACCTTTTGGTAGGTATGAAGGTGACATGAGAGGTTTTTAAAGGGCAAACAGTAACTGCAGTAGGAAAACCAGTTAGTGTTGGTACTCAACTGCCTTGAATAGTGCATAAGTATGTGATTTGAGACACAACGCTAGTTTGTTTAGCAGTGGTAGATGGTTGGGGAAATTTGTCCATGTTTGTGGCTTAACGACACTAGTGCAGCATGTCAGGATAGTGAAAAAGACTAAAATAACATGTACCCTGTTCATTTAAATATGGCTTGTCTGAATGTGACTCCAGTAAAATTTCAAAATTTAAGCACACAAAATCTGTCTTTGATATTTCTAATATTAATTTGTAAAATAAATGAATGAAACAAAAGATGAAATTTGTAAATCAAGTGACCCCACGTTTGAACCCCTGATTTAATAGAAAACCATAGGACCTCAGTAATCAATCTACCAATCTACATTTTCTTGACCCAAAGCACCATATAATGACTAGTTAAGAATTTAGAGGTGTGTGCGTTGGCTCATCTGCACTTACCCACAAACCCCTTCTTTGCATCATGATGCAGATACCATAACATACATTTTTGCGGAAACCTACAGTGCAGTGTCCACAGACTTCTGTTGTAAGTCACCAATGTTGGGCAGTATATGAATACAAACACATTTCATTCTGGTATGACTAATCCCCTACTACAAGGTTAGTATTTATTCTGACCTTGGATTTGCCATGTGCCAAAAGTGACACGCTTCCT
>CM040984.1:20943227-20957733 GCA_022985145.1 Pangasius djambal | reverse complement strand
TTTTTTTTTTTTTTTTTTTTTTTTTTTTTTTTTTTTTTTTTTTATAATAAAGTGCTGTATTTTAAGCATACACCATTTTTGGCTCAACTACCTTTTTTATTATTATTTATTTATTTTTATTTTTTTAACTAATAGCATAATTGCTTTTGTTTTTTGCAGCCTCTCCTCTCATGGGTGCACAGAGCTTTCCTAACCTTACCACCACTGGTACCACCTCCACCGTTACAATGTCCACCTCCATAGTAACCAGCAGCAATAATGTAGCCACAGCCACTACAGGTTTGTCCGTCGGCCAGTTGCTCAGTAACACGCTGACGACCAGCCTGACCTCCACATCTAGCGAGAGTGACACAGGTCAGGAGGCTGAGTTTTCGCTCTATGGTAGGCCATGCTAGATTTATTCACCTACCAAAACATTGCTCTTCTGCCTCTGTCTCTTGTTACTCCCTAATCTATTTTGCACGCCATTTTGGCACGATCTGCCTTCATTTTGATATTTACCTCTCACCAGTCTCATTACATCGTTTTGCTCTACAGCTTTTTCTCTTTGGAATTTGATTTTTAGTGTGTTCCCTTTTTCTTTCTTTCCTTATCTTTTTCACAGACTTCTTGGATAGCTGTCGGGCAAACACGTTGCTTGCAGAGCTAGACGATGAGGAAGATTTGCCTGAACCAGACGACGATGATGACGAGAATGAGGACGACAATCAGGAGGACCAGGAGTATGAGGAAGTTCTGGTACGGTCCAGGGTCAACCTTGGTTACCACGTTCATATACATAGGGTAAAACTTGTTGTAGTTTTGATAATAGTACAGTGCCACTCCTTAGTTGTTGAGTTAGATTCTGTTTTCCTTTTGTGGTAATGGAAGTACATTTTGTCTTTAAATATAATTTAATATTATTTGTTGATCATTTTACTTTTTTTTCCTGTTGGGAAATGTCTTGATTGGTTTGTTCTATACAAATGAATGTTATTTCCTGTCAGCATGGTTCCTGTGAAAAGCATGCTTGTGGTGAGATAAAAAGGCCTATATTGCATGTTTATATAGTTTGCTGAAGCATAATGACAGTGCATAAATTTTGTGATGTTTAATGGTGGCCTGGCAGGAGGAAGAGGAATATGAAACCAAAGGGGGGCGGCGTAGAACGTGGGATGATGATTTTGTGCTGAAAAGGCAGTTTTCTGCTCTTGTCCCCGCGTTTGACCCCAGACCAGGCCGGACCAACGTCCAGCAAACGACTGATCTGGAAATCCCTACGCCAGGTACCCTTCTTTCTGTAGTAACATTTACAGCCTTGATCAATTCTGCGATTTCCAACTGAAAATGTTATGTATTGAGGAATACATGACTGAAAAATGTAACATGTAATATGAAAATCAGCTCGGAGTGAACATTGTTTGCCGTTGATTACAAAAATGTTATGTTAGGCTTTTAGGACTGTACAGGTAATTGAACATTGAGAATATACTTTTTTATGTTGTATTAAAACAAGTTAAAGTTACTACTTTTGTTACAGGTATGTATCTGACTCCCCTCTTGCTGTTTTGTTTACATGATTGACGTGCAGGTACACCTCGTTCAGAGGTGCTGGAGGAGGTGGAATGTGCTCCCTCCCCCCATCTAGCTCTTATCTTGAAAGTGGCAGGCCTGGGAACCACACGGGAAGTTGAACTACCTCTCACCAACTACAAATCCACCATTTTCTACTATGTCCAAAAGCTGCTACAGCTCTCCTGTAACGGCAGCATCAAATCTGACAAGCTTCGACGCATTTGGGAGCCGACGTACACGTGAGTTACTTACTCATCCTTCCGTCTCTATTGCCTTAAACTATTGCTTGTGTACCATGTTGTTATTGTATACATGCAATGTTATCATTTACATTAGATGTATGGTTATTTTATAGGATAATGTACAGAGAGTTGAAGGACTCCGACAAAGAGAAAGAAAGCGGGAAGATGGTAATATGTTTTTACCTGCTGCCCTCCTCCTCTTCTCTCTCAACAACACTTATTTATCTCTTTTGCTCGTTCTCTCCAACTCATTAAAAACTGCCTGTGACTTTTTTCCTGTGGCTGTCAGTAGAGTGTCTCAGTCATCACTAACCTTGTAGCTAGGAGCCTGTTGAAGGGGAGAAATAATGACCCTAGTGACTAATCTTGGTAATTGCACGGTCCTTTTAGTGGTTAGGCCTGTTGTAATGCATGTGTATTGCGTGAGACTTACAATCAGGAAAGACCAACATTTGGTTCTTCCTGTTGTAGGGTTGCTGGTCTGTAGAGCATGTGGAACAGTACCTTGGCACAGATGAATTACCAAAGAATGACTTGATAACCTACATGCAGAAGAATGCAGACTCAACTTTCCTGCGCCACTGGAAATTAACCGGCACTAATAAAAGTATTAGGAAAAACAGAAATTGTTCGCAGCTCATAGCTGCATACAAGGTATAGAATGGCATCATATGTGCGTGCACATATATATATATATATATGTGTGTGTGTGTGTGTGTGTGTGTGTGTGTGTGTGTGTGTATATATATATATATATATATATATATATATATATATATAAACATACATACATATACATGTGTGCATACATATTTTTTTATCACTGTGTTTGCATATTTTCTCTCAGTTTACTCTCATTTGTGTAGCCACTTGTTACAGTTGTATCTGTCCACATAACATTTTAATTTGTGTAAATGTTGTAAATCATTCTAGACATTCTGAGCTGCATTATATTTATTGGTTCATTTGTTTGTTTCTTTGGGTTTTTTTTTTAGTCATAAGGCATTTTTTTCCCTATTTTGAGAATGCAACAAGTGCATTGCACAGTCACCTGGTATCCCTGGTTTAGTGTCTGCTGTTAGACTGTAATACGTGGGGGAGATCGACAGCTGATCTCTGTGCCATAACTCTGATTGTGTGATTATTATTATTTCATTTATTTATTTATTTTTTCAGGATTTCTGTGATCGGGGCTGCAGGTCTTCGGGACTCGGGTCAGGCTCTCTGGCAGTCACCCAGAGTTGCGACATCTTAAGTGGCGCACGTGAGCAACCACAGGCCAAAGCTGGCGCAGCCCAGAGTGCCTGTGGTGTTGAGGATGTGCTGCAGCTGCTGCGGATCCTCTTCATTATTGGAGGCGAGCCAGCGGTTGTCCGTACCCTGCAGGAGGGTAAGCCCTATCTCCAACACAAGAGTACAATAGCAGCATTGTACAAACTTTTTAGTGTGGTCCAGTTAAGTACTAAAGAGATTTTTGTTTCTTTTAAATGAGGATTTCAGTAGAGAGTAGATTCAGTAAAATAAAAATAATGAGAACCATATTTCATTTGTCTGTCTAGAATTGGTGGGGAATTAAATTTTAAATTTCAGTAGGCCTTTGAAACCAGCTCTTGCATGAAGAAAAATGTGTATAAATTCTGCTTATAAGGATAAGGCAAGATTTTAAGTAGAGAACTTAATCTTTATTTGTTTGAAAATCTTTTACATAGATTTGTATGATCTACAGTTCAATGCTTCACCTGAGGAGTTCACCAGCAAAAAAATTACAACAAAAATTCTGCAACAGATTGAGGTAATAGTGTTGTGAATAATTGTAAATTAAACACCATAGCAGACTTTCACTCTTTTTTTGTTTTGTTTTGTTTTAAGTCATTAATAGTGAAGAAGTAACATTGTTTTGCTCTTTACACATCTCCCCTAATGCTAGCACTTCATAATTTGTCTTGAAGTTGGATTCTGAAAAGTGTTTTTAACAGATGACAGGCAACACAGATGACTTCTGAAAAAAATTTTTTACACAGCATAAATGTTGCTAAATGTTCTATATTAAAAGTTCTGCTGTAATATTTATATCAATAAAAGCATTAAATAATAATCATTGTGCCATTTCTTGTCTCTCCAGGAGCCTCTGGCCTTGGCCAGTGGAGCGCTTCCAGATTGGTGTGAACAGTTAACCAGCAAGTGTCCTTTCCTTATCCCTTTTGAGACGCGGCAGCTCTTCTTCACCTGCACTGCATTTGGAGCCTCCAGGTCTGTAGGTTTTTAATATTAGCCCAGTAGAGATATTTGAACATTGAAGTAAAATTCTCTGTTAAATATTCTGCAACTAAATACTAGCCTTATTTGTCCTAATATTTACATTCAGCTGAAATTGGACAAAACATAACATTGACAATGATCCAGAATAGTTCAAATAATCCAAAAAATACAGAACCGTAAAGTGATTATACTGTGTATGTGTGTTTTCACAAAGGGCAATAGTGTGGCTCCAAAACCGGAGGGAGGCAACCATGGAGCGCACACGACCATCCACTACAGTGAGGCGGGATGAACCAGGCGAGTTCCGTGTTGGCCGCCTCAAACATGAACGTGTCAAAGTACCGCGTGGAGAGAGCATGATGGAGTGGGCCGAGAGTGTCATGCACATCCATGCTGACAGGAAGTCTGTACTCGAGGTAGAGAGATACCAGTGCACTTACAACCAACTCATGAAATGACCACAGTTGCAAACAGTTGTCACATTAAAGATGAGAAGAACTAGTGGGGGCATTTTGGGGGGGCATACTGTCAATCATATCAGCATAACTCAGAGAAATATTACTGATTTCGGTGCTTGCAAGATGCAGACAGCTGATACGTGTTTTTACTCCATGACGAGAGTGATGGGTGGATCATCAGTCGATTGCTTTTGCTCAGTGCAGAGCTTTACTCTAGGGTTTTTAGCCATGGGCACATTTCATAGAGAAATTGGAAACAGGTTTAACATTTAACTACTAGCTACAAGTCGAATAATGACACGTCTTACATTTATTCTAATCACTCATGCCATAATACATTACATTTCAAAAACCGGCACTGAAAAAAGACTTCATGTTTTCATGTTTTATATGAAAACATGTTTTTTCATGTTTGCACCTGAGTGGTGCAACAGAAAAGCCAGAGATCCTGAGTTTGAATCCCGACGTTAACACAACGATCTATGGCCAAGAGCCAAGAGAGCAAAACTGATCCTGTTCTCTAGGTGGGAGGGATGACACTCTCTCCTCTGTCAATCACATCGACACTTGTAGGAGTCTGTGAGCTCATGTATGCGGAAGAGGATGGATAACGCTTTAATTCCAGTGTGTTACGCCACCCCATGACGCAACATGAGCAGCAGTTTGAAAAGATTCGGTTGGCTGGCTTCACATGTCTAGGAGGAAGCACGTGTTAGCCTTCAACCTCCCAAGTTGGTAGCTGTCGTGTGATGGGGAAACATAACTGGTGAGTGGGAATTGGCCAAGACTAAATTAGTGAGCATTAGCTCAGTGGTTAAGACATTGGACTAGTGATCGGAAGGTTGAGAGTTCAAATCCCCGCACCACCAAGCTGCCACTGCTGGGCCCTTGAGCAAGGCCCTTAACCTGCAACTGCTCACTTGTATAAATGAGATAATTGTAAGTCGCTCTGGATAAGGGCGTCTACCAAATGCCATAAATATAATATAATATATAAATATACATGGGGGGGGGGTTTGTTTGTGTTTTGTTTTGCTCTACTTCGTTCAGCAGGATCTCTACTCCATTGTTGGTCAAGTTCATCATCTTAGACCTTTTGACATACTTCCTGTTGTCCATAAAAAGCAGTGCCACGAGCCGATTACTGGATGGGGTTCTTCTTTATTCAAATGCGTGTGGTCGTGCACAAGCAGATCAATTTAGAATGTGGCCATTGATATAATTAATACAGCTGTGTATATGCACGTGTGATAAATACCAGTTTTTTTGTGCATACTGGTGGTTCTTTGCACAAAACTTAAAACTCGTTCTATGCACATTCTGATAAATGAGTCCCCAGCTCTTCACCCAGTTGAGCATTAATGGGAGATTTTGAACCAGCGTGATAGATAGATCGTGCTCTCCACCACCAGAACACCAACTGAGGGAATATCTTTCAGAAGAATGATCCCTCTAGTACAGTTCCAGACATCTGCACGATGTATGCCAAGGTGCATTGGACTATCACGGAAATAAAACCCTTTAAGTTGCCTTTTCCTTTAATTTGTCAACTGTCTGCATTTACAGTGTTACCCCTTCAAACGTAAGAAACATGTTAAGTGCTTGGTTTTGAAAATTAAATAGCAGTAACGTGTGTATCCTGCATGTGGTGTTTCCTGCAGGTGGAGTTCCAGGGAGAAGAAGGCACTGGTTTGGGTCCCACACTAGAGTTCTATGCCCTTGTGGCAGCTGAGTTCCAGCGGACCTCATTGGGGATCTGGCTCTGTGATGACGATTTTCCCGATGACGAGTCACGCCAAGTCAGTTCTCTCCTCTGTTATTTTTAACATTTTTACGTGTTGGGTGCTGAATTTAACTTCAGAATCCAGAATCTGTAATGCTCATTTTTAAGGCAGAGTTGTTTGTTTGTTTTTGTGTTGGTCAGGTGGATCTCGGTGGTGGCCTGAAACCACCAGGCTATTACGTACAGCGCTCATGTGGCCTTTTCCCTGCGCCCTTCCCTCAGGATAGTGATGAGCTGGAGCGCATCGCCAAGCTCTTCCTTTTCTTAGGCATATTCCTGGCTAAGTGCATACAGGACAACCGGCTGGTGGACCTGCCTGTCTCGCAACCTTTCTTCAAGCTGCTCTGCATGGGCGACATCAAGAGCAACATGAGCAAACTTTTGTATGAGACACGCTCAGATTCAGACCGCCGCTTTTCTGACATCCACTCAGAGGCCTCCACTGAAGAAGAACCATATTTGATGGGCAGCTTTGATGAAAACTCTAAATCCGAGTTCATCTTGGACCCACCGAAGCCCAAACCACCTGCCTGGTATCATGGCATCCTAACCTGGGAAGACTTTGAGCTGGTAAACCCTCACAGAGCGCGCTTCCTCAAGGAGATGAAGGAGCTGGCGGTAAAGAGGAGGCAGATACTGGGCAATAAGAGCCTCTCAGAGGATGAGAAGAACACACGGCTACAGGGCCTCATGCTGAAAAACCCAGTGGGCTCAGGCCCACCACTGAGCGTGGAAGATCTGGGGTGAGCTATGAATGTCAGAAATTACTGAAGAACTCAGTTTTTATTGTTAGACCACTTGTTTACTGTGAAATTTATTTAGTGTAAAACTTAGTTTAATATGCTTGTTTTTGTTTGTAGATTAAATTTCCAGTTCTGTCCCTCATCCAAAGTGCATGGCTTCTCAGCAGTGGACCTTAAACCCAACGGAGAGGATGAGGTAGGTCATTATGTTAAAATAGCCAAGGATTTTTACCTGATTTGCTTTGGTAGATTTGTATTATTTGAATTAGTTTAAAGAATAAATGATTTTCTAAATATAGGTGTTCAGTGGAGGTCTGGGCCACATGGTGATGCTAAAGAGTGATTGTGTTGTCAGGGTCACACACAGTTTACAAACCTGTTGCTTGGAAACAGGCTGTTCAATAACCAAATAAAATGCACTGTATATTGAAATATGAAATAGGGCTGAACGATGTATTGCATTTTTTTCGTTATTTTGCTAAATAATTTATGTGATCACAAGATCGGGGCTTCAATAAAATAAATGAAATTATTAAAGGCACTGAAGTTAAGTTGATGCTCTTTATACATAGATGACATGCGTAGGACATGAATCATAGGAGAGTGGCGCTCGCCATCAAAATGAGCAGGCAGTGTGAACACAAGAATGCAAGTGGGGAAGTCGAAGATTTGGTTCCCAAATGGGGTGGAACTTCAGTTATCTTTGAGCTAGATATCTTGCAATAATCGCTCTCAAAGATCAGACAGCTTGTAATCTCACTTTGAAAACTGCATGAGCAGCACATTGAAGAGATTATACATTGAGAAGCCTTTCTTCTTCAGTAAGCACTTGTGCTTTAGCTAGCACGCTAACGTTATGTAAACTATCGGTATGCCGAAATCCAACTCCCCAGCAGAATCTCACTCCCTTCACGTGCATGCCCGCCACACAGTAGGCTATTCCTGACATCATGCATAAATATGCAATGGTACGCTTACTCTGTAATGTGTGCATGCAAAGGGGAATACACGAAGGATTCTGCCAGGGAGCTTTGGATTTTGTCAGGAACTTTCTACAGGATTATGCAGCATATCTGATCTAGAAACTGTGTATGTGTTTATTAGATGGTGACCTTAGACAATGCAGAGGAGTATGTGGAGTTAATGTTTGACTTCTGCATGCACACTGGGATACAGAAGCAAATGGAGGCCTTCAGAGGTAAGAGGTCTTTCAGTGTATGCAGTCTTCTATTACATGAACCTGGTGCATGTGGATGCTGTCTTTTTAGTAGTTCCTGAGGTCACTGATAATGGTCACTGGTTGATTTGGGTCAGAGGACCTGAGAGTACAAAACATAGAGAGTACAAAAAATAAAAATTTCTGCATTGTCCAGTTAACTTTGCTTCTGGCTGAACTGGACATACTTGATTGCAGCTCTGCTCTAAGGTCAAATATAACGTAAATCAAGAGATGATGGTGACCAGGGAAAAGACAAGGGATTTGTTGGATGATATTCACATTTAACTAGTAGTTAAGAATTTCTTTTAAACCAGAAGATACTGTATACATACTGTAAACATTACATAATACTCAAAAATATAAATTGGCAATTTCTACAGATTCATACCACATCTCCATATTTTTATGCTATTCCAATAAATGTACAGACTTGGATCTGATGCATTGCTAAATGGCTGTGTTGTGGTGTGTGGTTTGGTGCAGAGGGCTTTAACAGAGTCTTCCTTATGGAGAAACTGAGCTCATTTAGTCCTAAAGAAGTCCAGATGATCCTGTGTGGGAACCAGTCTCCATCCTGGACAGCTGAGGACATTGTCAACTACACAGAGCCCAAACTGGGCTACACTCGGGACAGGTGTGCCATTTGCTTAGCTTATGGTGTTATGAGAAATCGATACAAATCCATTTAACAGACTGATATAATACACTCTGATATATTTCAAATGCAAACATAATGCATAAATTTCCTTCATCACCTATGTAGTCCTGGTTTCCTGCGCTTTGTGCGAGTGCTGTGTGGAATGTGCTCGGATGAGAGGAAAGCCTTCCTCCAATTCACAACAGGCTGCTCAACTCTGCCCCCTGGTGGTCTCGCCAACTTGCATCCCCGTCTCACAATTGTCCGCAAGGTATGGCACTGAATATTTTTCGCTTTCACTTAATTAAAAAGAATTATGTTCAAAACTACCTTTATTTGTATTGATTACTTCAGTCATATTCCTCTAATGTGCTTAAATACACTTGTAGGTGGATGCGACTGATGCCAGCTACCCCTCAGTAAACACGTGTGTGCACTATCTGAAGTTGCCAGAGTATTCCTCTGAGGAGATCATGAGAGAGCGCCTCCTTGCTGCCACTATGGAAAAGGGCTTCCACCTGAACTGAGCATGCTCCCGCACCGCTGACCAACTGCATATGTTGATGAAGCCTGTCGTGTTTTGTTGCAGAAAAAAAAAAAATACAAAAGCTGTGCTCGCCCATGATTTTCTCTCCTTTGTCAAAAGAGCCTACGTTTACATCTGTAAGCAAAAGGAAGCCCATCTCAGCTCCACTAGCTACTGAAACAGATTAAGGTCATGTCTGCAGCCCATGTTACCCCACTTACACCTCTTGGTGGGACTGCACTGCATTAAGGGCTTGAGCCGCTAGTAGCCAAGGGCAGTTCTCCTCCGTTTACTTTCACACCCCAGCTCTGAGAGCGTGTGTACAGTTCAGCATAGGTTTTCTTTTCAGATAACTGTACACACGTACCAGCCCCATTTCCCCAAGAGGGGGCATGTAAGCACCTGCTTCTGTAGAGCTAACTGTCAAATGTTTGGACATTTTTCCTGGTTTCAAGTTTTACTAGTGCCTGCCTTGTTTGAAATATTAGTTTGTTTTTTTTTTCCCCCTTGTCTTGTTTTGCATTCAGCATACAATCATTCACATGCTGTTTTTCCCCACTTTTTTCTTCTTTTTTCCCCCGTTTCTCCTGTCCTAGGTGTTACTGTGTATGTTTCAAATGTTCATCACCCTGCTAAAAGGATCAAAGTCCCTGAGTGCATTTGTGTAATTTTACAATAAAGCTACAGAGACATAAACACTGGTTGTGTGCAAGGCACATTGGAAAAAAGGAAAAAATGAAAAGCTATGCTTCTCCTTGTATTTTCTTTGTATATTATAAACATTTATTTAACTCAAGTTGCAGTTTGAAGTAAACAAATATTTTCAAATGTGTATGCTCCAAAATAATCATTAAAATGTTTGCAAAGTATTGGTTAGTGCTGTGTGTTCCATTCAGCTACTTGTATTTTAGCCATAATCTTTGAGTCCAGAAGGCAGTTTCATGTACATAACAAATATGACTAGAACTATGTAATGTTTAGCACTGCAGTGTAAACAGTCTATGAACAAACACAGTTAAACTATGAGGGCTAAAGACAGCATGGATGGGGTAGAGAGGGGCTGAATAAAATGTTTACTGTTTAAAGCCAGTATTTGTTTAAAAAAAAAAAAAACAATGGCGAGGTAATAGCTGATTACATAAATAGAGCATGTTCATGATCAGTACACATTTCCTAAGTGTAGCTGCTTCATTCATCCTTCTGCCATCTTGTCTAAGGCCAGCAGTGGTGCAAGTATGCGGTTCTTGTTGGTCTCCACAATGTGTCCGTTCAGGATCATCTCATCAAGAATGATGTGTACTTTGTCCAAATTAAACATAATCTGCTTTGGAATTTAGGAACAATAGGTCTCAGTTTATGCTGAGTTGTCAGGAAAAATGGAACATGTTCATAATTTAATACATTGACTGACTAAGCATTAAAGGGAACAGTGCATCATCATCCTAAATACACTGTGTATGACATCTAACATCTAAAATACTAACTTTCAATACACAACACATTATTTAAGGTGTTTAAGAGATCCTTGTATTAGCTTTTTTTATGACACCATATAGTTAATTCAAACCGTTAACTGTTGTCATCTCTTAAGCACTAACGCCTTGTACACATCTTTTGCTTTCAATTAATAAAACCATTATGTTTTTCTTTAATAAATAAGCTGGCTAATGAAAGGATCAGCGAGGTTTAGTACAGACTCATGGAGCTGTCCACCAGTACGTAGTTTGAGTAACTAAATTCATGGTGCTGGCTGTAAATGAATTATATAAAAGGATACATCTAGTTCACTCTGAGAAGAAAAAAAAAAAAACAGATTGTCAATGACACAGATTGTGTTTCTATAATATTATTTAACAGGGGTGCGTTTCCCAATCATAACACTAGTAGCTTGTTAACTTCCTCTTAAGAATTTTCTTGAATTAACATGTTTTTTTTAAAACATGCCACAGGTGAATTCAGGGACACAGTACTGCTGTACCATATACACTGCTACATAATTAATAAGAAGGAAGTTGACAAACAAAATGAATATAAAATGTGCTATTATTGGAAGTTAGTTCACTTTGGCATGGTAACTTTAACTCTTTGCATAGGGCTGCATCACACCATCCTGTCCTTGATAATTTTCCTGTAACAGCACTCATTAAGTTTTATTCCTTACTTAACAAAGCATTTGGGAAACCTTCACAAAACAGTCTTGTATACATATAAGGTAAGCTTTTTGTTAAGTTGTTATTTATTCAAAATTAATCATTATCAAGAAACGCACCCCAGCTAAGTCTTATTAGAAGGGTGCAGCTTGAACTTACCACCCGACTGAAGTACTTGTCAAGCACTTCAATAAAGTTGTGGATGAGCTCATAAATGGAGAGTTCGTTCTGTGTAAAGGAAAAAGTACTGATTTACATGTAATTTAATTTTTATAGCTGGGCACAACAGATGGTTAATAAAAAAAAATATCAGCAATTTTTATTTTGCAATTATTTATTATGATCAAAGTACAGAGCATCTGTAACACCATTTGGCCGAATAACTCACTTCGTTGTCGGTGATACCAACTACAATGAAAAGAGCTGCGTATTGCCGATACACCAGCTTGTAGTCCTTATACTCCACAAATGAGCACTGTGAAGGAGAGGTTCATTTTCAGAAACTTTCACATATTGTTTTTCCTTATGTTTTTATTGCATATTACTGATGAATGGTTTTGCCAGAATTAGAAAGTTATTTCCAATGTTACTCCAGTAGGAATGACTTTTTTTTTTTAAATTCAAATTTATTTTTATCACACCCATATGTGATAGGCCTAGGGCACAGTCTGCATTCCAATTTATCCCAAAGTTGCTCAGTGGGGTTGAGGTCAGGGCTCTGTTGAGTCCTTCCACTCCACCACTGGCGAAACACATGCACAGGGGCACTGGTATGCTAGAACAGGTTTATGCCCCTTAGTTTCAGTGAAGGGAAATTGAAATGCTACAGAATACAAAGACATTGTATACAATTGTGTGCTTATAACTTTGTGGCACCAGTTTAGGAAAGGCCCACATGTGTGTGTTATGGTCAGGTGTACACAAACTTTTGTTCAAATAGGGTATACAGTCTGGTCCATAAATATTTGGACAATATATAGGCTGTCTATTTTAGCTGTCTACCACAATATACAGGAGTTAGGAATTACAGTAGGTCTTCTGTGGCATTGGACCAGACGGGCTAGCCTTTGCTCCCCACACGCATCAGTGAGCCTTGGGCATCCATGACCCTGTCACTGGATCACTGGTTGTCCTTCCTTGGACCATTTTTGGGAGTTACTAACCACTGCAAACCAGGAACACCCCACAAGACCTGCCGTTTTGGAGATGCTCTGACCCAGTCGTCTAGCCATCACAAATTGACCCTTGTCAAAGTTGCTCAGATCCTTACTCTTGCCAGTTTTTCCTGCTTCCATCACATCATCATGGGGAACTGACTGATCACTTGCTGCCTAATATATCCCAACCCTTCATAGGTGCCATTGTAATGAGATAATCAATGTTATTCACTTCACCTGTCAGTGGTTTTAATGTTATGGATGATTGGTCTATTCATAATCATGGTTTTAGAGCTTCCACTGGTATATATTTAAACAAAGCCAGAAGACAGACACTTGGTTAATAAAGTTGAGGAATGTGTAAAGAACATTAGACACTAGATGCTGAGTAACTTCCTTCTACTTAATTCTAACAAGACAGACATACTTCTACTAGGACCACAGAAAGCTAGAAGTAAGCTTTCTGATTACATAGTAACTCTGGATGGACATTCAGTTACACCATGTGCAGCAATAAAAGACCTTGGTGTAATAACTGACATTGTCATTTGAAGCTCTTGTAGATAATATTGTAAGCATAGCCTTTTTCATCTCAGACATATTGCTAAGATAAGAAATATAACGTCACTGCATAATACAGAAACACTAAGTCATGATTTTGTTACCTCTAGATTGGACTTTTAATGCCTAGCTGTCTGGATGTTTCAGTAGGCGCATAAACAAGCTCCAGTTAGTCCAGAATGTAGCAGCCAGAGTCCTCACTAGAACTAGATGATTTGAGCACATCGCCCCAATATTATCTACACTGCATTGGCTCCCAGTAAAATTTTGCACAAAACTCCTAATTACCTATTAAGCACTGAATGTTCATTCACCACAGTACCTGAGCAAACCTTTGGTCTTTTATGTTTCACCATGCCTATTTCGATCAAAAGGTGCAGGCTCTTTGTTGGTACCTAAAACAATGAAAACTAAAGCAGGGTACAGATCTTTTTCTTAGCCCCTCAGTTATGAACAGCCTTCCAATTAGTGTTCAGGACTCAGACACAGTCTTGCACTGTCTGGTGTTACCCAGAACAGCATGGGGTCCCTTTTGAGTCATGGTTCCTCTCAAGGTTTCTTCCTCAAGTCGTCTCCGGGAGCTTTTTCTTGCACGTTAGGGATCAGTTTAAATCTACTGTATATCCGGAAGGTGATTTGTGACAATGTCCATTGTTAAAAGGGCTATATAAAAAATTGGATTGAATTGAGTTAGAACTGTTGGATTTCTTACACTTTTAATAGTATCAAAATTCTATCACAATTCTAGCAGTTCTAATAGTGTCCTAATGTCTAATTCTAATAGTGTTTTTTTTCTAATAGTTCTAATAGCAATCTTTTAGTAAAGTCGTGTGTAAATGTTTCTGTAAGCCAAGCTGAACTAAAACGTCTGCCAGATTTACAAAAGTTTCGAAAATGCTGATTTTCTTCATACTCGTGTGTATATGTTGATCACCCATAAAGCCTAAAGTGTGTTCCTGACTTATGGTACATCCTCTTAAACCACTACAGAACAAGAGCATAATAATTCTCTCTTTTCTTCTTTCTCTGTCAAGATACACATTACTCCTGAGACACCAGTGATCCTAACTCCTAATGCTCTCCAGATCTGCCTGATCCATCCTGATGCCCCACTTCTGCCTGGAGCCTCCATCACCTGAACATAATTCGGAGTAGGTTTGGGTGAGTCTGTCCCCATGATAGCCTCAGATTCCTGTTCTTGTCTGGCAGGAGTGGAA
>CM040984.1:20929668-20943127 GCA_022985145.1 Pangasius djambal | reverse complement strand
AATAAAATAGGGTTATTTTTTGGTTTTTTTTTTTTTTTTTTTTTAATTTTCAATTTTCAGTTTGAGTCTTACTCTCCCAAAATTTAAGCACTGCACACCAATGACTTCTCACTTAAATGAAAGGATAGACATATACCAAAATAGGCCATGGGTTTAAAAAGTTTAATTTTATTTAACAAACTAAACTATGATAGAACTTTTTAAAAACTCTTTTTATTTTCTTGTTGCCTTGTTGCAACAATTTTTTTTTTAATGGTAATAGCATTTGGTTTATGATGTCCAAAATACTTGGCAATGTTACGTCCAGAGTTCTGGCAGGCTATAAACAAGCCCCAAGGTGACACGTCTGTTCAGTTATTGAGTGCTCCACAACAATGAGTCAGAGAACGCTCAAATTTTATACGTGGATAGATAACATTACTTTGAAAGATGTCATACAGCTTTTCTTGATATTGTCGCTGTATTCTTTATATGAAAATTTTATTTGTGCACAATCGTCAGACTGTAGACACCTGCACCTACACCACTAAGGGGCCTGAACAAACAGGCTACAGTTTTTATAAGTTCAGCTCCAACTGTTACAAAGCACTGACACCAGAGACTCCTTCCAAAAATATTAAATAAATATCTCCTGAGGAGACTCATTTGTAATATTTTCTTAATTTTTATTGCAGTTATGCATTGCTATTTATTATCTACAGTCTGGATGAATAGTTTTAAACCTAACCTTCTTGTGTTTATATACAGTCAGGTCCATAAGTATTTGGACAGCGACACGGTGTGTGTTCTAATATAAACGATTAATTTTGTTATTATACAGTTCCTTTCTCATTCAGTGGTAGAAAATGAATGAGAAATGAAAGAGGTGAACTGACCTCGTCTTTCTTCCTGAACAGACAGGCATTGACCACATCGACCTCCAGAGCAGCTCTTTTCCCAATGTCCACATGCTCATAATGCTTAGATAGGCGAGTCTGGCCCTGCTTATTCACCATCAGCAGGAACTTGATCATGATCACTTAGGAGAGAAGACACCTTTAAAAAAAAGAAAATGAATGCAAACAAACAAACAAAAATAAATAAATAAAAAATAAATACATAAATGAAAGAAAGAAAGAAAGAAAGAAAGAAAGAAAATATCAGTCCCCAAAATATACCAAAACAAACAATTTAGAAAATTATAACCTTTACTGTGCTTATTTTATTGTTTTACGTTATTCCCGGACACTTAACGTGTATTTTTCTACACCACATTGACTGTGACTTTGTGGACATCCCATCTATAAACTCCCACTTACGCACGAGTTCTGTATTTGGAAGTGGCTTCTGTAGTTGGATGACTTTAGGCCACGTCTAAAACCGCACACTCCCGCACTAAATAGTATGTCACAATAGCACGCCGCCACAGGTTGTAACAGCCTGTTAGAGAGGGTAGTGTGTGTGGTTTTTGGACACAGCCGGGGCGCATCCCGTCATGCAGCGCGGCTCCGACTCTCCCTCTCTCAGTACGGAGCCTCACATCCACATCCAGGGATCGGAGTAATGGCGGCCGGCAAATCCGGGCGCTGACACAGAAAGCCACAACACCGTGCCGCCGGAGGGACGCGCCGTTTGTGTATTCCGCCGACGCGGTGACATTTTACTACGACGCTGACAGTGAGAGAGAATACATTTGTGAATAAGTCTCACTACCCGGGGCTATCTTTTACCAGGACTTTTCTTATTTGGTAAAAATGGATGAACACCCCGGCGGAGGAGGAGGAGGAGGAGGAGGAATGGCCACCGCGAGACAGCAGCAGCAGTCGCCACAGCACGGTAATAACAGCAGCGTTAACGCTCATCTAGCCGGTGCTGGAGGCTCAGCGATGGGGCAGCAGCAGCAAGATGAGGCGCCGAGGCCGCAGCAGTACACGATCCCCGGGATTTTACACTACATCCAGCACGAGTGGGCCCGCTTCGAGATGGAGAGGGCGCACTGGGAAGTCGAGAGGGCCGAACTACAGGTATCGAATAGCAGCACCGCATTAGCACACTTGCTAACCAGCTAGCTAGGCTGGCTCGTTTAGATAATTTTGTATTCAGTCGTTCTACGTTGTAGGTAACAAGTAACCATCTTTAAGTACCTTTACCTGTGAAGTAACGCGGAACATCATGCCAAGTTCGCGAGCTAGTTAAAAAAAAGGCCTAGCTTAGCACACTGCGATTTATTAGTAATAACATAGCAAGAAAAAATGGGCTCCGTTCCTTCAGTGCACCTTACCCGTGAATATAACCGCCGTTTAGGTCTTCTTGTTAAGCGTTCAACACTTTTCACATGATAGCACTGCCTTAGTCTCGGAAAAGCAGCCTGTAGAAACTATAAATGCAGCCAGCTGACTTTGTCAACTAATCTCCTGTTCAGCCATTTTGTTTTGGTCAACATGGCGTCGGGACGGATCAGCTCTTTTCTGAGCTAGCATGCTAGCACAGTCTAGTGTTTTAGCTGTTTTTACTTCAGAATATATAAATGGATAATGTACGAGCCCTTTTTTTAATAGCCGTAACTATCACGTAACTTTGACAGTACAAGAGGCCTAGTTTTATGTAAAAAGTCAGCCCAGTGAACTCATCCACGTACTTTAAATATGAAGCTAGCTTATTAGCTTGTGAGTTTGTCAGCTAGGGTACTTCTGTTACTTTAAATATCACGGTCTCTGTGAAGCCACAATAACTGTTTAAACATGTACATTGTCGTAAGTAAACATGTTTATTATAGAAAGTTTTATTATTATGTTTAAATTCGTCCAGCTGGGTGGCCTCTAGTGTTTTATTTTAGAGAAAGCTCTGAGCTAACAGCTAGATGATGCGTTTAGTTCTTACGAGATGTTATTTCAGATGTTTCTGATCCGAGGAGCATGTTACTGACCAACAAGTTTAAAAAAAAAACACCAGTTTTAGTGTAACTTCCTCTTTTTAAGCCGCAGTGTTGCATTAAATTAGTCCAGTTCAGATTTGTCATTATGCATGTAACTACACGTCTTTACAGTGTAATATAACGACGTGTTGTTGTGTTTTTTGAGCAGCACAGGTGCAGATCAGCATTCAGCACATTACATGTAGACAGAGCAAACACAGAGTAACAGGAGTCTTGCATACATTAACTACAGTAGACGTAACAATATATGCAAGACTGAGCATTGTGTAACATTGTGTAACATTGCTGCTCTGACGGTAGAGTGCATTGCGGATAGCGTGCAGTGGACTTTAGTGTGCAGTTTTTTATAGTAGGTGAGATGAAGTGGGGGTCCATTTCATAACACACACTTAAATAATTAAGTGGTAGTACAATGTCTATGACAGAGGTATACAACTAAATTTTGTAAAGTTCCAGCCACATTAAATTCCTTACTTACAAAGGTCTGGATAAGCCACTAAGATGCCTGAATGGTGACGTAATTACTTTTTAACTATTGCTTAACTATTAGTGATTAATTGATGACTATGAATAAGACCGGCTGAAGTGGTTGTTTTGTTTCATAGTAATGCTTCTCAATACGACTGAAATCGAGGTGTGACCGTGACCATTTTTAATCCCAGATCCACCAGCTCCTGCAGTTTTTTATTTGTGATGGTGCATGTCAGCAATATTTTCTAACAAACTTGGTTGATTTCCCAAAATATAAACAAATTAGTAATTTAAACCACAGTGATGCCGACCAGCATAAATCGGTTACTTAAGGTGAATGAATAAATGTGATAAATGTGTCCCATCCATAAATGCCACACAAGCAACCTGTACATTCCCATGTTATTGAACATGGCTTTTCTTTGTCCTGCAATCTTCATATCTTTTCTTCTGTATTAAAGTAAAAACTGCCTGCTCTCATGACTTTTTTGCCCTGATGTCCACATCTGCTCTGAACAGAAGAGACACATCAGTTTTGAACTTGAAGCATAGAATAGATGCCTACTTCTGTCAGTTCATTAGACATTTTTTGTCATCAATCTTTTTAATGTTATGTTGTCACTTTACGAATCAGTCCAGAAAAGCTTTTTTTTAAAAAAGCTCTCCCTTTTGACCTCTGCAGCTTGTCTCTGGTCTGGTGAGCTGCCTTCATCTAAACAGCTGACATAAAAAAGCTGAAACAGAGAATCTGCTTACAGAAGCCATGCTTGTTTTTGTTTAGAAAACTGGAGTTATTGAACTACAGCCATTTTTAACTTTTAAGTTGATCGGTTTTGCCATATTTTTTTCAAAGTAGTTGGTTCAGACTGCTTAAATACCTTACCGCGTCCCTATCTGGACTGTGGTGTGCCAGTTGATGATCCCTGGTCTATTAGATGCTGTAAACATTAGACACCTCCTGTTCATCAGTGAGGCATGCGCAACACCCTTAACAATCCTAAACAATCTTAAATGTCTTTCTAGACCTGTAATATCATTTAAGAGATACTTTAGAAATGCTGGTATCTGTAATATATGCCAGATTTATGTTTAAAATTTTCCAGAACAGAAATGATCCCCGCCCCCAGTTGGGACAGAGCTGCTCAGCTGACAAGACTCCATATTGAAATTTGGTGCTGGGGCCGATACTAACTTGAAATGTCGATTTGAATCGAATTTGAAATGTTAAAAAAAAAAATACAAACAACTTGATCCCCTGAAGTATTTTATGCTGTCAGTGCATGTGATGGTGGACGACATGAAGCAGACCTTGCACATGTTCCCACATAAACTCTCCTTGTACAACACGTTTCTGACGTTTAATGTAAATATTAGAGAATATCAGTATCGAGAATCAGCCGATATTTAGAGCTCTGATACCAGTGTTGTCTTGAAATTGGAAAATGTTGGATTGGGTCATTCCTAGATGAGGCAATATGCAGGAAGGGATCACCTCATCATTCACCTCACTGGACTCCAAAAATGGCAAACTGTTGATTTAAGAATTACTCTAGTCATTATACTAAAACTGCTAGCTAGAAAAAAAACTAGCTGTTTGTCTACTGAAAAGGATGAATGCTGGTTACTGTCAGTGTGCCTATGTAGAAGTAGACAAGCTATGATAGTACATGCAACTTTAGATTTGGTTGTCCTTTTGATAACCCAAACCACAGGGTTCCCTTTTAATGTTTTCCCTGCTGTAACACGCCCTCTTTACATTCACACTGTCCCTGTCCCTGAAAGAGGACTCAGATCCTTTCTTGGTCCACTTAAGTGGTAATGGGGTCTCAGACCTCTTTGTGTTGCTTTTTGGGTCCTTGGCCTCTTGCAATGCTGTGCATTGTGGGTACAGCAATATTGTGCAAGATGGCTGACCTTAAACATGTGCTGATTTTCCTGTTATTATTACATATTTTTTAAATTACAAAAAAGAACTAGAGAAGACAATTAAAACAACAAAATCAAACCATATATTTCTGGCATAATTTCTTCATTGTACCCTGGCACTGGAAGGCGGTTCGGTTAAATCTTCTGTCTTTCAGTTTAGCTGCAAATTGAAGAAACACATTTGAATTTGTGTGGGTGGTTGATAGTTGTTTCTTAATATAGTCGTCCTTCCAAATTCAGAGAGGTGCACCTGTTTCCTCATCTGACCATAGCATACCTGGTCCAGCAGAACCAACCATGTTGAATAGCACAATTTGTATGGAGGTCTGAGAATTTACGAATGGAAAACCAAGTGAGCCCGGTGCGATTTGTGTTCGCAATGCATGTTTTTAGTGAACTGTGCCATAAGCTGAAAGTGAACTGTACCCAGACCACCTCCAAGATGGATTTCGGGCCCGTTCCCTTTAAAAGGAGATTGTTTGGAGTGTTCACACATGGGCCAAAAATTCAGCGAACCATGCTCAGACCCCTGAAAAGGACCAAGTGTGGAAAACACCCTTAAACTCAGGAAGAGCAATTCAACTTTTTCCAATTTAGCTGATTAGTGGAATCGGGTGTTTTAGAGCAGGGAAAACACTAACATGTGCAGGACAGTGGGAACTACAGGACCAGGGTTGGGAAGCTGTCTCCTAAAACATTAATGAGCTCTATGTGACATTGCTTTGGTTTTTGTTGCACTACACAAAGCACAAGTGCAATTTATTGATTTAATTTGCACTTCATTTAATATGTAATAAATATGACGTACAGATTAGAAATAAAACCATAAACTGTTGATCTTGATAGCAGCCTTTATTCATAGCTGACTGACTGACAGGCCATTCAGAACTGCCGTGCATTCAGTAGTCATTCTATGTTTAGTAACAGTCCCTTATAAAAAGGGCAAGCATTTATAGATAATTAGAAATCATTACATCATAAACTATTTTATTCACCTTTGTATTATCTCGTTTGGAATGATAGTAGCCTGTTTTATTATCGTCCTCATTTGACAGGCAAGCAAACGCCTGAATATTTCTGTAATTGTAATCTAATTGACTTATGGAAATCAACATTAGTGACGCTATCAAAAATGTAAGTTTAGATTGGGAAGTGTGTAATCAGTTTTCACCAGCATTATCCAAATCAGTTTCTGTCTCAGTGCCTGAGGTAAAAGTCACTCATGGAATTTAAGTACAACTTTCCTTGTTGTCTCTTCACGTGACAGATCAGTTTCCATGCTTAAATCGGTGGGGAAATAACAGATGATTAATAGCAGATTAATCTGCTTCTGTTGTGTAAATCGTCCATATTTTTATTAGGTCATACAATAAATTTTAAAACTTTATCCACTGTCATCTGTACAGACTCTCTAAGCTGTCTGTTTTGATGATGTGAGAACACAGGTGCCTTGTGGACATTTTGAGAGTTTTTAGAAATCTTTAACTAGACTGTTTTTACCTCTGTGTTTCTTAAACTAGCTCCTTACACAACATGATTTTTGCAAACAGAAGCCATGACAAGGTTAGAAAGTACCCTAAATAAAAATATTTCCATGTCAGTTTGGTAAAATACATTTATGCTTTCTTAAAATAAAGATGTCAAAGTATGTTATTGGTAATATACTACTAATATAGCTAAGTTTTGGTCAAAACTGATTTTGAATCATTTTTGGCTGTTTTGCAGAATTTAGCCAGCAATATCCAGTGGGCTTTCTCAGGTCACCGCATTGTCTTTAAAGCTCAGTTCCATTCTGAATATGCAGAGAAAGTATAAAAAGACATGGACACTGCTTCATCATTAGAGATTATAAAAATGAATAAAAAAATAAATTTTTATTACATCGTAATTTATGTTACATGTAATTTTATTACATGTAATTTTTATTACATTGTTTAATAGTTGCTCACATTTCCTCCACACATGCTGCAAGTGGGTGAAATCTATCCCTCTGGGGTGTTTTCCATTGGGACAGACCAACAGTATGAGCTGGTCAGTACATTTCCTCACATTTTCCTATTTCTGAATAAATCCGAGCATCTTGCAGCACTGTGTATTACATTATGTACTCTCTCTCCACTTTAATAGGAACGCCTGTGCACCCAGCGGCGGATTTAGTGTTTTGGGAGCCCTAGGCAAAATTATAGGATGGGTGCCCTATTCAGCTGCACATATTTACCTCGATTATCCCTGAGCTTCCTTTCTCTGCTGTGATAACAGCGAATATGAATCATTTCAGTGTTTTAACATCAATATTTAAATTTTCAGTATACATTATTTAACATTAATAATTAAAAATATATATAATTTTCATTTATAGGGCTAGTCATGTGGCAGCAGCACAACACATAAAGTCATACAGGTCAAGAGCTTCAGTGAATGTTCACATCAAACATCAGAATGAAAGAAAGTGTGATCACTGAGACTTTAACGTGGCATAGTTGTTAGTACCAGATGGGCTGGTCTGAGTATTTCATAAAATGGTGATCTCCTGGGAATTTCACACACAACAGTCTCTAGAGTTTGCATAGAATGGTGTGAAAAACAAAAAACATCTTGTGTGATGAGGGTCTGGAGACTGAAACACCTTGTTGATGAGAGAGATCAGAGGAGAATGACCAGGCTGGTTTGAGCTGACAGGAAGTCTGTAGTAACTCAAATAAGCACTCTTTACAACCACGTGAAGCAGAAAAGCATCTCAGAATGCACATCAAACCTTGAGGTGGATGGGCTACAACAGCAGTTGAAGACTGAAAAAAAGACCAGGTCATTTTTTCTTCTTCTAATCTTCAGCTGTACAGTTTTGATGAGCCTGTGCCCATGATAGCCTCAGATTCTGGTTCTTGGCTGACAGGAGTGGAACTTGAAGTGGTCTTCTGCTGTTGTAGCCCATCCACCTCAAGGTTCAGTGTTTTGTGCATGCTGAGATGCTTTTCTGCTCTCTACAGTTGTAAAGAGTGCTTATCAGAGTTACTATATCCGTCCTGGTAGTTTGAACCAGTCTTGTCATTTTCCTCTGACTTCTTGTCAACATGGCGTTTCCACCCACAGAACTGTCGTGTACTCGGTGTTTTTTGTTTTTCGCACCATACTGTGTAAACTCTAGAGACTGCTGTGTGTGAAAATCCCAGGAGGTCAGCAGTTTATGAAATACTCAAACCAGCCCATCTAGCACCAACAACCATGCCACAGTCAAAGTCACAGAGACCACACTTTTTCCCCCCAAAACGAGCCTAAATGCCTAAATGAGCAGGTGTACTATTAAAGTGGACAGTGAGTATGTTTATATAATACAGATGCTGACTTATTTTGTGGATATAGACATCAGTGTGTTGTAATAACTGTTGTTGAATGCAACAGTTGCAGTAATGTTGGTCAGTGTTGTTAAAAGCAATTCATAATAATTCAAGCCTTTGATTTTGCCAGCCTTCAGTGCAGCCATGGAGTGCAGACTACGCAGTCAGTAACTTTTCCCATAAAGGTGCAAATATACTTCTTCACCAGGCATCTGCTATGTGAGCGTCATTGTGCGTACTCGCTTCTGTATCTTATGTACATCTGGAGTATTAAAAGCCTATCCAATAGATGGCACGTCAGAGCCAATACATTCCTGTCCATCTTAGAGTTTCAAAGTCGATCTGTAATGTTTAGCAGTTTCATGCACAGCAGTGGTAAACACGCTGGCGAGCTGCGTTTCTCTTTAAAACTTTTCACTGTTGTTATGATTGCTGTCATGATATGAGTCATGAACTGTAATAGGAAAACTGGTTACTGTTAGTACTCAGTAACTGTCTAGAATTGTATAAGTATGCAATTTGAGATACATTATTCAGCCTTCATTAATAGCCTCCACTATTTGTGCAATGGTGGGTCAACGGTTAAAGCTCTGGGTTTACTGATCGGAAGATCGGGGATTCAAGCCCAAGCACCACCAAGCTGCCGCTGTTGGCCCTTGAGCAAGATTCTTAACCCTATCTGTTTCAGGGGCAGCTCTTAACAAGCTGGGATATACAAAGAAAAGAATTTCACTGTGCTGTAATGTATATGTGACAAATAAAGGCATCTTCTTTTTCTGTTTTTACATTGGTATTGCCCCATGCAGTAGCATTGCATTCATTTTTGAGGTTGTGCACCAGTGACGCTTCAAATGACTGCAGGCTACGCATGGCAGTCTTTTCCATACGTGTATGTGTCCTTAACAGCAAGTATATTTGTGCCTTAACACCAAAATCGACATCTTAAAAGAATTATTACTAGTATACCAGATCAGACTGGGTCCTTTTTGAAGGCTCTTTGTACATTAATGTTAAATGTATAATCTGATGCACTTGTTTCTTAAAGATATAATTGATGCATAGCTCAGGAAATGTTTTCACAATGGCTACATCATGTGTCCCTATACATCAGAGTAACTGACCTAAAAAAAAAATCTTGCCAGGCTGGTCTCCTCTCCTGTGTTATAGAGATCTCACCAGTGATGCCTCCGAGTCTTGTCAAGGTTTCTCAGTCATGCAGCCGACATCGTAAGCGTAGGCATGTGAGATTGTGTGCAATATGCTATTGTCCTGTCGTGCCCCTGACTGTTGCTGGTTGACAATACTAGCCACTTGTGACTTTGTAGGCTGCAGGGACACTGACGCTGAGGAAAAAGAAGGGGACATGGCCAGTGTGTCATGTATACCTTACACGTTTTCAACAAAAAAAATGCTGGAAGCTGGATATAAATTGACTGTAGCTGCTATCCGCTAAAGTTAGCATTTAGTTCGATTTTATAATTTAATTTTTTTTTTTATTAATTATCTGTTAAGGTCAGGAATCCAAGCAAAACTGAAGTCGGCTCTGTACAGAAAGTTATTATCTGTAACTTAGCTCATTACAAAATTGAAGTCCACGTGCTCTGTGTTGAATAGCAGCTGAGATACTTGCTGAGTTTTTGAATACCGACGTAGCCCTGATAAATGAACTTTTAATGTTCTTAAATTAAGCTACCCTGGGCGAATCACATTACACTTGCTGCTAATCAAGAGTGCACAGCAGTGCAAATCAAGATCAGGTGATAACAGCATGGCTGAGGTGAGTGCACCTGGTTTCCTTTCATGCTTTCAGCTTTTCAAAAAGATGAGGTTAAGTAGTGAGGTGTGGGTCAGGATGGGCAATCTGGCAAAAATATCATAAATAATTTTTTTTTTGCTAGGATCCACAACAATCCACCATCTCATGACGATTATTTTTCGTATTTCATAAGACTATTTTACTGAACAGAACAATGAAAATAATTCCCATATTGATGAAAATTTTGTCCTACAAGGAAACATAACCTCAAAGAAATATAATAACAGAGACCTCTAGCAGTTGAGTCGAAAGGTTTACGTACATTCCAGCTCAATTTTTCACAGCTCTACATGTTTCATATTACCAAAGCTTTGGGAATATGAAACTGTGTCAAGTCAATTAGCGTATTTACTTTTTTCCATTTCAGAATAGGTCAACAGAGGTCATTTCAAAATAATAGCCAGGAAAGGATATATTTCAGCTTTTATTTATTATATTAGCTTTTCTCTGGGTCAGAAGTTTGTGTACATTTTGTAAGTATTTGGTGGCATTGCCTTTTAATTGCTTGAACCTGGGTCAAACGCTTGGGGTTGGCTTCCACAAGCTTCTCACTATACTTTTCCAGAACGTCGCTCATTCCACCTGACAGAACTGGTGTAATTCAGTCAGGTTTGTGGGCCTCCTTGCTCAGACACATTTTTTCAGTTCACTCCATAAATTTTGTATGGGATTCAGGCCAGGGCTTTGTGACGGCCACTCCAATACTTTCACTTTGTTGCCTTTAGGCCATTTTGTTACAATGTTGGTGGTATGCTTGGGATGCTTGTCCTGATGGAAGACACAGTTGCGACCAAGTTTTCACTTTCTGGCTATTGTCTTAAGGTGTTGTTTCAATATTTCTACATACTCCTCCTTCCTCATGATGCCGTCTATTTTTAAGTGCACTAGTCACTTTTCAGCAAAACACCACCACAACATGATGCTGCCTCCCGAATATTTTACAGATGAGAGAGTCTTCTTCAGATTAAAAGTCTTGCATGTTTTCCTCCATCCATAGTGTTGATCATTACAGCCGAAGGGTTCAGTTTTTGTTTCATCTGATCAGAGAATATTCCTTCAAAAGGCTACCTACAAAATTCACTTTGCCTTTTTTATGCCAGTCGGGGAGTAGGGGCTTCTTCCTTGCATGGCACCCTTTCAGGCCATGGCAATGTAGGACTCTCTTAATGGTGGATATACATATTTGGTACCTGATGCCTCGAACTTCTTCACCAGTTCCTTTGTTGTTGTCTTGGGGTTCAGTTGAACCTTTGGGACTAAAGTTTGTTCATCCCTTCGAGTTAACTTGCCCCTCTTTCCTGAACGATGTTGTGTCTGTGTGGTCGCAAGATTAAGTGTATGAATTTGTTCGTACAGATGATTGTGGTACCTTAAGTTGTTTGGAAATTGCTTCTGCTGATGAGCCAGACTTGTCGAGGTCCTGCGTTGCTCGGATTTTCCTATGGTAACAAGTGTAAAAAGTAGGCCCTTTTACAGCCACATGTGCACTAACAATTAACTCCTAATTAAGAAAATTGGTCAACCAAAAGCTATTAAATGTCGTTATAACTTTCAGCTTGGTGTATGTAAACGGAAACTAAATTTCAGCACACTCTTTGATGTGCCTTCACGGTGGTTAAGTCGTCAGTTAGCATAATCTTTGTTATTTTTTTGAGTTGCCCATTTTTCTTTTTAATGGGTTACAAATATTATTGCTCTTAGTTAAATGTCTTTCATTTTCCTTGTAAATTTAAAGGCACATTATTAAAGACTGATCTTAAGCTATGGAGAATTATAAAAACAAGCATATAAGTAACTGCATGAACATGAGTTTAAGTAAGCAATATGTTTTCAGTGTAATTTTATTAACCTCCCTTAAAACAAAAAATCTGCTTGGGAAGGAGTGCAATGAAGATGCTTGCTTTACTTGCATACTTTGCATGATTTACTTCTCCATGAGCAAGACACAATTATGGGAAGACAAAAGCACGACCAAACTGCACTACCTGGCACAACTGCACACGAGTTCACTGAAATCCTAGAGTAAAATCTTTTTCTCACGGTATTTTGTTAGTGTTGCACTGTGTAAGTGTTATAGTAAGTGAGTGCTTCAGGGCAGCATCTGCACGCTCAATATCTTTTAGGGTGGTCTTTTTGAATAGCTGCTTCCACCAATCAATCAATTTAAACCTATGCTTAGAAGGTTTCTCTCAAGCAGCAGCGGTAGAATCTTGACCTGACGTGACAAATTAAAGAGTGTAAACTACATTGGTGCTGGTTGCAGTTCAGTGGTCCAAAGGTAAAAATGTGATCATTGTAAGTCTTTTAACAGAGCCCCTTTAGCCAGCACAATTGCAAAGTTAGCATTTTCGTTTAGCATATCTTTCACACTGTTCACTGGGTAGAAATGCATGCAGTGTGCTGTTGCCACCTCGTGCGATGAGGATGAGGTGTCGGATTTTAGGAGGCAAAAGAAATATATACACTAAATAGCAACAAGCCTGAACATGAGCTGGTAGATAGACAGTTTATTACTTTGAAAGGTGACATGCAGCTTTTGTTAATATCTTTGCTTTTTATTTTAAAAAAATATTTGTATGTTATATAGTGTATAGTGCTCTGCAGGATGTTCATAGTTTGGGATGCTTTATACAACCCCAAATCAGGAAAAGTTGGGACAGTATGGAAAACACAAATAATAAAAGAAAGTAGTGATTTCTAAATTTACTTTGACTTGTATTTCATTGCAGACAATATGAACACAAAATATTTCATGTTTTGTCTGGTCAACTTAATTTCATTTGTAAATATACATCCTTTCCTGTCATTCAGACCTGCAACACATTCCAAAAAAGGTTGGGACAGGAACAATTTAGGACTAGTAATCAGGTAAATTGGTTAAGTAATGATGTGATTTGAAACAGGTGATGTCAACAGGTGATTGTAATTATGATTTGGTACAAAAGCAGCATCCAAGAAAGGTCTAGTCCTTTAGGAGCAAAGATGGGCCGAGGATCA
>CM040984.1:20896043-20929568 GCA_022985145.1 Pangasius djambal | reverse complement strand
ATTCAAGGAATGTGGAGGAATTTCAGTGCGTAAAGGACAAGGGCGCAAGCCTAAGCTGAACAACCGTGATCTCCGATCCCTCAGGCGGCACTGCATCAAGAATCGTCATTCATCTATAAGCAATATCACCACATGGGCTCAGGACTACTTTGGCAAACCTTTGTCAAGTACCACAATACGTAGTTACATCCACAAATGCTAGTTAAAACTGTACTGTGCCAAAAGGAAGCCCTATGTTAACAGTGTCCAGAAGCGCTGTCGACTTCTCTGGGCTCGGAGGCATCTGGGATGGACCATCACACAGTGGAAACGTGTACTGTGGTCAGATGAATCAGTATTTCAGGTATTTTTTGGGAGAAATGGACGCCGTGTGCTCCGGACCAAAGAAGAAAAGGGTCCTCCAGACTGTTACCAGCAACAAGTCCAAAAGCCAGGGTCTGTCATGGTATGGGGTTGTGTCAGTGCCCTTGGCAAAGGTAACTTGCACTTCTGTGATGGCACCATTAATGCTGAAAAGTACATAGAGATTTTGGAGCACAATATGTTGCCTTCAAGAAGACATCTTTTCCAGGGAGGTCCATGCATAATTCAACAAGATAATGCAAAACCACATTCTGCACACATTAAAGTCCTGGCTTCAGAGGAAGAGGATACAGGTACTTGACTGGCCTGCCTGCAGTCCCGACCTGTCTCCAATAGAGAATGTGTGGCGCATTTTGAAGCGCAAAATGCGACAACGAAGACCCCGTACTGTTGCCCACCTTAAGACTTGTTTGCAGCAAGAATGGGACAAAATTACACCTGAAACACTTCTTCACTTGGTGTCTTCAGTCCCTAAACGTCTTAAGTGTTGTGAAAAGGAATGGCAACATTACAAAGTGGTAAATGCTTTACTGTTCCAACTTTTTTGAAATGTGTTGCAAGAACCAAAATAGGAATTTTGTTTTTTTGAAGAAAAAAACAATAAAAATCATGAGAAACACATTAAATAATTACTAATAATTATTATTAATATACTGTCCCAACTTTTTCTGAATTGGGTTGTATATACAGCTGGTAGTGCAGGAATTCACTTAGTGTTTATATGTGAATAAGTTTCACACGATACAGATTCTTTCCCCCCACTTCAGTATTTTTAATAGTATGGGCTTTTTTGTAGAACCGTGACACATAATCCCAATTAAATCCATTTCAGTTCCAGATTATAACACTACAGAATTTGGAAAGGTTCCAGAGGGGGGTCAATACCTAAGCAATGCCCTACTCAACTCAATTCAACTTTATCTGTTTATCACCACAGTATGATGCAGCTCAATTGAGACACAGTCTCTCAGTCCCGGGGAGATATGGTGAGGTCACTGTCCTAATCTAGTCTCAGTGAAGCAGACTTTTCAGAATACGAGGCAAGAATAGCTCTCTCCAGTGCATGACACGTTCCTCTATCCAGCTGTTAGATCCTGGCAGTACGCAGAGGAAGAACTGACTCTATTAGGCAGTGATTGGTAAGCTGTGACATGGGTGCAAATGACAGTAGTAGTTTTAAGTGCTCAGACTGAAAACAAAATAAAATGCTCCCTAAAAGTATGAAACGGTGTTTAGTGGCGTGTGGGTGCTTAGCTAAGAGCAAAGCTTTTAGCTCTCACTCAAAATTATTCACTCAGAAATTCAATTTTAATGTTTGTTTAGCCTATTTCTTTATTATTATTATTATTATTATTATTATTATTATGATGATGATGATGATGCAGCTGAATTTGCAATTCAAGGAATCCTGAAAGACAAAATATTTAAATTTTATATATATATATATATATATATATATATATATATATATAAATATAAATATATATATATAAATATAAATTTAAAAATCTATTCAAAAATATTTATTAGAACATAATATGCATGCACACAGTATGCAAAATAATATTTTCTCACACAAGACAACAGTTTACAGTTTTTCTGCAAGGGTGGACAAATAATAATTTATTAGCCAGCCCACCAGGCAATGTACTGCCTAGGTGCATGTTTGGTTGCCCGGATACCTAAATGACTAGGCTAAAAAGTGGTAGCTGACGTAATGTAATAACTTATGACCAGCTATCGTGAGTGGTCAACTGCACTTTTAAAACAGTTTTGTCTAAATTGTCTATATAAGCATACTTGCTGTAAGGCACAATGATAAATCTCAGCTTTGTTAATTCAAAAATATTTTGCAAAGACTCTGACAAGTATGAATTGTTTCACTAGTATCCATAGTTCAGACTATTTTAACCTGTATTTGCAATTAGTTAATAACCACAAACACAAATATTTTTATTAAAATCTTTAGCCCTAATTTAGCTAATTTCAGAATCCTTTTAATTCTCACATCCACTGTGCATTCTAAAGACAATCTATATATAAATGGTACAGGATGTAAGATTTTCCCTCTCTGGTTATTGCAAGCTACTTTGATATTTTGCTTGCGCTCTTCCTTCATTACACGCACACATTTAGAGAGAATTCAAGGCTGTGTCCCAAACAGCACATCATGAACAATACCAAAATAATTTTGACAACAATCGTGTAGTGACTATTTTAGTACAGTAGTAGGCAGTTTGGGACGTAGCCCAAGTATTTGCAACTGCTCATAATTACAGAAGTGTTATGAGAATAAAAGTACTTAAAGTAACATACACAGGGTGTCCCAAAAGTCTCCACACACAGGGGAAATCAACACTTTTTTTTTTTTTTAGCAAAATATCTTCCAAATTTTTTTACTTAGTTTATTATATATATTTTTTTCTGGTAGGCTTTAAGTATGCCTTGAGAATGACAAGAGAAGAACGTATTGAAATAATTATCATGGCTGGATCAGGAAGCTGTCACAAGGTTGCGCTGGCCTTTTGCAGGAAACATGGCAAGCACATCACCTAAAACACTGTTGCCAAACTTATTAACAAATTCAAAAAGACTGGAAGTGCTGCGGGCCAACCAAGAAGTGGACGTCCACCAATGGATGCATTCGTGGACATTTGTTGGATGCATGGAACCCATGGACATCACTAAATGTTGAGTTTCCACCCTTGAGATGCTTTGCCAGGCCTTTACTGCAGTTACCTTCTGCTTGTTTGTGGGTCTTTCTGCCTTCAGTTTTCTCTTCAGTAAGTGAAAAGCATGCTCAAATGGCTCATTGTTAGTAAATGTTCATTTATCAGTTTTGCAGCATTTGACTGAATCTGAGCAGAAAGTATAGCTCTATACACTTCAGAATTCATCCTGCTGCTTCCATCAGCAGTCACATCATCAATAAACACCAATGACCCAGTTCCACTGGCGGCCATACATGCCCATGCCATATGCATCCATGTCGTATGCTTTGGCTCATAAAGCCTTCCTTTCCTTTTCCATACTCTTCTCATCATTCTGGTACAAGTTAATTTTGCATCATAACTGGTCAGGTTTTTTTTTATTTTTTAATTTTATTATTATATATTATTATATATATTTTAAATATATAGAGGATTTAGAAAAGTCTAATCTGGCCTTTCTGTTCTTGAATGTTACCAGTGGTTTGCATTTTGAGGTAAACCATCCGTATTTACACTCATGAAGGCGTAACACTTGGAATTAACTCCAGACCTTTTATCTCCTTAATTTATCATGAAATAATGAGGAAACAGGCCATACCTGGCCATGAAACTGCATATCATACAATTGTCCAGTTACTTTTGAGCCTGTGAAAATGGAGGAAAATGACTGTAATTTCTAAACAGTTAATCTACACTTGAATTACATCTTGATTGCTTCATTTCAAATCCATTGTGGTGGTGTATAAAACCTGTGTGTGTGTGTGTGTGTGTGTGTGTGTACATATACAGTCAGGTCCGGAAATATTTGGACAATGACAGAGTTTTTGTGATTTTGGCTTTATACAGAAAATTCTGGAGGAGGTAGGCGTATCATTGTCAAAGTCTACAATCAAGAGACACCTTCATGAATGTAAATACAGAGGGTTTACAACAAGGTGCAAACCACTGGTAACATTCAAGAACAGGAAAGCCAGATTAGACATTGCCAGAAAACATCTAAAAAAAAGCCTCCCATGTTCTGGAATAAGATTCTTTGGACTGATGAAACCAAGATTAACTTGTACCAGAATGATGAGAAGAGAAAAGTATGGTGAAAGAAAGGAACAGCTCGTGATCCAAAGTATACCACATCATGTGTCAAACATGGTGGAGGCAGTGTTATGGCATGGGCATGTATGGCTGCCAATGGAACAGGCTCACTGGTGTTTATTGATGATGTGACAGCTGACAGAAGTAGCGAGATGAATTCTGAGGTGTATAGGGCTATACTCTCTGCTCACATTCAGCCAAATGCTACAAAACTGATAGGACGCCACTTCACAGTGCAGGTGGATAACGACCCTAAACATACTGCAAAAGCAACTCAAGACTTTTTGAAGGCAAAGAAATGGAATATTGTTCAATGGCCAACTCAGTTGCCTGATCTCAACCCAACAGAGCTGCTTTTCACTTACTGAAGACAAGACTGAAGGCAGAAAGACCCACAAACAAGCAGCAACTGAAGGTGGCTGCAGTGAAGCCTGGCAAAGCATCTCCAGGGAGGAAACTCAGAATCTGAGTGTTGAGAACATGGGCTCCAGACTTCAGGCAGTCATTGACTGCAAACAGCATAGCCACAGAGCAAATGTTGGGTCTTCACGCTCCTTAACCGTCAACTGTTCAGGCATATATGGATTAAATGAGGTTTATTTCTAAATTTTGTTTGTATATGTAGACATGAGTCATGTTATCAGGGGGTTGATTGGGAGTGTGTTGGACTATAAATACCCCCTCCTCTGTGCCTCACACACTAGCCTTCATGAGGACTTTAGTTACACAGCTGCTGTCTCTCAATAATATCCTGTAGTCCTCTGAGTCATATACCGTCCTCTCTGCCATGTGCTGCCTAACCTTTAGCAGCTCAAAGAAACATAAAGGTTGGTTTACACTAAGTCTGCCATGTGATTTTTGCTGTTCGATATTGTGAATTACCTCATTAGTTTATTAGAAACTTTAGACCTGTTTTACTCCCAATTTAGTTTTATGATCACCCTGTCTCTCCCTGTCTTTATTTTCCATATAAGTGGTATATTCCAGTATACAGCAGGATCGGATGTGGTGGCTGAAGACTTTTTAATAGAATGACTGTTGTTTACTTTGGGACCATGTCGAGTAGCTTGGCTATTCAATTAACTAATGGCTGTTAAGTGTACTCATATCCTCTATTTTTGTCTTGCAGGCTCGAATAGCATTCCTCCAGGGAGAGAGAAAGGGTCAAGAAAATTTAAAGAATGACCTGGTTAGAAGAATAAAGATGTTAGAATATGCATTAAAACAAGAAAGGTTTGTAGTGATTGAATAATTCAGTGTATTATTGTTATTTATTTATTTATTTATTTAAATATTTTGTTTTTGTGTGTGTGTGTGTGTTTTTTTTTGTTTTTTTTGGTTTTTTTTTTTGGTATTTTGTATGTGTGTGGAAACACTGCTGAGACAGACCACATGCCAGGTGTGTTAAATCAGATTTTTAACCTAAATAGTGTTTTGTTTTTTTTTTGGTCTCTTTTTTTTCTTCTTTCTTTCAGAGCAAAATACCATAAATTAAAATATGGCACAGAACTCAATCAAAGTGAAGTCAAAATGCCCAGCTTTGAATCAGGTTAGTACATTCTCATATGAGTGCAGATGTGCATAAAAAGTATGTACATATACATATATTAATCATTATTTTTGTTTCAGAAGATACCAAAGATACAGAGGTGTCCAACATACCACAGAACAGTCAGTTAACTTGGAAACAAGGCCGGCAACTGCTAAGACAGTGAGTTTTCTCATAACCTCAAGTAAACTTATTTTCCAAAATATGTTTTCCACAAAACTTAAGAAAACTGAAATAAAATGGCAATTAAGAATAGTCAGACATTACACAAGAATTACATTTTTATTTACATACCTTTGATTTAGCCAAGCCTATATGTCAGCAATATGTAAGTTCTTAAGAGCCATTAAATATAGTACATATGATTGTGGTTTATGTTGTAAAAGGTGATATTTAATTGTTCTTGTTTAGTAATTTTGCCCTTTCTGTCATTGTAAGATATCTTCAGGAAGTAGGTTACACAGACACAATACTGGATGTGCGGTCTCAGCGTGTGCGCTCTTTACTGGGGTTGTCTGGCTCAGAGCAGAATGGTTCAGTGGAAACCAAGAACCTGGAGCAGATCCTCAATGGAGGAGAATCTCCAGCCAAAAGGAAGGGGCATGACATGAAAAGGTACCCAGCGATGCCTTGGCTTAGGGGTGGACGATATGACGATAGATTGTGAACAAACCTCCACGATCTGTTTTACAGGCAGATAATGTGATTCTAAAAACAGTTTGACACTTGCGCTGAAAACACTCAGATATGGCACGCCAAGTTGTTTTATGAACCTGTCCTACTTTATTCGCTAGTCTAGCTTACATTCTCCCTGACAGTCACATGACAAAACCTAATAAGAGTTCATAAAACAACAGTTCCTTATCTTAGGTGTCCTGCTAGTGTTGCTTGACAATAGAGCAGCATGGCTGAAATCATGGAGTTGGTTCAACATCAGTTATGCATTTTGCATAATGGACAGGGCGCAGACAACCGTTGTTTGCGAAATATGCAAAGGCAAGATTGGCGCATCGAGGAAACACGAAGAAATTTTTCTAACCACCCCAAAAAGCACCCAGACGATTGTGCTGAAATCCATATAACTAAAGGTAAATACTAAAGGTGATTCTACATGTTGCTGAATTATAGCGTGTACTTATTTTTTCCCCACCTGTTTTCTGAATGCTGGTTTACTTTTTGGGAAAAAAATGACTACATATTGAAATCTGTCGTGTTTTTTGTTGTCACCTGAGGTTATTTGTTTCTGTAGAAGTTGGTGAGGACCACACAATTGTTATTTATGATAAATAAAAACCCAGCATTGAAGGAGGGTGTACTTTCTTTTTTGATTGTGCGTTTTAAATACATTATTCATGCTTGATTGTTTTCATTTTAGAAATAAAACATTTTGTTCACTTTATTAAACCTTGTTTGGAAAGATACTTTGGCTTAAGTGGAAAATAGTTTGGTTTCTCTCCATAGTAACTTCTAAAATAGTCTTATAAATCAACAAGGAAAATAATCGTGATAAGTTTGCATGATTCAGCCAGAAAAAATCATGATGTGATATATTTGTCAGATCGTCCACCCCTACCTTGACTTAGTTTTTGAATACAGTATACTGCTACAGATTAAAACATAGGATTAAAATGACACAAATCTCTATGCTGAGCTAGTGTTGTCAATAGACTCATTGGCTTGTGTTACAGGAATGCAGGAGACGTTCTGGAGACATTTAACTTCTTAGAAAACGCCGACGACAGCGATGAAGAGGAGGACGAAGAGGGGGACCTAATGGAAGACATGTCAAACAGGACTGATAAACAGAGAGTAAAGAAGCATAAAATTAAAGTATGTTATAAGTGAGGAAGTTTCTTGGATGACATTTATATTGAACTTAAAGCTTTAAAACTGGCCTTGCTGATGGTGTGTGTAGGACAATATGGCTATGGAATGTATGGGGTGAATCTAAAACAACTACATCTGGCTATTTTCACCCTATATATCAAAAAATTATCGAATTGTGCCATGTTTTTTTTTTTTAGTATATTATGAAGAGTGATGAAGTCTGTGCTTTAATGCTATGGTCTAAAATATGGAAAGTAACAAATTTATTTTGTAATTGCACAGTTGCTTAATAAACCTTTGCAATGGAATTTTGGGTTAAAATAGTCCAGCATCTTAGGAGAACAAAAATGGTTAAACAAAAAAGCTTTTATTTGCAGAATTTGCTTAATATGTCCACCATTTTTCTATACACAGATTCCTATGAGTAAAGTAATTTAGATTCATTGTTCCTTGCTTAGACATATCATGGTCTATAAAAATAGACATTAATCCTATGATGTTGGACTTATGGTACACCCTGTACAATACTTGCCATATCTGTAAAATGTTACCCACATCACTAGTAACATCACTCTCAGTGAGCCAGTAACTCCTATATTACATGAGAAAATACATTTGGCCTATAAGGACATTCTGAGGTGCAATGAAATGTTTTGCTGTTTGGCCCCCTCTTTCAGAAATTCCAGCTCTGTATCATACTTAATGTCATAAAACGATTATATGACAATGGTAACAACACAGCTCTTGGTTCCTTAGGTGGGAAATGAGGGTTTAGCATCAGACCTTCCAGACGATGCAGACACAGAAGAAGCGCTGAAGGAGTTTGATTTCCTGGTGAATGCAGAGGACGGTGAGGGTGCCGGCGAGGCTCGCAGTTCAGGAGATGGTACAGAGTGGGGTGAGAGACTCTAACTGAGCCCTCTCTTTAACCACACACACATGAGCTGTTATTTTGGGGATTTGCATGGGAATCCTGATTTTGTGTGTGTGTGCGCGCGTGTCTCATATGTATATTTTGGTCTACAGACTGGCTCTCCCAGCACAATCTCACACAGGTCATAAACTGCGTCAGCATTCCACAGGGACTTTGGTGCCTGCCAGCTCTGGCTTCTCTGCACCATGTGACCCACTTTAAAGACAAAATTATGTAGATGTTGCCCATGTAGGGCATGTAATTTTGGCCAAGATGCCTAAATTTTTGCAATTATGTGAGTGTTAAGTTTCTAACCACCCTCTTCTTTTTGGCTTGATATTGATTGTTTTTTGGGGGGAAAAAGGTTGTCTTTAGAACAGTGGTTCACTTTAGCATTGTAATTACCCACAGGGACGAAAAAGCCTTGGGGAAAGCTGAAACCACTCGTGGAAGTGACTGGGTGGTCACTGTTAATGTGTTTAATATCAAACAGTAATACAAAATCAAGTAAATTTAACGTTGCACACTGCAGGTTAAAAACATTTATCTTCTTTTCTCCCATACTTAGCCGAACCACTGCCATTTCCATCAGGAGGTGGCAAGTCCTTTATCATGGGCTCGGATGACGTTTTGGAAAGTGTGTTGGGCCTAGGGGACCTTGCTGACCTGACAGTGTCCAATGATGATGCTGATTATGGCTATGACGTGAGTGGCCCAGCATGCCTTGAATTTTTTTTAATGATGCGCCTCCTGACTCCATCGCATAGTCTCTCATGCTGAAGATCCAAGAATATCAAGGTATTCTGTCGTGATCCTGGGGCTTCCTTGTACACTTTGGTGATTTCACTGCTTAAACGCCAGTCTGATTCACCAGGTATTTATCTAGTGTGGATGTCTAGACAGTACAAAAAATATCTGGTTTAAATTTAGTGCACAGCTACCTGTAATTTCTATTTAAAATATTTTAGAGAACTTTTGCAGAAGGTTTTTTCAAAATATTGAGAATTAAGTAAGGAATAAAACATGATGGGGGTGTGCTGTTACATATGTTATGCTGTTTAAATTATCCCCAACAGGGTGGTATGATGCAGCCCCAGGCAAAGTTTGTTTTCCTACGACAGCATGCCCAATATGTTTTATTTCTCTTTAACCATAGCAGTTTGGTGGTGATTTTTAATTTATTATTGAATGACACACAATGCATCATGTTAAATATCATGTAATGTCTGCAAGTTAGGTAGTTCCTGTTAACCCTTACGTTACAGCGGTGTAAACAGTCGTTCCCTCGGACCTCTTTTTTTTGTCTCTCTTCCTGGAAGTTAATGAGACCCAAAAATGTTGCTTGCTGAGAAACCCAAAAAGTGTTCTGTTCTGTAGATTTTCTCATGGTGGAAAACTTGCTGTTACAAAGCACTGACATCTGATGCTCCTTCCATAAACATGTTAAACAGACATCTCTGTATGGAATGTTTTTTTCTTTGTTAAATAACACATTATTAGTGCCTTTACTATTAGCCTTATGTTATTTAGCTCGGAGAGCGATAACTATAGAAACCATAGTAACAGAAAGAGTGCATTAATATAAACCTGTAATTTTACTTACAGCTGGCACAACTGTCAGAGCTGCTGCTGTAGAAATTAATCAGCATCTACTGACCAAGTAGCTGGTTATTTTTTAAATTACTCTCTTTAGGTGTTTGATCTTTGATGTTTGAAAGAGGCTTATCAGGTATCGTAAAGAGGTGGTCAGAGATATTAACAAATAATAGTAATAGTATGAAACAATTTTATTTCATTCTGCTAAGGATACTCAGGCTGTTTTATACTCAGTGTGTTTAGTCCATTTAAATCGAACCCTGGTGCAATTTCCTCTTTGATTCCTATAAAATGAACCACAAGGAACAAACTGAGCCAAAGGACAAAGTGATGTGAAACTGTGACGCAAAATGTTTTAAACTAGTTATTTCTGGAATTATCTAGCAATATATTGAGTGAGGCTCTGTGTTCTCTGTGCTCTGGAGATTTTTATATTTTCTATGTACACTTGGCAAAGTGTTATTTAATTTTTTCCATCATCATATTTCTGACCAATGAATGAAGGAGTTTTGCACATAAATTTTCAGCCCTACACAAGCCAGCCAACATTTTTTTTTGGTTAGTTTAATTATGTGCAGTGAGAAAACAAAACAAAGAGCCAAGAAACCAAAAATATCAGTTTCACTCTAATTCAGACTCAGCAACCAGACTGGTAGGTGTGAAAGCACCCTATGGTCCCTAAGGTACAGACTTTTAGAGCATTGTCAGTTCTTTTCTTAGTCTCTAGTCTTGCAGTAATGGGGCTATCAGCAACCAAGCTGATAAAGCAGCCAAATAGAGTAATGTGGATTTATTATGAAGTACGTAAGTCAAAGAACACTATTGGCCAGACATATTCAGTTTTTTCCACAGTTTATGCAGTATTTTTAGGTGAAAGATTATGTGGCTGGCTTGTTAATGTTGGAGGAGCAGACAAGAAGCAATATTAGTAAATAATCTTAGGCCTTATTAATCATTTTAAGCACATGTGGGATAACAGGATTCTCATTTTGGTGCTTTAGCTTGGTTAGCTAACTACAGTGGGTGAGAGCTGGGTGACTGTAACAGGACTATTGTGTCAAAAATTTGGGACCACAAAGAATATGTACCATTTTACTATATTTAAAAGGGTTGTAATATTAATTTGCTTAACAGACAGGAACAAATTAGTCAGAAAAATGCAATTTGATAGATTTTTTATAAAATCTAAAAACGAAATAAAAAGTACTAAATATTAGTGTTTTTACAAGCAAATACACAGGATTTTCAATATATTTTTGATCTTTGCTGAATATTAATAATACCTACAGAACAAAAACAGACATCACACCATCAAACTTGCAAACCCCCGAAAGGCAAGTCAGTGTTATTTTAATGCATTTTTATGTGCAGTTCATGTAAGAGCTGTCTAAAAGAGATATGTAAAAGCTGTTGTTCTTGAGGGCATAAAGTCAGTATAAAAAATTTTATGTTTAAATACAGTCAGCTCAAGAATTATTAGCACCCTTGGTAAAGATGAGTAAAACATTAAGAAAAAATGTCTTTGTGCTTACCAAAATGTAACTGAAGCATGATTAAAAATATAATGTGAGGTGAGACAGAGGTCAAATTCCTGTTTAACAGCATAGTGAAGATAATACACAAATGAAATGAGACCAAAGTGTGTTGAATCAGAAAAATGGTATGAAAAGAGCTACATACTTGAAAATGCCCAGATATATCCAAATACATAAAAATGTATTTTTTTTTTTATTTTGATTTAGAAATTTGAGTTAGAAATTGATTTTTATTAAGGGTTTTTTATTATCTTAGAATAAATGTGCTCAATGGTTACATTTCTCTCTCTGATATTCTCATTGTGTTATTAAGGCTATTAAATACAACAAATGCTTTCTTAACCTTCTTTACACGTCTTTATAAGGGTGCCAATAATTATGGAGGTGATTTTGTATTTAACTATCCCCTTCCTGAACCTTGGGTACCTTGTCTGTGGTCCTGTTAAGACTTCACCACACTTTACTGATGCACAACATATGGTGCAAATCTGTGCTGAAGATAGCCAACTTGAAATATAAATTGCTGAACCTTGGAAAGAAAATGATTTCAGAGGCATGTGCCATTGCCATATACCGATAATTTGCACTAACTTGACCTGCCACTTCCTAGTTTCATTTCACAGCTGTTAAAATGCACCCTTTCCTATACTCTTCTATTCCTAGCTTCCAGCCAATAAGGATGCGTTCAGAAAGACATGGAATCCGAAGTATACCCTCCGGAGTCACTTTGATGGAGTGCGTGCTCTGGCCTTCCATCCTGTAGAGCCTGTGCTGGTCACTGTCTCGGAAGACCACACCCTCAAACTGTGGAACCTCCAGAAGACAGTTCCTGCCAAAAAGCAAGTGCTTATGTAACTTGGTTGTGGGGTGGTGCAGATGAAGACGTAGGAAATGATTTTAATCTACCAGGTTATGGCTAGTTGCAAGTTGATCAGTTTAGTAAACTGTTACAGATCAAATTTGTGCAGTGTGGTGTAAACATATTCTCCTCATGTTCTCTGTAGAAGTGCCTCTTTTGATGTGGAGCCCATATACACATTCAGAGCACATGTGTAAGTGTTCTTATTTTATTTATTTATTTATGTAACATTACTATGTTAAAGGTTCTTTTGAGCCAAAAACAACCACTGATGAATCTCATTCCCAGTGAGCTCATTAGTAGTTTAGGTGAGATTTAAAAAGTGGCCAGTTGTTTACAGATTTTTTTTTTTTTAATGGTTTTTCATAGTGGACCTGTGCTGTCATTGGCTGTTACTGCAAACGGAGAGCAGTGTTTCAGTGGTGGTATTGATTCAACAATACAGTGGTGGAATATCCCCAGCTCTAACATAGACCCTTATGACACATATGGTGAGGATATGTACTTGCTGCCTTTTCCGTTTAGCTGTGTTTCTTATTTTAGTGGGTTTTTTTGTTTTTGTTTTTTTTTTGTAAAATATGTTGTATGCCCGTTTATTTATGTTTAATTATAAGGCTAATTGTGTGCATACAGAATTATCTGTGGTGAGTACACTATATGGCCAAAAGTATGTGGACACCTGACCATCACATCCATGTGTGGGCCTTCCCCAACTTGGTGCCACAGAGTTGGAAGCACAGAATTGTCTAGAAGGACTTGTATGCTGTAGCATCACAATTTCCAGTGCAATTTGTAGTTCTTCACTAGAATTAAGAGACTCAACTAATGTCGCAGCGCGCGTAGAGAGATCCATAACGATATGGTTTGTGTAAAGGGGTCTAGTGGTTTGCGCAGAGCCAGCATTCCAAAATATAGAGTGAAGCCTTCTGAGAAGAGTGGAGGATGTTATAGCAGCAAAGGACAACCTCTTGATTGGGATGACCAGCAAGCACATATGATTGTGATGGTTAGATGTTTCCATACTTTTTGGCCATATAGTCTATTATTGCATGTATCACATCATAATGTGTGGTGTACATGAAGCAGGTCTGCACAGGTTAGGATCTCTAAAGCATCCTGTGTTTCTCAGATCCCAGTGTGTTGGCTGGCTCTTTGCTGGGCCACACTGATGCAGTCTGGGGACTGGCGTACAGCGGAATTAAGAATCGGCTGCTGTCCTGTTCTGCCGATGGAACCATCAAGTTGTGGAACCCTCAGGAGAAGTTGCCATGCCTCTACACCTTTAACTCAGAGAGAGGTGAGTGTGAGACTATATACTGCTCCCTCAGTGCAAAATTCTTTAGGCATTTCTCCAGTTCAGAACTCTGTATGAAGTCACAGGGAGTTTAGATCCATAGTGGTGTTCTAATTACTTTATTGTTGGTCCTGTGGGCACACAGTATGCATGCGCAGATATTAATTGATCAATTGGTGACGTTCCATCTTGCTGATTTTATTCCTGGGTAAAGCTTATGTTGCCAGGCTGACGTCACTTTTCCTTTTATCAAAACACTTTTCCTGTTTGTACCTAGAGAGTAAAAGAAAAAACATTGAAACCTACTATTCCCTCACTATCAGTGAACATAGGTTATCTGATTTCAGAATATCTGTCTGATTCACTGAATTGTCACCGGCAGGTTTATGCAGGATTTAACAGTTCAGATTTTCACCTGAAGTAAAATAGCACAGCATAATAAGTGCTGTTGTAGCTTATCTTTCTGCTCAACCAGCAAACGAAAAAATCTAGATTCAGTAGTACAGTAGAAGATGCACCCCAAGTATTCACAGCAAGATATAATTATCTGCTCAGAATTACAGAAACATTATGAGAATGAAAAAAAAACACACAAAAAAACAGCCACTTTATTGTGGAAAAGACAGACGTGTGTGTTCCCAGTATTTCGGACCAGAGGAGCTGTATGGGAAAGAGAATTACAGCGTTTTCAAACTTGTAGATCTGTGCTTTATTCTGAAACGGTGAATTAATTTGTTACAATGTTACATTTTCTTCTTGGCTCGGTTCGCTTTCACAAAAATGTGTTTATACAAGTCACATGTGAGTAAACTGTCCTCTCATTGGTCAGAGTCTGCCTGTTTATGTTCCGGGGTTCTGCTCATACCGCTCATTCATCAAGATGGATAGGCAGCAGCTCTGTGAGCTTATTGTGGCAATCTTTTTAGCTGTAGTTATTATGATTATTTATCAATTTGAGCGGGAATTGATGTTTCACGGAGCGATTAAAGCCCATCTCCTTGAGATGCTCACTAAACACCTTGTTTAGCTCAGTGTACTTATACGTTTTTGAAAGTTTTTAAGAAATGTTTGTCAGACCAAATTTCAGTGAGGCATTTTACCTGGTCTTTGGTCCAAGTTAAACCGCGATTAATGTTGTGAGCCATTAGCAAAATAAACACGCTATTTATGAAACACAGTTCCCATCATGCATTGCTGTACAGGTTGGTTTGTTGGTCCGCTGGGTCGGATTGCTTTCTCACCACAAGCCAACTGCTTCAGAGTTCATTTGCAATCGGGCTGAGACCGCCTCATTCAGGTTGTCTCGGACCAGTTGGCTTGGTGCGGATCCGAGCACGATTGCCGTGTTCATATATGTCTAAACCAACGGAATGAAGGGAGAAAACACACCAGGTCCTGAAACAAATGCTCCGAACGAGCCAGGTGTGAAAACACCCTTAGATAGAGAAAGGGACTGTTTCCAACTGGTTTGTTTGTAATGGCTGGGGGCATCGAATATTTGCTTGCTAAACATCTTGTATAAGAGGGCAAGTGGAGGTCTTGGCTAAGTTTAAGAGTTAGAGGCTAGTTTGTTCTGCAAATTTTTTTTTGTCATATTTCCATGTTTTATTTTTATATTCCTATTTTCCAAGATAGATTATATAACAAAACAACCTTTTCTAGACAAAACAAAGATAATCTTAGACATTACCCGCTATCTAAAACAGTTAATTTCATTATATTATTTATTAGATGGGATGAGAAGGGAAACAACCCTATATCTAGATCTGTAATAATTCTTTCTGGTGTCCTGATGTGTCTTTGTGCCTTGCAGAGTATGGCATTCCCACATCTGTGGATTTCAATGGTTGTGATCCAGCATATATGGTGGCCTCCTACAACACGGGCAGAGTTCTCCTCTATGATTTGGAGACCTCACAGTCTATCATAGAGTGCTCAGCACAGAAGGAGAGCAGTAAGACCATCTCCCACACACACACACACACACACACACACTCTCTCTCTCACACTGTCCACTTTATTAGGAACACCTGCACATTCATGCAGTTAACTAATCAGCCAATCACATGGCAGCAGCACAATGCAAAAAATCATGCAGGTACAGGTCAAAAGCTTCACTTAATATTCACATCAACATCAGAATGAAGAAAATGTGTTCTCGCCGTCTTTAATCTTGGCATGGAGAGATATACATACATACATACATACATGCATGCGTGCGCGCACACACCGATCACCATAACATACTTATAACATACTATGGACCTGACTATATATAAATACTTACTGTTTGTGTGTGCGTACTGCAAAGGTCTTATGCACATGCATAGAAATGCAAAGAAATGCTGTAGAGCAAAGATGCCTTCAAAAATAATGAAATTAAATGTTTCTACCTTTAAAAAATACTATAAAGAGCAGTAAACATTAATAAATGACATGAATGCTTTAAAAGATAGTAGTCTCAGGTACAGTGTGTGCAGTTTTATAAGGAAATGAGCTGTAAGTGTTACTGAGCATCTTGCAGAACCAGCCACAGCTCTTCTGGAGACTTTGACTGTCACACTTGCTTCTTATTTCTGCAGCAAAACCCTTCATTATGTTTTTTGTCTAAATAGTGGTCTCTTGCATTAATATGCTGCTTTCTTTTGTACAAAAAAAAGGGTTCCCATGGTGCCTAAGGCTTTTACACAGTACTCTCTGTGTGTGTGTGTGTGTGTGTGTGTGTGTGTGTGTGTGTGTGTGTGTGTGTGTGTTTGTACACACAGTTGGCTCCATAAGTCTTTGGACAGTGACACAATTTTCATAGTTTTGCCTCTGTACACCACCACATTAGGGCAGTTGAAGCAGTCAAGATATCATTGAATTGTAGACGTTCAGCTTTCATTGAAGGGCTTTAACAAAAATATTGCATTAACTGTTTAGGAGGTACAGCCATTTCTTCATTGTCCCTCCATTTTCTCAGGGTCAAAAGTAATTGAACAGTTGACTGATAAGCAGTTTTATGACCAGGTGTGGCCTGTTTTTCTCATTATTTATGTGGCCTGTTTCCTGTTTGACAAATTAAGGAGATAAGCTCTGCAATTGATTCCAAGTGTTGAATTTGCATTGGTAGCTGTTCATAGGAACTCTCAATATGCGGTCCAAATATGTGTCGATGCAAGTGGAGGAGGCCAACATTAGGCTGAAAAATTAAAACCGACATATCCGAGAGATAGTAGAAACTTTAGGAGTGACCAAATCAACAATTTGGTACATTCTTAAAAAAAAAAAAAGGAATGCACTGGTGAGCTCAGCAACACCAAAAGGCCCAGAATACCACAGAAAAGACTAAAAGACACAGATGACAAAAAATCGCAAAAAAATTTCAATATGTAGTCTTTTTTTTTCCCCCTAAGAAGTAACTTTCCTATTCCCTTCCTACTTCCACAATTTTAAAGAGTGTAATTAGCAGCCAGATGTTACTAATGAAATGTACAAGATTAGTTCATCATCAAGAGGTGTGACTACCGCTATAAAACCAGAACTTTTAGCAGTTTGTTGTTCTGGAGCACTAAAGTATGTGGCTACATCATGCCAAGAAGAAAGGACATCATCTATGACCTCAGACAAGCAATTGTAAGGCCATCTCCAAACAATTTGAAATTCACCATTCTACAGTGAGAAGGGTTATTTACAAATGGAGAGCCTTCAAGACAGTTGCCAATCTTCCCAGGAGTGAATGTCCCAGCAAATTCAGTTAAAGGTCAGACCATTTAATGCTCAGAGATATAAAGAAAAACCCAACATAAATTGTTAATAAATTAACTGATAGTTAATAAATTAACTATTTATGTCCATGACAGCACAATCAGAAAAAGACTGAAACAAGTAGTGAAGGGTGGTTCGGTAAAAGTCCCTTCTCTCCAAAGTGAATGTGGAAGCACAGCTCAAGTTTGCTGAATTGCATCTAAATAAACCACAGAAGTTCTGGAATATCCTTTGGACTGATGAGACTAAGGTGGAGATGTTTGGTCATCATGCACAGTGCCATGTTTGGCAAAATCGAAACACAGCATATCACCACAAACATCTCATTTCAGCTGTCAAGCATGGTGGTGGAGGGGTGGTGATTTGGGCTTGTTTTGCAGCCACAGGACCTAGGAAGCTTGCAGCCATTGAGACAATGATGAACTCCACTTTATACCAGAATATTCTTGAGACAAATGTGAGGCCATCTGTTCAGCAGCTTACGATGGGCCAAGATTGGGTGATGCAACAGGACAATGATCCCAATCACACCAGCAAATCAACATCTGAATGGCTAAATAAGAAAAAAACAACAACAACATGGTGTTGGAAAGGCCAAGTCAAAGTCCAGATCCCAACCCCATTGAGATGCTGTGGGGGGATGTTAAGAAAGCTGTGCATAAACGAATGCCCTCAAACATCAAAGAACTGAAGAGCGGGCCAAAATGTCTCTAAAACAATGTGAGAGACTAATAAACTCCTACAGGAAACGTTTACATTAAGTTATTGTTGCTAAAGGTTGTTCTACATGTTGCTGAGTTGTAGGGTGTACTTATTTTTTCCCCACCTGATTTCTGAAAGTTGGTTTACTTTTTGGGGAAAAAAAGTGACAACATATTGAAATCTGTTGTATTTTTATTGAGGTTATTTGTTTATATTTTATTTATTTGTTTATTATATTGAATTGATACATACTTAGTTTTTCCCATGACTGAATATAGGTAGATAGAGATATAGTCAGATCCATAAGTATTTGGACATTGAAAGAGTCATTATTATTTTGTAATAACTGTCTATCACAGTATATAAGATTTGGAATTAAATAATGATTATGAGCTCAAAGTGCAGATTTTAATTTAAGTGCAAAAGCTTTTAATTTAAGTGTATTTACATACAAATCGGGTGAATGGTGTAGGAATCGGAGCACTTGGTGTAATTTCCTAGGAAATTTCAGGGTTTAGAAATAATTGGACAAACTAACAATCATAAATTAAATTAACATTTTTAATACTTTTGATTGCAAATCTTTTGCAGTCAATGGCTGCCTGAAGTCTGGAATCCATAGACATCACCAGACACTAGGTTTCTTTCCCTGGTGATGCTCTGCCTGGGTTTTACTTCAGCTGACTTCAGTTCCTGCTTTTTCTTGGGGCATTTTGCCTTCGGTATTGCCTACAGCAAGTGAAATGCATGTTCAGTCAGATTTAGGTCAGGTGATTGACTTGCCCATTGCAGTTCTTTACTTTAACATTCCACTTAAAATTTTCTTGGGATGCTTTTGAAGTATGCTTCGGTTCATTTTCCCTCTGCACCTTAAAGTCCCGTCCAGTGCGTTTTGAAGCATCTGGCTGAATCTGAGCAGATAATATAGCCCTATACACTTCAAAATTCATCCTGAAGAGGGTGTTTTCATCTGTTGTGAAGGATTTTTCCCCCTTCACTGGAGAAAGAATTCTTCTGTCATCTACCACAGTTTTTTTCTGTGGTCTTTTAGGTCTTTTGGTGTTCCTGAGCAAACAAGTGTTCAATTACTTTTGGTCCCTTAAAAAGCAGGGACCACATATAAAAAGTTCTGTAATTCCTACACTGTTCACCAAATTTGGATGTAAGTACTGTAAAATTAAAGCTGAAAGTGTTCACTTATTTATCTCCATCACAGAAAGTGGGTTTGTGTTTATTTGCCTTTTGTTTTTCCTCAGCACTGCCTTTTGGGAACCACATTAACAAAGTTGTGAGTCACCCCACACTGCCAGTGACGATCACAGCTCATGAAGACAGACATATCAAATTCTATGACAATAAATCAGGTAGATGTTTGAAGTATCATAAGTGTTCAGCTAAGATCTCCTTGATCTGTTCTGATCTCATTAAAATATAAAATTATGTCCTTTACTTAAGACGTGTGGCATTTGTCATAACAATAAACTGGACTTAGTGTTTGGAAATGCATTTTTAATTTAGACAAAGTAGTTTTTTTGTTGTTTCTCTCCATGTTAGAAAAAGAAGTATTTGTGACTTATGACTTGACTTTGGTTTTGCTCTTTAGGTAAAGTTATCCATTCAATGGTGGCTCACTTGGATGCTGTCACCAGTCTGGCAGTGGATCCTAATGGCATCTACCTGATGTCAGGAAGTAAGTGCTGCTGAGGTCTTTTACCTGGTTAGTTTGATGTATTTTATTGTGTCAAACCTTAGACCAGGAGTCAGCTGGTGGACGTGCAGTGAAGTTTGCAATGAATATTCAAAGACAAAACAGCAGAGACTTATATGCTTATTCTGCCTGCATCAGATTCAGAACAGATGTGCCTAATCAAAAGTTGCTCAAATATAACATGAAGCACCATTGCACATCAAAAAATAACTTCAAACTGTTAATCATTAATTGTTAAGCATTTAAAAGAAGCTGTTGTCGCAATTCAAGCAAGTCTGATTGTCTAGACGTTTGGAATTTTATGTACATGGCTTGTACACATTTTTAGAGTACCCCTTCCTTAGATTAATGGTTGAAGGTAATATTAAGTAATGATGTCAGTCATCACTAGGTAAGTTGCATTTTAGACACAGTGTTTTCTGTGCATTGGATGACAGTGGGAGGCCCATTTGTCCTCCATTTGCCTCTGAAATTAAGGAGGTCACCTTGAAACATACGACAATGTGGAGAATAACTGTTTGTTTATCCTGCACAGGTCATGACTGTTCAATTCGACTGTGGAACCTGGACAGCAAAACATGTGTACAGGAAGTCACCTCTCACCGGAAGAAGTCGGATGAGTCCATATACGACGTTGCCTTCCACCCTTCTAAAGCATTCATAGGGAGTGCTGGGGCAGATGCCCTGGCCAAAGTATTTGTATAAATTTCAATTCACAAAATTCAGAGCAAACTTGCCCTCACAATCAGACAGCGAGAGAAAGATCTGACTCCTTCACTGCCATTGTGACAAGAGTAGCAATAGTTGCTAACGTTGAATCAGCCTCTGATAGCGCCTGTGTGAACATGCCAGGGCTGAGCAGTGGACTGCTGGTTTGGTGAAGCCTGGGTGAAGTGCCCACTTAGTTTTAATGGTTTTTTCCCTTCAAACTAGAAATTGAGCAAAAAAAAAAATGGTTAACTGTACCTAACTGTAAGTCAGAGCTGGAGTGACATCAGTGTTTTTGTCTCTTTTTTTTTTCTTGATTGGGTATAAAATGAGGTAATGACATTGTATTTTAGGTATGTTTCAGTGACCATGGATGGGTATAATATTCATCAAAAGGTCATCATTGACCACAACGAGGGCACAGATGCTTTACCAGAGGAATTAATCCCTCCTACTGCATCAGGTGCATGAGTTGCCCTCTTGACCTTAATGTAGCGTTATATATAAATTAGGAAAGAAAAACATGATTCAACTCAATTGCTTCACCTTTGCATTAGCTTTGACAATTTTGTGTAAAAAATGAGTATAGTTTTTATAATCCTTTTTTATATAATTAAAGACTCTGGTAGCAGATGACATTTTTAAAATATGAATGGGAGTGCTATCCCGTTCAAGCCCTCTATCTCAATCCACCTTGCATCATGGGTAGGCTTCAACACATCTTGCCCTTCCCAGTGTTATTAACTTTATTTTACTGCATCATGGAACAATAGTAGAAGCACACTTCCTCGGAGCTCTTTAGATATTCACACATAAACAGCAGCATCCTATCACTATGTGATGGTTTTGTACATCTTAATGTAACTGAGTTTATTTATCACAGGTTAGACAACTGAACGCTTTAGGCTTCTTATTTATTTCACTGTTTTGGGTTAGTCTTAGCCTCTTTTGTAAAAATTGAAAATAATTATAAGATTTGGCTCTTAAGAAAATAGAAGAGCAAGCCAAAAAGAAATGTTTTGCTCTTTTTAAAATACAGTTGCACCCTAGGCTGTAGATGAAGTTCAAATTTATTGCATTTTTATAAGTTAAGGGATCTGGATATCTAGCATTGGGTGAAACAGCCGAGGTGTTATTCTGTCCCTACCATTTATCTTATAAGCCATTTTATTTTTAAACCTACAATTTATGGTGTAACTAAAGACCTTTTGTTTGTCTACTGCATGATTAATACAATAAAGTATTTTTTCTAGTCTTCCCAAAAAAGGTTCTGATCAGTTTTGATGAGTTTTGTAAGGTTTTTGATTTACAAATTATGAATTAGCAGATTTTAAAGACTGTACCACATAGCAAAATTCACCTGTTGAAAAGTTATGTATATAAAATGTCTATAATAAATATTAAATGGTGTACCTGTATATTGAACCTGTTCTCTCACTAATTTATGCCTCTTTTCTATAGTGATTAATAACCAGTAGTCTAGTGAGTGTTTCTTAATATTGTTTTAGATTAAAACAACAGTCTAAATAGTTTTTTGAAGCACATGGATTGGTGGAGAAATCAATCTTTGAATTAATTTTAATGACTCCACACTTTCAGACAAATGAGTAATTAGCGATCTTGTAAAAATACCTTGTCCTTTATTGAGAAGAAAGTAATAAATTAAACAGAAATGTACAATCACTCTGCTGTTGCTTCTCAGTTCGCAAGGCACTTAAGCATGCATAATTATGTGTATATAAGAAAGACATGGTAAGAGCATAATTGAGCATTAAGCATAATTTAGGAAACAATTATGTGTGATTGTGATCAGAACAATGTTAGTATGTATAATTCAAATGTAATTCTCAACATCTCAATTGTGAACACATGTAGAATGAGAAATATGAATATAAAATGTGACCATAATATATTACGAGAAGATGTAGAGCAAAAAGCTGTGTGCAATACAGTGCTTGTGTAAGTGCATGGTGTGATATAACCCAGACGATGCTATGGATTGGCCTTTAACCTGTGGAGCTTCTTTCAGTCTTTCTGTAGTACCATTAACATGCACAAGAGGGCAGCCTTGTCAAACCTGCTGTGTGTTTTTTTTGTTTGTTTGTTTGTTTGTTTGTTTTTTAATCATCTGCATGGATGTTAAATCTCTCTTGAGCAGCCAGTGAGACATCAAATCCTTTTTTTCTTTCTTTCTTTCTTCTAGAGTACCAGAAACCAGAATGCCAGGATGCGTCTCTAATAATAACATCTGCCATTGTTAGGTATGAGTTTAATATAGAGTTACACAGTCTCAGAATAAGTCATAGAATCCTTTGGTTCAATCGCACTATTAAAGCAAAAACCATGCAGACTCCTCTCATGACAAAATATAATAAATGGGCAATCTCTGCACAGACCTAGTTTGAAAAAAAAAAAAATACAACAAATGGTGTCCCAAAAGTCTCCATATATAGGGGAAATTAACACTTTTAGGAAAATGTCTTGCAAATTATTTCGTACTTAGTTTTTTTTTTTTTTTTCCGGATATCCTTTTAGAATGCCTTTAACAAAAGAAGAATGTATTGAAGTCATTCTCATGGCTGGATCAGGAAGCTGTCACAAGGTTGCAATGGACATGCAATTACATGCATAACACCAGATGTGTTAACACGAGTTCTTCATGAGTGAGAGAGACGACTCCATGTGTGCTTACAAAGAAATAGCAATCATGTAGAGGATGTTTTGTAAATAAAGTTACATTTGGCTTTAAAAAAAAGTGTTAATTTTCGCTTTGGATGGAGACTTTTGGGACACCCTGTATTTTTGTTCTAATAGGTGAAGAAATGATTAAACTAAACTGAAAGCTAAAAGCTAAACCAAAACATTGGGGTCTTTTTTCAGCTAGTTTTCTCTTTATTGCTTTCTCTTTTTTTTTTTCTACTTCCTACCCACCCAAATCCATAACTTTCTAATTGAACTCTGTGAAGTCCCTGCAGATTGCCCGTACGATGGGCTGCTCAAACTGCTCGAGGCCACTGAACTCGCGGGTAAAGAAGGTGTGTGTCTCTTTGGGTTCTGATGCCATGGCTTTCAGGTCCTCCATTGGAGCCCAAGCTACACCCACAGTGAACACTGTGATCCCTGTAACAGTACAAGATTTAGAAGTTAGGATAGCCATCCTAGGACATTGCTATCATTTGCCTTGAGTAGTCATCATGTTTGAATTGAAAAACATCTCAACTGATAATGATGGATTTAATTTCACTTTGTCAAGGCTCAAGCCACCTGATTTTGGCTCAGGACTAATTACTCACCTTGCCTTTGAGCAGCTATGGCTGGCCCTCTAACATCATCATAGGACTGGCCATCAGTAACAATGATAAGGAACTTCTTGCCCATACCCATGGTTTGGGGCTGGAAGAGATTCTCCATAGCATAGGTGATGGCATCTCCAGTGGCCGTACCACCGCTTAGGTATGGGATGTTCTGGAGGGCTCTCAAGGCTTCATCCTTTTTTGTATGATCACTGAAGCCAAACTCCAATCTCTGGTCATATGTGAACTGCACAGCCCCAATGCGTGAGCCAGCGTCAGAAATGTCAAAGTTGCGAGCAATGGAGGTTAGGAGGCTTAGAACTAGTTTGAAGTTTGTATCTCCCACACTGCTGGATCCGTCAATCAGGAAGCCCAGATTGACTGAGTTATAGCATGTCTTGCTGCAGAGCAACTGGTCAATAGAGCAGATCTTCTGAGCCAGAGGCTTCACAAACTTACTTGTGCTGAACCAACTTGGCATGGTCATTGTGAAGAAATCATTGTCTTTGCAGCCTGCCTGTAAGACACATATTTGTATCAAATATGAAATATTTGTTTCAAATATTTTCTTCCAACAGAAGAAAGAGGCTCCAAAATATTTTGACTCATTTAATCCATACTATTTGTCTTTGAAAAACCTACCTTTTTCATGAAGTCTTGATCCCTCACCATTCCCATCTCCTCTGGGATAGGTTTGGCCACATTCACTATAAACAGGTTAATTCCAGATTCTCTAGCCATTACTGCTGCATCCTCCAGGCTGTCAGAAGGCCATCCATCAACAAATGCCACAATAATCCGTGGATGACCTCTTCGCATTCCAAAATCAGGATTGAAAAAGTGCCTTACTGTATGGAGTATGGCCTTGCCTGTGTACAGAGTAACAAAATGTGAAGCAAAGAAACTACAGTTTTGATGGAACCATAGGTTTCAGACAAAATGGCTGGTCACATGATTAACAATGATGTCATGTGTTTAAAGTAGAACTATGCACCTGTATTGGTGTTGCCCCCACCATAAGCTACCTCTTTGAGGGCAAAAGTCACATCTTTGGGCATGCTATAATTGCCCAGGTAGAATTCAATCCGAGGCGTCTCACTGAAAACATAAAAGTGAACAATTTACAAATGTTTTGGTACGCATTGATGATATTTATTCTGAACAAAACAGAAAGACCTGATATGCACCTGGCTTGCACCACTCCCACATGTGGTCCATCTGGCCCAATCTTCAGCATTGCTGCTAGTCTACCAATGAAATTCTTCTGTAGGTTGAAGCGCCGATGTCCTATATGGTAGCTGCTGTCCAGAATCAAAGCTATATCCACAAGACAATCTGGAACAAGGCAAACATTACCTTAGCATGGGTCACACTTAAAAATGACAAATTGTCCCTTTAGGGTTGGGATTTGAGCTTTGTCAGGTCATAATCAAACAAACCTCTTATTTCTGCTACTTGAGGTTTCTTCTGGTTTTTCTTGACAGCTTTCTTTGCTTCAAGAAGAAAAACATTGTGTGCACATTAGCCTGCAGCATGTATAAGTAATACAGGTAATTTACCTATATATTTATATGTTCCTACTCCAAATTGGACACCCACCTGCTCCAGTTGCTGGGATGTCAGCAGTGATGGTTTGACTAGATACTTCCAAAGGCAAGCTGATTGCTCCTGAGAGAGAAGGAAGAAACCATTCTGAGATTCTCTATTACATGTGAGACACTGATAATTTCCAATAACTGGAGTTTCAATAATTTCCACATGTAACTGTGACATATGGACACTACAATAAGCTTGCGCTATCTGTTAAAATTGAGCAGGTAGCATTTGAGAATATCTGAACCTTCTCAGGAACGGGGCCCTAATGACTGTTCCCATCTAATGGCAAAGTGTATTCTGTACAGCTCTGTGTTAAATTAATTGTAGTGTCTTGTGATGTCATGAGCATATTGGAAAATCTCAACAATGCTTTTGAACATGGCTTAAATATTCTCCCAAAATAATGCACTCAATAGTGAATAGGGTGATAGGGTTTGACATATGGAAAGTCTGCATTATTTTGAAATTACTGTTCAGAGCGCAGATTCCTAAACCTGGTCCTGGTGTATGCAGATTTTCCCCCCTGCTCTAACACACGCACTTCAACTTTAATTAGCTGATTAGTTGAATCAAGTGTGTTGGGAGCAGGAAAATCACAAAAATGTGCAGGACAAGGGGTACTCCAGGACCAGCGCTGGGAAACTGTGGTTCATGGAATAGAATAAGAAAAATAGAACTTAGTGAATCAAAATATGAAAATATGAGTGTTAAATGTGTTTTTAATATATGCATAATTAAAAAAAAAAAAAAGCACGAAAACTGTTGGGTGCTAGCTGGCGCGAGCATACAGCAGAGAGTGAAAATGTCGCCACCTACTGGCTACAGTGAATGATGCACTCCAGCTGGACAAAGACTGAGTCTGGATGCCGTGTGCGTAAGAGCTGAGATAGTGATTCTTGCCCCCCAGTTTGTGAATCTCCACAGCTCCTCCCGACGCACCTATAATCCCACTGCCACATTCAGAGGGACGATTAGGGAACAGTTTCAAAGTACATTTTACCTGTTTTTGCGGCAACCAAAAGCTGTTAATTGAGTGTATAAAAATTACACATCTTGCTTTTCCGTGTATAGTAGAAAAAGCCACTGAGCTAGTGTGTTAGCTAACTGGATTATAGTTCATACATTTCACACATTCACGACCTTGAGGGAAGTTCATTTTCTCCAGGGAAGAATATGCACAATGATAGCGAAGTAAGTTTGCTTGTGTAGCTGCTGCATGTAATTATTCTAATCTCATCGGTTTTCGCTGAGCAGCATCATGTGCAGCACATGCAGCACGCCATACACACGACCACATATAATAAAGGAATAAAAGATATTTTTATGTGTACATATTGTTAACATATACTGATTGATAGACTTAATGGACATGGAATAACATTTATGATACATATGTGGATGATAGATATATATATAGAATTGACTTCTTTCATATTTAATTGATTTGAACATGTTGGAAATTTGAACTCGAGGTAAATGCGTTGCTTTGCATTTTGCTGAGCTCATCAGCACGTTTACATAAACACGATTTATTATTTATGTATTTACATGAATGTATAAATGCACATTTGTTGAACATATATATATATATATGTTTGTATATGTTGAGTTGTGGTATAAATATATGTCCTATATTTGCCACGTGTTGTCATACGTCACATATATGCAGGTATGCGTGAGAATATACCGGAAATCTGTATAATCCAACACCTGCAGTGGAGTTTCATATGTGGCCGTTTATCGGATTGATGTGTGTGATCGGTGGACGTGTTGGTGTGAGGTGTTTAGTGGCCTGTGTTAACCCTTTGCCGAGTGAAGACGTTTTGCAGGATTTTCCAACAATACATCTATAAACATTTAAATGTTTTTAATTTATTTTTTTATTTAATTATTGTTATTATTATTTAAATTTTGCTTTATTACACTTAGATGTGAGTACCTGTGCAACGCGGCACCACAGATGCTGGAGATGGAGGCGTAAAGCCCGGAGCCGAACACCGACAGTTTCCACAGCGTGCAGTTTGCGGGACACAGCAGCAGCGCGCGTGGGTCCGGCGCGTCCACCAAGTCCGCCGCGCGCGTGCCGCATCCTATGGGCACCGCAACTACAGCACAAAAACAAAACACCGAAACCATTGCGATTACCTTAAATCCACAGTGGCTACACAATTCATATATGTGGAATTAGATCACGATAGCCTCTTTGTTATATTTAAATCACATCGTTCTCGTACTTAATTATTAAGGATTATTTTAATGATTATTTTTTGATAAATAATTATATCATTAATTTCAAACCAAACTGAAAAGCATATGCGCAAGTTGATAAAAGGAATAGTAAAGACAGACCACCTAAATCAGCTCCGAAGCTGATGGGCGTCAGTGACAGAATGCCTGTGTCAAATAAACACATATGTAAGACATAAAAACATGAATTAAATGCTTAAAATTAAAAGAATAATACACATAAATAATACAGTATTTGCATACATAAATATACAGAAAGCATAAATAAAAAAACCCACAAAACTAAGTTACATTCTTGACTTTATTTAAATAAAACTGATACAAATCATAATTATAAACATGATCGTAATAACTATAACCAATACCCTACCTAAGACATGAAGAAATGCAAACCGAACTGGCATAGTTACTGAAGACATCTGCAGAGACACACAGCAGGAGATGTCACACTACATTAGTCACACAGCTAAGAAAATAGAAGCGCTTTATATTGTATTGCAGTGTATCAGATCCAGTTAATTTAACAACACAGTTATGCCTTGCAGAAATTCATGCTGTAGGTCTTAAAGAAATATTCCACAAAGACTATTTATAATTGTATTATTCGTATCTGAAATGACACTGGGATTAGATATTACAGGAAAACCTTAATTCCCAGACACATCCATCACTACCGGCTCATTTAGAAGTGCATATTACACTTAATCCCCCAGTAGACACAGAGAAGGAATTAACACATATTGTGACATAAAATATTCATTATTAAAATGGATGGAATAGACAAACCTTAGGTTAGAATAAAGCCAGCTCACAGGTGTTATATAGAATGGTATTTCTTTGGACTTCCAGAAGCTATAGTAAGATAAAAAAAAAATTTAATCCTTTGTAGATGATATTCTTGCAGTGTCTGAAATTTGAGGGTCACTTAAGTCCCTTAAATAATCTCCCTGAAAGCCTTGGTGATTTCATGGTGACGTCACAAGAGGCGGACCATCCAGCTCCAGTGTAAAGTTCATCAATATACAGTATCCTGGGCCTTTTTAGGTTTTGGAATTTCATACAAGTGAATACAGCAGTGTTAAGACCGTACGATCACTGCAAACTTCTACTGAACTGAATTTTTTAAAGAGAAGCGAGGAAACAAAAAGGTGCTCATAGTGTGGGGGCATTTCTTTTAAAGATATAGTGTTTATTACAGGATAAGTATAGGATCGTGTCCCTGTTTGTGTTTCAGTAATTGCTTTATTAATTTGAATTATTATTACATTTGGAAAAAGGTCTCTTGGGCTCTCAGGGTTTGTGTAATGTCTGGAAAGGAGATGAATGTCTATCTGTTCGAACCATTCTGAATGCAACCTCATGTCATATAGTTTTACATTTACATTTACATTTACATTTCGGGTATCATATAGTGATACCCAAGTCAGCAATCTTTTCCATGGGGTCAGCAGTATTAATATTAATTAATTAATGATATTCCTCTAAATTAAGAACCATGGAAGAGATTTTGAGCACAGAATGTGGAAGGAAGCCAGACCAGCTTTCAAGGCTGGTGGATCAAAGTTAAACCTTGGTGGTGTCCTTGCAGTGTAAAGAACCTTGCTGACAGAGCAAAAACAAAACTGATTGATCTCTAAAGCCAAATAATACTAATATCTCTCTCATACATAGACGTGCCCTTACAGAGCTGTGAAAGCGTCTGATATGTCTGTCATATTCCATTTCTAATCTTTTTAGAATAATAAAAAGTTCTTTCTTTTTTTTTTAATCTCAGTATTTTAGGTGTAAATTAGAGACTAAAGGAAAAGCATGTATAACACGTTTACAGGCAAATATGAAAATAACCTTATTGTTGAAACCTCTGTGCTATTCCTATACTCTTAGATAACAGGTAAAATCTAGAAGCATAAATCCTATTAGGGTTTGTCCCATCTGGGGGAGGGGGGGTGGTTCTCCTTTAAAAAAAAATGTTGCAGTCAACCCAGATCAGTGTTTGTTTCCAGACTAAATTAGACACTCTAGTCCTCCATTTCATCTTTTATTCTATCTACAGGCTTTTACACTGTACCAACAGAGCAAAGACACAATTTGGTAAGAATTTTTGGTAAAGATTTTATTTCTTGGTAATATTTATGCAGCCATTTTGGTTTCAATTATTTAACCACTTATTAAGTGGTCATATACATATACTGACCCTTTTACATGTTGCACACTTTATTGTGATGAAGTGAAAACAAAAGATTTTTGAAAATTAATTAAAAATCAAAAACTGAAATCTCTTATTCACAAAAGAATTCAGCCCCTTTATCCAGTAGTTTGTAGAAGCCCTTTTGGCAGCAATTACCAGTATGAGTCTTCTTGGATATGTCTTTACAAACTTTGCGTACATGGATTTGGGCAGTTTATCCCTTTATTCACGGCAGATCCTCTCAAGCTCCGTCAGATTGGATGGCGAGAGTCTGTGAACTGTCATTTTCAGGTCTCTCCACCGCTGGTGTTTGATGGAGTTTAAGTCTGGGCTTTGGCTGGGCCACTGAAGGACATACAGAGACTTGTCCTGAAGCCACACCAGTGTTGTTTTGGCTGTTTAGGGTTATTATCGTGTTGAAAGGTGAACTGTCATCTCAGTCTGAGTTTACGTGTGCACGTGAGTTTACGAGGTTTTCTTCAATGATGTCCCTCAATTGTTACCAGTCCCTCTCCCTACCACTGAGACACACCCCCATACATGATGCTACTGCCACCATGTTTCACCTTAGGGATGGTATTAGCCAGTTAGATTGGTGATTAGTGCTGTGCAGTGCCTGTTTTTCGCCCAAAGAGTTCTGCCCAAAGAGTTCAGATTTTATCAGACCAGAGAATCTTTTTCGACATGTTGCCCAGAGCCCTTTATGCTGTGATATGCCTTTTACTCAACAGTGGCTTCCTTCTTGCCACTCTGCCTTGAAGGCCTGATTTATGGAGTACTGCAGAGATGGTTGTCCATCCAACAGATTCTTCCATCTCTGCACAGGACAATTGGCAATCTTTTAGAGTGACTGTTGGGTTCTTTCTTACTTCCCAGACCTTCTTTCTGCCCAATTTGGCCAGATGGCCAACTCTAGGATGGTTCAAGGTTGTGCCAAGCTTCTAACATTTCAAAATTATTGAGGCCACTGTGGTGGGTATAAAAGGATATAAAATTGTTTTATATCCTTGCCCTGATTTATGCCTTGCCACAATTTGATTGCAGAGATTTTTGTCCTGACAATGCAGTGTAAATTATGGGCCCTTATAGAGCCTGGGGTGTGCCTTTCCAAACTATGTCCAATCAATTCGAACTGCAACAAATGGACTCCAATTAAGTTCTAGACAGATCTCAAGGATAATTAAAGCAAACAGGATGTACCTGACCACAATTTGGAGTACCACAGCAAAGGGTCTACTTTCGTGAATAAGAGATTTCAGCTTTTGATTTTTAATTAGTTTTTGAAAATTGCTAAAAACATGTTTTCAGTTCATGATTATGGGCGATTAAGTGTAGATTGATGGGTAAAAATGGCAATTATATCCATTCAAAATCAAATCCACAACACAATAAAGTGTGCAACAAGTAAAGGGGTCTGAATACTTTCTGAATCCCCTATATAATTGAATGGGCAGTCTAGGCAATGTGATTAAATGATCTAGGCATTCTGGGGAAATGATAGGCTGCTGTTAACCCATGGCATGTCCAAACTCACTGGCATGTACTGATTAAGTACAGAGGAAGTGTGTATGGGAATGTGGTGTGTGACACGGTGCCTATTCACAGAGATAGATGAAGACCTCTCAAAGAACGATACTTGATCCATTTGTTGTGGCCTAATAGAACAACTGCTTATTGTAATGACTGGGAACTCTCCCAATTTCCAAATTAATTAATATTTCATGGCACAGAAAGTCTGAGACTAAAGTGTTCCTCAACAACAAATTATTGTGAAGGCTGGTCAGCAGATTGCTCAGCCCTTCAGACTGTGTGGAGGACTGTGACTGTATTAAAATTCAGGTAAAATAATTATTTGTTACGCATTTAAGCTTGTCCGAAAGCTGGCTGTCTTACTCAGTGCTAACTGAACGTGGGCTATATTCTGGCGCGATAATATGTAGTAGTACTGGAAAGGAAAATTTATACTTTGGAACCCTTTTAACAGTTTGAATTGTCATTAATAGTAAGTAGCATTAGTTAAAAAAAATAATTCCTCTAAACATTTTTTAAAATCAAATTTGGTTACATGCAATAATCATCAAAAAGTTTAAGAAACATCTAAATGTCAGTGTAGTGCAACTCAATTAAATTGCAAGTGGAATGTAATTCCAGGTAATTTGTTTTCTTAGTGCTGAAGCAGGTGACATATGGAGAAACTCTCTTGAAGTTGAAGCCTGTGACCAGATGAGTGTGTGAGTTTAAGGTGATACATGACACACCTGTTTCTGCATGGGCAAAAGCCTCACTGTCACATATTACGCAATGTGAGGCTTTGTGGTAGAGCCACTGCTTTCTACAAAGGAATTCATGAACTACCAATTTATTTAATAAAAATGGCACTAGCTGTCCAATACTTCAATGGATGTCTCATTTAGGCAACCATCTTCACCTATATATGGGAGCCCTGGTTTGTCTACAAGGATTTTCTTAAAATAAAATAATTTATAATAATATAAAATAACTATAGTGCTATTGAATTCTCAAATCTGTTTGTTCAGAAGGCATTGATCAATTTTCTATATCAGCATTGTTCTGTCAGTAGATCCTGCTAGATCAAGGCAAATCACAGGTCTACATTAATGCACTTGGGGTAAAACGTTATTGTTTCTATAGAAACAACTTACACAATACGTACAGGGCTCCCAAATGGCACAACAGAAAAGCGTTCACCCTATTGTTCGATGTTTGATTGATTGCATCCATAGCTACAAGAATAACCTCCTCTAGGCTGTGGCATGGACAATCACACACCCCCTCAGCAGCCTGGCAGAAACAGCTTATGTGCCTGTATTTGAGAATGCCGGGAGAAACGCTGAGGACCTCATGCATTTTCATGGTGCCTTTAATGGTGAACAGGGGCACTTGTCTTAAACCTTCATCCTTCTTCTCAACTTCTTCCTCACTCACATAGTAGAGTTTCACCTTGCTTGTGTCCTTCAACAGCTGGAAGAAGCTGTGTGCATCAGGGATATCTTTCCCTTGACGAACTAATGTGTCAGCTGTTCTCTTCAGTGCAGCCCCCACTCCATCTGGTGAACCCTTTCCATGGGATGCCTCGAAGAAGTTCCATGTCACAGTCGAGAAACCCCTCTGGTGTGGCTCTGTGGATATGATGTAAAAGTTTGAGCGGTTTTTGTACTGGGTGGCAGGGCCATCACTAAAAAAGTGAAGGTTTTGGACATCAGTGTGGTCCTTTTTCAGGAAATGAAGAATAGGGTCCAAATGAGCCCATATTGCTGGTGGGTCATGCCTTCTACTGGGGGAGATGGTGCAGAAGGGCATGGGGGCCTGGTTTGCCAGATAAAGCACTCCAGTGTGGAGGGTCGCCTGATTATGTGACCCCCCAAAGTGGACCGACTGGGTTTCATTGCAGTATTTACAAGAATAGTTCTCGCTGAAATCGATGTGGAGAAGGCAATCTTTGGCAGTGAGGCTCTCTCTGAGATTCCTGTACTCATTGTACTGCCAGCGAATATTAAAAATGTGTCTCCTAAAGTTAAAGAGCCTGTCCTGGAATTGTGCCACAAGCTCATCCTCCTGTATTGGAATATCTTTTTTGAC